>CM014277.1:63860639-63889237 GCA_004135705.1 Alloteropsis semialata
GGGTTCTGGATCACTTCACCGAGTGGATACCTCGACACCACCGTGACGGGGTGGGCGTCGAAGTAGTGCCGGAGCTTCCGCCTGGTGATGAGGACAGCATAGACAAGTTTTTGGATCTGGGGATACCGTACCTTGGTGTCGGACAGGACCTCGCTGATGAAGTAGACGGGGCGTTGCACCTTCTGGATCCTCTCGGGCTCGCTTCGCTCGACGACGAGGGCGGTGCTTACCACATGGGTGGTTGCCGAGATGTAGAGCAGCATGGGTTCCCCTTCTGCCGGAGCGGTCAGGATCGGTGGGTTTCTGAGCATCGTCTTGAGCGAGTCAAGGGCCTGCTGTGCCTCGTCATTCCAGACGAAGTGATCCGACTTCTTGAGCAGTCGGTACAAGGGCAGGCTCCGTTCCCCGAGTCGGGCGATGAAGCGGCTGAGTGCGGCCAAGCACCCCGTGACGCGTTGGACCCCTTTCACGTTCTGGATTGGCCCCATGTCGGTGATGGCCGTTATCTTCTCGGGGTTGGCTTCGATGCCTCGTTCCGACACGATAAAGCCAAGGAGCATGCCTCTCGGGACCCCGAAAACGCATTTCTCAGGGTTCAGCTTTACTTTGTTCAGCCGGAGCCTCTCAAAGACAGCTGCGAGGTCAGAAACCAAGTTGCCCGTGCGCTTGGACTTCACTACTATGTCGTCAACGTACGCCTCGACGAGTCGGCCGATCAAGTCACCAAAGACGCGTCGCATGCATCTCTGGAACGTGGCGCCCGCGTTCTTCAGCCCGAAGGGCATAGACGAATAGCAGTAAGTGCCGTATGGCGTGATGAACGAGGTTGCGAGCTGGTCGGCCAAGCTCATCGCGATCTGATGGTACCCGGAGTACGCATCGAGAAAGCAAAGGGTTTCGCACCCCGCGGTGGAATCGACCACCTGATCTATGCGCGGAAGGGGAAAGGAGTCTTTGGGACATGCCTTGTTCAGGCCAGTATAATCAACACACATCCTCCATTTCCCATTTTTCTTTTTTACAAGGACGGGGTTGGCCAGCCACTCGGGGTGGTATACCTCCCTGATGAAGCCGGCGCTGAGGAGCTTTTTGAGCTCCTCGCCGATGGCCTTGTACTTCTCATCGTCGTAGCGTCGAAGCTTTTGCTTGACGGGACGTGCGCCGGTCTTGATGTCGAGTTTGTGCTCGGCGACTTCCCTTGGAATCCCCGGCATGTCCGAGGGTTTCCATGCAAACACGTCGAGGTTTGCGCGGAGAAAGTCGACGAGCGCGCTTTCCTATTTAGGATCGAGCGCCGTCCCGATACGGAGGGTGCGACCATCGTCGGCCACGGTAACCTCCTTGACGTCCTTGGCCGGCTCAAAGGAGCACGCGGCACGCTTGGAGGTCTCGGGGATATCCAAATCCCTGGGTGAAGGCTCAGCGGCGAGCCTCTTGGACTGGACGAGCGCCTCTGCGAACTGGAAGCACTCGGTTTCGCAAGCGAACGCATGCTCAAATGAAGTCCCCACGGTGATGACACCCTTGGGTCCGGGGATCTTCAGTTTGAGGTACGTGTAGTTTGGGACAGCCATGAACTTTGCGTATGCAGGCCTCCCGAGGATGGCATGATACGCCCCGGGAAATCCCACCACTTCGAAAGTGAGGGTTTCCCTGCGGAAGTTGCGTGAAGTCCCGAACGTGACGGGCAGGTCGATTTGCCCGAGTGGTATGGCGTCCACCCCGGGGACGATTCCGTGGAATGGCACCGGGGATGGGCGAAGCTGGGAACGCGGGATCCCCATTTCGTCAAGGGTGTCGACGTAGAGGATGTTGAGGCCGCTCCCGCCGTCCATCAACACCTTGTGGACGCGTTTCGTCCCGAAGAGAGGAGCAACCACGAGCGGGTACCTTCCGGGTTGTGGGACGTAATCGGGATGATCGGAGCGGTCGAAAGTGATCGGGGCCTCAGACCATTTAAGGTAGGAGGGCGCCGCGGGCTCCGTGTGGCCGACCTCCCGCCGAATCAGCTTCTCATCGCGCTTCGAGGGGCAGGCCGCCGACGCCCCGACGATCATCAGGATCGCTCCGTCCTCCCTGGGGTAGCCATCGTCGTTGTGCGAGCCACCGGCCCCGTCCCGGCCTTCAGAGGATTTCTTCAGGGTGCCGGCGAGGAAGCTTCTCATGAGTCTGCAGTCTTTCAAGGCGTGCTTGACAGGGCCCTCATGGTGGGTACAGGGCGCCTCGAGGAGCTTTTCGAAGTGATCCCTTGGCGCTGGGTTCCCCTTGGGCTTGGTGGCCTTCCGCTCGGCCGTCGCTACCACGCGGCCATCGCGCCTCTGCTTATCCTTTCTTTTCCTCTTGTCGAGTCGGGCGGAGGTGCCCTCGGCGGCCGACTCCGACTGCTTGCCCTTGCTCTGAGGCCGATCGAGAGTTGCAGCGACGGCGTCCTCCCCATCGGCGTAGTCGGTGGCGATGTCAAGGAGTTCCCGGATGGTCCGAGGCTTCCGGCGTCCCAACTCATGGATGAGGGTCGCGCAGGTGGTTCCAAACCGGAATGCGGAGACGACGTCAGTGTCGGCGGTGTTCGGCAGCTCGGTGCAGCGTTTGGAGAAGCGCTTGATGTAGTCGCGCAGAGTCTCGCCCTCTGCCTGGAGGCAGTTGCGGAGATCCCAGGGATTCCCAGGACGAGTGTAGGTGCCCTGGAAGTTGCCGATGAAGGCGTCACGCAGCTGCGCCCAGCTGTCGATTTTTCCTGCGGGGAGATGCTCTAGCCAGGTCCGCGCTGAGTCGGCAAGGTAGAGGGGGAGGCTCTTGATGATGAAATAGTCGTCTTGCGCTCCCCCCGCATGACACGCGAGCCGGTAGTCCTCCAGCCAGACGCTGGGGTTGGTGTCCCCGTCGTATTTGGGCACCGTTGTGGGAGCTCGAAAGCGCGGAGGGACCTGAGCGCCAAGGACACGGGGTCCAAAGGCGCGCGGCCCCCTGGGGTCGGGCGACGCGCTCCTGCTCCGGTCCTCACCGCTGTCATAGCGGCCCCCACGCCGCTTGTTGTAGGCTCGGCGCGGGCGACGCTGATGGTGTCCGTCCCGTTGCCTGGCACCTTCGTCAGCCGGGGCCGCACGATGGTGCACGGAATGCTCATGCTCGGGTTCTCGAGGAGCTCGCTGGCGTGAGGCAGAGCTTTCCGCCTGTTGGACCGCCGCGGTTTCCAAGAGCGCACGAAGCTGCTGATGGAACCTCCTATCTTCGGGTGCCGCTGGTTCGGGATGCTCGCGGAGCAGGACAGCAGCCGCAGCAAGGTTCTGGGACGCCCGGTTGAAGACCTGCGCGTCGTTGGCGTTGCCACCGTCGTTGACGATGCGCTGTTGCACCTCGCGGGCCCGTGCGCGGGCGGCTCCCCCGTCCGCGTTTCTCCGGAGCTCGCGGTTGAGCTGCTGTCGTTCTGCCTCGATCTGACGCCGCGCCTCATCCAGCTCCTGCAGCCTGACCCGCCGAGCATCGTCCGCCGGAGCGTTGGGTGGTGGCGCCGCAGGAGCATTGCCAGGAGGAGCTGCCGGTCCCTGGGCAGGTGGAGCCGCTGCGGCGTTGCCAGGTGGCGCTGCAGGGGCGCCGTCCCCCGTGGAGCTGCTCGCAGAGTGCACATCTCCGTCGGGGGTGTGACACATGAAGCACTCCCGGTATGGGTCGAAGTTCGGCGGAGCCCACGTCAACCGCGGGCGCGAGCTGTTCACCGCGCTTCTGGCGGTTGGCGAAACGCGGGGATCGATTTCCGCCGGTGTCGGGGTGGCCACCGGGTCGCTCGGCAAGCCTGGCTGTCCCTCTGGGTACATGGCGTTGTAGCAGTCGATGAACTCGTCCCAAAGGAGCTGCTCCTGCCCTCCAGCTTGGAGGGCGAGGTTTGTGATCATGTAGGTGATGTTGCGGAAGCATTCCTGGGACGGGCTCCGCCCCAGGGCGGCCGCCAAGTCTTCTCCAAGTAGGTCGAAGACGTAGGCGGTAGCTCCCGCCGTGGCGTAGGAGGGCTTGGGCCCCTCGTCGTGGAACATCTTGCCGTCGTCGTGAGCAAGCTTGGGGCGCACGAAAGTCGCCCCGACGATGGGTTCCACCGACTTGTCGATGACGAAGTCGAGGGAGCCGAATCGCAGGTGGTCGCCGGGCGCCAGCGAGGCGCCGCCGTGGGCCATCCGGACCCTGGTGAAGCGTCGCGACACGCGAAATCCCCCTACCTGGCGCGCCAACTGTCGGGGTTCTCTACCGCCAACAAGTAAATTTCCTACGATCGCGTGTCAGGATCCGGATGGTGACTCGAGAGACAGGGGGTTTATACTGGTTCGGGCCTCCGGAGAGTAATACCCTACGTCCAGTGAGCGTCGCTGTTCTCAAGTCCAAGTCTGTAGTAGGGGTGTACAAACCGGTCGGGAGAGGGAGAGGGTCCCAAGTCCCTGTGTGGAGCGAGTGAGCTGTGTGTGCAGTGTCCGAGTGTTCGTGAATGGTGTTCAATTGCCCCGCGCTGACGTCCCCTCGTCCCCTTTTATAGCTTCAAGGAGAGAAGGGAGCGGGGGGTAAGAAAGGAGAAAATTACAACAGGAGTTACTGCCCCCGAGAGCTTCGTCCAGTGTCGTCTGCCGAGCCGTACAGGGAGCAGGTGTTGACGGAGTGGGCGCCCCGCCGGACCCGGGATCGTACATCCGGGTGGTTGACGCCGATGCCTTCTTGGGTAAGCTCCCGGGTAGTTCCAGGTCGTGGTTGACTCGCTCGTGGTTCTTGGGTGCTCCAGGTGTCCTGCTCGGGTTCCAGATGTCGTCCGGGGGCGCCTGGAGTGGTACCGGAGTGCCTGGTGTAGCGCATGCATCCTTCTTCGGACTGTAGCGCTCCTGTTCGGACGAGACGGGCGCCACTGTGGCTGCCGTGGCGAAGGACGGACGCCCATCCTGGTCTGACGCAGCGGGTACCAAGTGGGTACGGCGCCGGATGGGCCGGGGCGCGGCCAGGTAGTTCCACCCGGGGCGTCGGAAACCACTCGGGAGCGGAGAACCCCTCGGGCGAACCGGGAGGCCACTCGGGAGCGGAAAACCTCTCGGGCGAATCGGGGAACCACCCGGGCGGTCCAAGTAGTCGGGGTACGGGATGTTCGCCTTGCTTTGGGTCTCTGATTTTTGTTTTTTGAGGGGTGGATTATCGTGAGCTCCTGGGTTAAGAGGTTGGATTGGGCACCCCTAATTCGGATCCTCGTCAGAGAGTAACACCCTACGTCCAGTATGTGCCGATGTTCTCAAGTCCAAGTCTGTAGTAGGGGGTACAAACTAGTCGGGAGAGGGAGAGGGTCCCAAGTCCCTGTGTTCGAGTGTTCGTCCGTGAGTGTTTGAATGGTAGAGTTGGGTCGGGTCTCGGTTCGTTCTTCCCTCTCACTGGTGTCCCCTTGTCCCCTTTTATAGTCTCAAGGGGAGAAGAGAGCGAGAGGCAAGAAAGAAGAAAATTACAAGAGGAGTTACTGCCCCCGAGGCCTTTAGCTTGTGCCGCGCGTCAAGCCGTACGGGGAGCAGGTGTTGACGAAGCGGGGCGCTCCGCCAGACCCGGGATCGTACACCCCGGGTGGTTGATGTAGAAGACTTCTCGGGTAAGCCCCTGGGTAGTTCCTGGGTCGTGGTTGACCTGCTCGAGGCCTTTGGGAACTCCAGGTGTCCTTCTCAGGCTCCAGGTGTCGTCCTTGGGCGCCTGGGGTCGTCCTTGGGCGCCTGATGTTGCGCATGCGTTTCTCCCCGGACTGTAGCGCTCCTGTTCGGACGAGACGGGCGCCACTGTGGCTGCCGTGGCGAAGGACGGACGCCCATCATGCTCTGGCGCGGCGGGTACCAAGTAGGTACGGCACCGGATGGGCCGGGACGGGACGCAGCCGGGTAGTTTGGCCGGGCGAGCCGGAGACTCCTCGGAGGCGGAGAGCTTCCCGGGCGAATCGGAGAGCCACTCGAGGGCGGAGAACTCCCCGGGCGAATCGGGGAACCACTCGGAGGCGGAGAACTCCCCGGGCGAACCGGGGAACCACTCGGAGGCGGAGAACTCCTCGGGCGAATCGGAGGCTCGTCGGGCGACCTCCGAGCCGTCGGGGCATGGAGAATCCGTTTGATTCGGGTCTTCGGCTACTGTTTTTGAGGGGTGGATTATCGTGAGGACCCGGGTTAAGGGCTTGATTGGGTACCCCCAACCCAGACCCTCGTCAACTTTACCATGGTGAGTGGCATGTTTCTCTGTGTGGTGTTGTCCCCCTGAACGCCTCTTACCTGGCTCGTCCCAGCAGGGGCAATTCCTGCAGAAGCGTGTGTTGACCACCGTCCTCGCTGCCGGTGGCGGCGCCTCGGCCGCTGCCACTGCTGGTGCCGGCGTGTCCATCTTCACAGCCGCAACTTTCCCCCACCGAAGGCACACAATCTGCATCACCTCAACATTGGCCGGTAGCCAAGGTATATAACACTGTAAATATTTTCTTGGCTATATTGAATTTGTGCAGAATTGTTAAATTGGGTTTTTTCTGCAATGCTTTATTAGATGGATCGAAGTTGGGTGCATCGCAAATTATTTTCCCCTGAATACATGGATGGTGTGAAGGAATTTATGAGCTTTGTTCAAGAGAAATTCAGTGACAATGTCCAAATTCTGTGCCCATGCAGTAGATGCCTTAATCAGAAATACCTAGGTCAGGCTCTTGTCAAGAAGCACATTCTAATGAATGGCATGGATAGTAGCTATACTCGATGGATTCAGTGACAATGTCCAAATTCTGTGCCCATCCCAGCTTAATGCAATTCAGACACCAAGTGATATCCACGAGCCACATCCATCCCAGCCACATGGCACCCAAGTTGCTTTGGAAGGCTAGTACACTACCACGTTTCATATTATCAATGTCGCTTTGATTACATGAATATTAAACTATGACTCATTGACATTTTTTAGATGACGGGCCTGCCCACCTTGCTGACAACATAAGCATTACCAATGGAGGTAATGCCATTCCACACCCCGATGGGCATAGCAATATGGTCAATGAAGGTGATGCTTTCTTATAATCACTAGATTATTTTTGACTCACATGATGAATTCATTCTTAATGCTACCACTTTTAGATGGTTCTACCCAGCAAGATGGCACCAACATTGTGGGTGATGGACCTGATTGCATTACCCATCCTAGTGGCCACAACCAGATGACCACTGAAGGTGAGAGTTTGTTCATTTATTTGCTGTATTGCATATTACTTCATTTCTTTGGTTGCTGAATGCAACTAGCTTTTTTGGTTCAGTCTTCAGCTTTGATCAATGTTTGCTTCATGTTAATAATTGAAAGTTCAATGTGCATTTAACCAGAAGAGGAGCCATGGGACTGAGGACTTAATATGGGACATGGACTACAGAGGTTGACACAGTCTCGGCGTGGTAAAGTGCCAATTCTCATAACTGAAGGGAATATAAGGCCCCTGGTACCTGTGATTGCTACAAAGTATGCAACAGAATGCAATATTGCAGTTAGGAACCATATTCCTGTGCTCAAGCACTGGAAGGACTACAAGAAACAACCTGTGCTGATCGACCGATTTCTGGGACATCTTTGTGTAAGTACCCTACCCTTCCATAGATTATTTGCCACAGTAGTTAACTGGAACCTTTTTACATTTTCTGATGCATTTTCTTCCATCTGAATAGGCAAAGTTTGACATCAACACACATGATCCAATAGTGAGAAAGGGCTGTCTGGAGATGATGAAGTCTGCAGTTCGCCAACAAAGACACAGGCTGAAGCATGAATTCTTTGATCCTTTTCCTCTACATTTGGTTAGGAAATCCTCTCCTATCACCTCAATGGATAATGAACAGTGGATTGAACTTGTGGAATCATGGAAGACTCCCCAAAAGATGGTATTTTATCCTAAAACCAAACTCTTTCCTTGTACATGCTAATCTTTCATGTTGCTTACATGTACTGTCTTTTGATTTAGCATTCATGTCAAAAGAACAAGGACAACCGAGGTGAAGTAAAGTACCATCAAACAACCGGTTCTTGTAGCTACCAGGTTACTGTTGAAAATTTGGTAAGTTAGCCATCCATTGGTTATGCTGCTGTCTCATATCTACATGTTCCCTACTTGGCTTTGAAAGCCTTGGTTTCTTTGAGGGTCAGTACCTGCTGTATCCCTTTTCTGTACCCAATATTTTCACTTGCTGTTTGAACTGGTGACATAATTCAATTGCTAGTAGTTTTGTTCATTGCATATCCATTTTGTTTACCTAGACATGCTGTTCACTCATGTTTTAGCAAATGATATTTCTAGTTCCATAAATGCTAAGATCAGTTTGTTTAGATTATTGTCTTGACCATCAGTTCTTGGTGCACCAATTAATTGCTACGTTGCTATTTTCAGGGAGATGAGTACAAGGATAAAGAACCTGACCCCTTAGATTTGTTCAAGATATGCCATTACAGCAAGAAAAAGAAAGGATACACGCCTACTGTACAGTTGGCAATTGTAAGACATCTTTCTAATGTTGCTCTTGACATATAATTATTTTAAACTATCTTGTGATCATAATTAGTTTTCTAACATTGTTCACTACTTCCTTGCTAGACTGAAATGGAAAACCAGCTAGCTGCACCAATAGAAGGTGGACAACCCAAGTCTGCAACCCAAGTTGTAGCCGATGTGCTTGACAAGAACACAAAAAACAGTCGGTTCCTGCAGAATGTGGGCGTCCAGATTGGGAAACGTAGGTCCAATCTACAGAATGTTCAAGCTCAACTGCAAGCGGAGGAGAGGAGAAATGCTGAGCTTCCATCAATTGTCAACAACCAGCGTGAAGTAATGAATGATTTGTCCAAGCAAATGCAGGAAACAGAACAAGCAAGGGTCAAAGATCAAGAGGAGAATCGGAAGAAGCAAGCTGAGCTGGAGGCGAAACTAGAGCTTTTGCTAGGACAAAATCAACAAAGCTAAGCAACATGGTGGTATGTTGGCTTTGGTGCAACTTGAACTTCTGCAGGAACCAAATTTTGCTGCTGCAGCTTGATGTTCGTGTTGAAACCTTAGTTTTGATGATTCTGTTGAAACCAGATGTTTGATGATTCTGGTCCTTTTTGTTGTTACTATTCCTGGAATGTTGAGCTGCTACTGATGTTGGATGGAAAGTGTATCTGATTCTATATTTTGATGTCATGCTGGATTGAATCATTTGTTCATGTGATCATGTGGTTTATGGGCTGATTGCTGATGTTTATGGGCCATAACTGTTGTTATGAGTGGGCTGAAATCTTATGTATTGTTGAATTTGGTAAATAGTGGGCTGAGAAATGTTTGGGCCATTTTATTGGCCCACTTTGAATTGGGTCCATACACAAATGGGCTATGGTGAACGTCATCAGACACGTCATCATTGCTTGCCACGTCATTGCCTGTGTCAGCGGTCACGTTAGCAGCCATGTCACTGCCACATCAGCAGCCATGTCACTGCCACATCAGCAGCCATGTCACAGCCACGTCAGCAGCTATATCATTCATATATGACATGGCAATTGAATCCGTGACGTTTATTTTTGTCATAAATTATGGGCTTGGGTTGGGCTTTGCGGGTTGGATCCTATTTTATGACGATTTCAAATTGTCATGGATTAAGTTAATCTATGATGATTTCATTAAAAAACGTCACGAGGTGTAATCTATGACGCTTAATACATGATAAAATTTGAGATGGTCACAGATGCTATTTTATGATGATTTTTTAATGATCTGTGACGAAATTTGAGCGTCATGGATTAAAGGATTTTTTGTAGTGCAAAATACTACTCTTTGAAAGTAAATGCATATAGATTGCAAGTATGAAATGCGGAAATGTAAAAGATTGGGTTAAAGGAATGCAAACTTGGCATGAGGATTTTTATCATGTGGTTCGGTTGGCACCAAGACAAGCCTACTCTACGTTAGAGCTCTACAAAGGATGCACTCCCGGTCACCCAATCTTGCTCCCGGTCAGGCATACTCTCCGCCATGTGTCACCGAACCATCCAACTTGTAGAAATCATATGCTCTAGTCTTCACTTCATACTGCAGAATCGCCAGATCATCTATTGTGTATAAAAACAATAACAGTGGATCATCTATCATTTGGATATTCACTATTCTTAGTGCATGCCATCCCTTTCCATGAATCTCAGTCATGCATTGCCAGACCATCTGCCGTACGAAGTCTTCCACTGTCACAGCCTAACCCTACATGCCGACTGTTGGCGCTCGTTAGCGACACCTTTTTAGTGTTATTTACGTGGAGTTTTTGCACTAATTCATAAACTAACCCTCCACTTGGCACGTGAAATAACCCTGTTTTCGCATATGCATGTATTTTTGGAGGATTTTGGTTTACACGGGTTTTTGAGCTATAAATGAGCACTTTTGGACGAAAACCAAGATCGTGTGTAACATGGAGGATTATGAAGGCAAAGAATCTAATACAACTTGGATTTCGTTCACTCTCATCTATGGTGAACCAACCTCCAAGAATGTGCAAGGGCAAAGACTTGAAGATAAGGCCGGATGACTTCGGGATCAAGGCGAATCAGACAGACATTTGGAAAGTTATCAAGACCCAATCTTATCCTGAAGCAACCGACATCCAATACCCACATGCATTGGAGAATAAATTCCTGTAGGATCAAGGAGTTTGCATGTAAAAGATGGGACCGAGACGGGCCAAAAAGACCCTAGGCCGGCCGGGCCGGCCCAGGCCTTTTTTGTGTCGTCTCGACCTCCCCTTCGAGTTAGGGGTTCTTCGGACTATTTATAGCCCTGATACCCAAAGGCACAGCCATCCATCCACCAGAAGTCGGCAAAAACTTGGGCATACACCAAAGGGAGATGAGGGTCGTTGTAAGTCTTCGAAGGTACCTAGGGTATGGCCTAGGCCAACCCTAGTCGCTATGGCCTTCCTGCGCGGTTGTGCCACGGCGGAATTCAGGAGTCAAACCCCAAGATTCATCGGGGTATGTACACACAGTGATGGTGATATCAATCTAATCTCTATTCTAGTTGTCTCAACCTTGGTCTACTTCATTGGATGCTTTATATTCATATGTACGGCCATCATATGTTCTTAGTAAGATTAGATCTAATCGTGGTGATTAGTCCATATCTTGCGGATACATTGAAGTAGCACATTCTAGCTAGTCCGTCGATTACCCTAGTGTGGTGACAGCATGCTGGAGAGAAAGGTTCTGGCAATGATGTGATGTTGAGTTGGATCAACGGCGAGTAAGATGGGAGTTGTTGCGCGACCACCAAGAGGAGGAGCTTCGAGTAAAGACCACTTGGTGGACGTTTGGGGTAAAGGTTTGGGAAACCTTAGGCGTTAGCACGCACCTCGTGGTGGCGACCATTGAAAAGTAGGCCGCTTGCGAGCCGCCTTTCTGAGAGAAGGCTCGGGTACCTTTGGTAGAGATGCAATCTATGGTTTTGATCACCTTTTTGACCAGAACTGTACTTAGAGATGATAAGGCTTTCATTAACCTTGGTTATGCTATCTTTGCCTACGCTTCCGGATGAGATCAACCCTACACTTTATTCATATCTATTTGGTTTACCTTCATATGCAATCTATGCCTAATGTTGGGATTAGATCGGTTAGCTAGATAGAAAACCCTAGGTAGTTCACTGTCGATCCACAGATTGATAAACCTTGGGGGAATACTCTAAGGGAAGTGCTACAATTGATCCATGCGCTTGCGGTTCACAATTGGTGCGTCTAAGGACCGTCAACAAGCTTTTCTGGCGCCGTTGCAAGGGAATCGGCAACTCGGACCCTATGGAGATCTATCTAACTTTTCGGACTAACCCTAATTTTATTATTGCATATATCCTGTGTTTCTTGTTTGCGTCCTTGAATGCAGGTAAAAACTTAGTCGCAAGCGATCGAGAAGTTCTCAACATCCATATTTGGACAAGTCCAATCTCGCTCAAACAAGTTGATGGCTACGTGAAGATCCGCTCTTTAGTGGTAGGTGCTAACTTTTGTTAGTGGCCCAACATCCACTATCGAGCCCACACCCAAAAAGAAAGTCACCGTGTCAATTGAATTTTAAGACTAATGTTTCATTGAGAATTGTTTGTTCAAGTTATAGATGTTGAATCGTGCCCAAAAGAAAGCCATGAGATTGCATCATCAACATCTCTGAAACACTACTGTTGTGATCAGTTTTTAGTCCCAAGATCAGAGATGTGCCATGGAAGAAAATAGAATATTAATGAAGCTCCATCAAGTATCCTTTCCAACCCATCAAGAATCGAAAATTTTGGAGATCGGTGCAAAGAGTTATGGTAAAATCTTTCAACACTACGCGTTCTGAAATCAGCTCGGGACAGAACGTAGTGCCGGAGTAAAATGAGTGTAACTCTTTCATCTGGAGTCTGTTTGGAGTGAATGAGCACTCGTTGGAAACGGAATTTGATGCAAGTAGAAGTGTGGTATGGCAGCAGCAAACAACAGAGAAGGTGATGAAGATGTCAAGGGATGATTGGAGGGCCTTGAACACAAAAGGTGATGATTTTAAGTTTATCAAGACTGGAGGCAACAAGATTAGAAGCACCATTACACCACCATTATTTTCTAGTAGGATGCTCAAGAAGCTTCTAATTGAGTGATGCTACCAACGAAGGAAACCGCTCAGATCATCGACACAAAGCACAAGAGCCCCCTATGATCCCGGCACCTTGGGTAAAGCAAAAACTATGGATAAGACACATCATTAGAGCCATGCTACCCGCTGATGAATCAATGGTGATGACCTTGAAGCCTAGGTATGTACAACATGACGCTCCAAAGACCACAAGATCAAGATCAATTCACAAGAAGGTACTGTTTGCATCAAAATTCTGCGCAACCTCTGAAGAAAACAACAGAATATTTTTGGATATTTAAAAGCCTCATAAAGTTCAGTTCCAACAAATTAAGAATCAAGTCAATCGGAGATTCCTACAAGCGGTTATGATCAAAACATCGAAGGTCGTGCATTCTGAAATTTTCTGGGCAGCACGCAGCGCTAAAGTAAAATGGGCATAACTCTCTTATTTGAACTCTGTTTAAGATGAATGACCACTCGTTGGAAAGGTAATTTCATAAAATTTTCAATAGAAGTATCTTTTGGTAAATTTTCTATTCTGGACGTAGGGAAAATCCATGAAGAAGAGGCAGGAGCAACGTGATGAGAACAAGGTAGAGGAGATAATGGTGACAACAATGAAGAGGAGCTTGGGCAATGCTTTCATAAAGTGTGCATGATCAAATTCAGAGGCTTAGAACAAAAGAAAGACCCCCAAGAACACTGGCATATGAATACACAATAAGGCTACATTCGACGCATAAAGATGTTTAAAGCAAACCATGATGGATTACATCAGGTGACATCAAGCTGCATGGACATTTTGGATTCTCGCACAAAAGACCATAACTTCGCATGAACGTAATCAAGGTGGAAAGTCGAGCTCTATGACTTTAAATGAAGCGCTTTGCGGGAGGCAAACCGATCTTTTTATTTATTATCTATGAAAGATGATGGTCTATATTGTGCTCTTTAATCGAATCATCAAGTTACATTGTACTATTGCTCTAATAAATGACACAACTTTATGTTGTATGATCTAAATATTATTGAGAGAGCACTTTGTAATTTGATCTTGGAAAACTTGTAGACTTTTTTGTGTGCCTATTGCTATTAGTGTATAGAGTCTTTTTCTTTGTGTCTTTTTAGAGAGAAATATGAAGTATGACACCACCATTTGGTTCTAACCTTGTGGCTATTTAATTTAGGCTAACTTTTGTTTTGTTTTTAGACCACCATATCATGTCATGTGATTTTTTTTCATTCATCTCGTGTTGCACTTCATGCCATGTTGTTCTCGCCTTTGCATTGCCTTGCATCTTTTGTTTTGATGTAACCTTTTGTTAAGCCCACCTAAGCCTTCTTATCACCCCCGCCAAAAACTGGAGCCAACAAGGGTAGGATTGACTTGTGTTGGTCGGCTTGCATCACCATTCCAATTAGCCAAGTCTATCTCTATTCATTGTCCTAACTGAAAACTTTGACTAGCCTCCCTACGAGATCCTAAACCCTTAGGAAAACCTCTATTACCTACAACTATCCTAAAACCATAGGTTTTGTTTTCCATCCAATGAAACAACCTTTGTTTTTCTTTTTGTTTTCAACCATCTTAGGTAGAACTTCTAAACTTGATTTTTCTCTCCAAAATTCTTGTTTTAAGCCAAAAATTTAGGATACCCATGACCCTTCCCTTAAACCTTGTTAGCTTGGTTGATTTGCTCTTTCGATGAATGATTTTCTTGTCGACTATGCTTCACTTCTTATGAAGTGGCTTGCCAAGCTTTGTCGTTCCAAGCAATCACTTTTTTATCAGTTGCGGAATAACATCAAAAGTCTTTTCAACCTTTGCTAGTGCTTGCTTTTGCTAACTCTTTGCATTTGTATTTTGCATTCATTCCATCATTCTATCATGCATTTGTTAGCTTGACTCTCTCACAAAACTTCATGGTGAATGCTTTCTTATCCATGATAATGCTTCACGTGTGACATTTTCCATTTGCAATCTTGTGTAAACATGCTGTTTAGACATGATTGTGGATCATCATCATTTAGTTTTTTAAGCCTTGTTAGCATTTATATTGCATTGGTTGGTTTATAAGCTTTGCAATGCACTTTATTGTTCTTGTGCTATAAGGAATTATTGACCTTGGGATAGATATGGTGTTTTAACCTTGGTTAATAGATCTTTATGACTATGGAGAGATTAGGCAACCTAGTTGTAAATATGGTGTTTAGAATTAAGTCTAAACATTATCTTTGTTTATATGCTTTCCTCTCATTTGCATACTCACTTTGCACACACGTACACCCATTAGGTTTTTATTTTTCTCTTTTACTAGGTTAATTATGCCACAAGGTAAGGTCTTAGGGATGTCATTGGTTGTTGGAGTTTGCTTATACTCCCGACCGTCACCTCGGGGGTAGTTTGTGTCTCTCAATTGTTTTGCAGGTATGACGAAGGAATCCCATGAATTCATGATCGAAGTTGCAACCAAGATCGTTAACATCTCCGAAGATTGAAATGGATGTTGTGTTTTCATAAAAAATCTGCCATGTTCAGACATGTACAGAGAAGGAAAAGTGGATACTCAGAGACTCCATTGAACTCTCGTTCCAACGCATCCAAGATCAATGAATTTGAAGACCCATACAAAGAGAATGGTAAAAACAATGGGCGTTGTGCGTTCTGAAATCAGTCAGGACAGATTGCAGCGCTGGAATAAAATAGGTGTAACTCTCTTGTTCGGAATACATTTTGGGCGAATGATGACTTGTTGGAAAGAGAATTTCGTGCACCATGCACTGGAGGAAGGGTATGATACATATTCTTCTCTGTACATAAAAGAAAAATTCATGGAAGATGAGCAGCAATGAAGACAGCAAGCCAGGAGGTGATAATGCTACGAGGAATGATTGGGCCCATGGCTTAGTGACAATGGAAAGGGGTTGAAGGAAAATTAAAGCAACAAAGGTGAAGTAGCATAAGGATGATCTCCAAACACATGGCGGAAGGACTTCAAGAATTACATGATGGTCCATCTTCTTCTTCCACGCCTAGCATCATGCTAAGCATGGGGGAGGACTTCCCGGACAAAAAGGAAAGGCCACATGGAGTACCATGATCACGGTTGCCACATGATGCTCATAATTCTTCTTCCATGCTAAGCACAATGCTTAAGCATGGGGGAAGTCGTGCTACACTTCATTGCAAACATCGAAAATGATGGTAACTCTTCCTCAACCTTCTCTTTGTCCATCTCCTTCTAAATGCTTGTATATATATGTATGCCTTCAACCATAGAAACCTTTGTATATATCTCTCGCTAATAACATGGATACTAGGAGGACAACCTAGTCTTTTTTTGTTTTTCTATAAATAATGATCACCATCACTTTGTGCTCACCACGATGATATATTTTGAATGCTTTTGCTTATGGAAAAGTGATGAAAGTTGCCGCTTTGTTCTACCTACACCATGTTGTATATGACTTGACCATTTGCTCTCTATTAAATGATCTTAATTTGATTAAATACCCGCTCTTTTATTTATGGAGGTTAAATGACTAAATTCTAGACCCACATTCCTTATGTTGCTCTTTTATTTAAGTTTACCGATGACCTTATAACTTGTTTGTTTTATTTAAAACTTGATTCTTATGCTATCTACATTCGTGAAACTCTTGCAAAGTTCTACCCACCAAAGCCTTTACATATACATGATCTATAATGATGAAACCTTTAGAATTGCAAAACTTATATTTTGATGAGTTGGATTAAGATTGATTTCTGTGGTACGAGGCTAAGAAGCTGGTCCTTCCATTTTTGCGTACCTTCTTTTTGCTAGCCTTTCTTTCCATGCATTGCGAGTTTCTACACCAGAAACTTTGCAAACTTCACTGGATATCTACCCTAAACCCCAAAATACATTTTTGTGAATACCTCCTTGACCACAACACACATTTGAGTATGGATCATTTTCTCGATGAAAATCCAGAAGAATCAAGAGCCTAATTCAGAGAATAATAATTTGGAAGGCATCGAAGAGTACGTAGCAGAAAAATCAGAAGGAACGGAGGTCCACAGAGAGTGGGCCAGCCGGCCCAAGCACCTCTAGGCCGGCCGAACTGGGTCTTTCTCCCCTCTAACAGCTTCAAATTTTGACGAGAAGAAACTCCCTAAAGATTCAAGTGATTTTCCAGAAGATCAAGATGGATTTTGTGTACTTACTTTAGCAATTATCGACCCTCACTTCTATGCTTGAGGACGAGAAATTATTTAAGCATGGGGGAAGGATGCTAAATAGGTACTATGTTGCTAATGGTTCTAAGGAGCAAAAGAAAGAAAAGAGAGGAAAAGAAAAGAAAAAAATGATGATAAGAAAAGAAGTTGCGAAAAAAAGAAAAATATTGGAAAGAAAGAAAAGAAAAGAAGAAAGAAAAAAAATGCTCCTTGGCTCTTTTAGCTTCATCAAATTCAAGTGCTTTGAAGACAATTCCATACTCAATTTTCCAACCATGTGCAATCCGATTACGAGGACTTCATTTGTGCCTCGGGATCATCCATTTGCCATTTGCACATGTCCACCTATCTAAATGTGTGTGTTTCATCTCTCTCTCTTTCCAACATTTATTTTCCATGGCCTTTTTGACTAGTCTCGGTAATTCCAATAGATCTCTCTCTTAGTTTGACAATATTTCAGATATAATGTTTTGATAGGATTATTTTTACCTACCAAGCTCCACATAAGCCTTCCACTTTCATATATGAGTAGAATAGGATGAAAATAATCTAGTATAGGCTTGAGCGACTTGATAAGATGAGTGTTTCCATGAACTATTGCAAAAGAATCTCAATTATGTTAGATATACATCTTTTTGAAAAACTCTTCACGATGGAATAAGGTAAAGGCTTAAAGTTCTCTTAAGTTCAAGAGCATTGCATTAATTTTAATTGTGACATGTTCTTTATTGCTAGTCTATCTTCCATAATGTAAAGTAGCCGGTCGCAACTAGAACTTTAAATGTTAAACACTTGAGAGCAATGTGTCTTGTTGTGTATAACTAAGTGCAAGGAAGGCATTGAAGGGAAATACTGATTTCCTAGTTAAGCAAAGATCCTGGACTTACTCGATGACGAGCAAGGTTTAAGCATGGGGGGATTGTTGGCGCTCGCTAATGACACCTTTTTAGTGCTATTTAGGTGGAGTTTCTGGACTAATTCATATACTAACCCTCCACTTGGCACGTGAAATAACCCCATTTTCGCATATGCATGTATTTTTGGAGGATTTTGGTTTACACGGGTTTTTGAGCTATAAATGAGCACTTTTGGATGAAAACCAAGATCGTGTGTAATATGGAGGAATATGAAGGCAAAGAACCTAATACGACTCGGATTTCATTCACTCTCATCTATGGTGAACCAACTTCCAAGAATGTGCAAGGGAAACTCATTAGTCCTACTAACTATGTTTTCATTCAATCACCAAAATCACGAATGGCCTAGCTAGGGGCCATTTTCCTTACACCATCGTTGTACATGTCCAATCCATCGTACATCAGGTGGTCCATACTGTGAACTGTGTGCGAGGCCGAGTGCAAGAAAATAGAAGCATATATAAATGTTTGTGAGGTAAAAGAGGCAGTTGCCATGAAATGTTTGCGAGGCAAAAGAGACAGATGCCACAAAATATTTGCGAGGCAATAGACGCAGTTGCAACGAAATATTTGTGAGGCAATAGACGCAATTGCCATGAAATATTTGCGAGTCCATGGAGCCCATTGCCACGAAATATTTGCGAGGCCATGGAGCCCATTGCCACAAAATATTTGCAAAGCAATAGAACCATGTGCCACGGAATATTAGGGAGGCAATAGACTCAGTTGCCACTAAATATATGGTGGCAATAAAGTGAATGATCGTTGCATTGAGCCTATATATTGCCATGGTGTTGTCTGTTGCAAGTGTTGTCTAATGCAATGCCTAATTGCATGGCAATATTACATATTGCCACATACTGGGTCATTGCAACTCTTATCGAATACAAGGTCTCAGTTACGTTGCAATCACTACCAGAGAACCCTCCATCGATCACCCCCCTTTGGTACCTATTTTTTAAGATCCGGTACCAAAAGGGTCATTGGTACCAGGTCTAAACTTGGTAGCCCCTGAGGACCCTTTGGTACTGGGTGGTAACATCACCCAGTACCAAAGGGTGTTCTTTGGTACCGGGTGATGTTACCACCCGGTACCAAAGAGTCCCGGTACCAAAGAACACCCTTTGGTACCGGGTCAGAACACTTTCCAATCTGCTTTTATTCTCCGACGCTGACCACCTCTCTCCTTTTTTCTATCACTACTCTTACTCTCTCTCCCTTATCTCTCTGCCTCCCTCTCTGATTCTCCTCTCTCTCTCTCGGGTTGGAGAGTCNAGCGCCGCCACCGGGCCTGCAGGCCTCCCGGCCGGCCCTCCAGGCGGGTGGGGCTCGTGGCCGGCGCCGCCGCCGGATTTCCAATGGGCGGGCGACGCGTTCGCCCGTGGAAGCAGTGGTGAGCTCGTGTATTCTTCAATGTGTTGATTGATTTCAGAAATGTGAATGTGTATATTGATTCAAGAGATTGGTTCATGAGTTGTGAATGTGTCGATTCATTCCAGAGTTGTGAGATGAGATGAATGTGTGTTGATTCATTCGAGAGTTGTGAATGCGTTGATTTATTTCAGAGTTGTGAATGAGATGATATGAATGTGTGTTGATTCATTTGAGAGTTGATTCATTCGATTCATTCGTGGAAAGCTGGATTTGGAGAAACGGGAATGGAATGGAATTGGAGAAACGGGAATTCGTGGAAAGCTGGATTTTTTTTATTTCGTGGAAATTGCATTGGTACCGGGTGGTAAGGAAGCGTGACCAATGACTCGAAGTCATTGGTCACGGATGCTCGGTACCGGTTCTAAAACCGGTACCAATGAGCCTTCTCACCCGGTACCAATGGAAGGTTCTCCAGTAGTGAATTACATATTGCCACATACTGGGTCATTGCAACTCTTATCGGATACAAGGTCTCAGTTACGTTGCAATTACAGCTATTGGAACAAAACAAAATAAACCTGGCCCAAAGTTTATACCACACGACTACTTGCCACTACATCCCATGGAATGATTTCATGGCAACTGGGAGTTATTGCAATGATCTCGTTACAAAAGGTAGATATTGCCATGTTTTCTCCCATTGCGATACACCAAAAATCTAGTAGTGAGATTCGAATACCAATCAGATATTGGGTCTCCAAATCCAGATATCAGACTATTTATTTAGTGCCTGAACCCTCCCTACCGTTTTCATCCCTATATGTGGTGTTCTCTTATTCAATCCACTTGAGCCCTTTCTTTGTTTTCTTTTGCGAATCTTCTAGATTTTGCATATGCTTAGAAATCATCCTTGGGACCTAAAATCCTATAAATAGCGCTTGACAAACTCATTAGTCCTACTAACTATGTTTTTATTAAATCACCAAAATCCCAATATAATGGCCTAGCTAGCGGCCATTTTCCTAACACCATCGTTGTACATGTCCAATCCATCGTCCATCAGGTGGTCCATGCTGTGAAATTTGTGACAGGCTGAGTGCAAGAGAATAGAAGCATATATAAATGTACGCACAACACGGCTGTTGATGCTGCGTAAAACACACTCCATGGTAGAAATCAAAAGCAAAGAAACAGGATTTGGCAAACAGAGTCGATATCTGTCCATAACTTCATATGCAAATAAAATTTTGAAAAATAAAAAGGAGGCCATCAGTTAGCACCATGCTTGGCGACACACTACCGGAAAACGCTCCATCCATCCACCCTCATAGGTCACGGATGGATTGGACCCGGTACCAATGCTTGCATTGGTACCGGGTCCAACGGTCACAAATTTTGCGCCCTCATAGGTACCGGTTGGTGGCACCAACCGGTACCTATGAGCCCACATTGGTACCGGTTGGTGTCACCAACCGGTACCAATGAGCCTCGGAGCCTTTGGTACCGGTTGGTGACAATGTGAGCCCCTTTGGTACGGGTTGTTGCCACCAACCGGTACCGAAGGGGCTCTGCGTATAAAGCCCCTTCTTCCTCCCCCAGCCGAGCCATGGCTCATTTCTTCATCCTCCATTGAGCTCGGGTTGGGGGAGGTCATGCCCAATTTTTTCATAGCTTTTGGAGATTTGCAAACCAAGTTCGCTAGAAGGTTAGCAACTTCATCCTCTCTCTTTTGACGGTTAGTATGGTCTATTTCATGCTCTATGTTTTGAGTAATTTGTGTTTTGTGGAATGGATTGAATAAGAGATTTTAGATTTAATCTTCATTTTTATTATGAATTTGTAATAGAGAATCACTATATAGTTAGTTGTTGCATGTGTAGAGATGATGCAAAAATTTTTAGACATTGTTTAGATTTTTGGATTATTTGTAGAAACTTTAAATGATTTTCATATTTATGCTTATTATGATTTGTAGATATTATAAATGATATTCATATTTTGGCTTATTATGATTTTTAGAGATTATAAATGATATTCATATTTAGGCTTATCATGAATTTTAGAATTACATCTTTTTAGAGGCTTCAAATGATGTTGATATTTACACTGTGTTTGGATGTTGGTATTGAGGCTCCGGAATTGGAATTGATATTGGATAGCACCAAATGCCACTGTTTGGATGGTTTAGACTTTAGAATTGGAAATCATCTCCAATGCCGAAGCGGTATTCCCTACCCCCTCGCCCTCAATACAGAGCCGTGACCCTCAGTATTGGGTGGAATTGGAGATGAGCGCACATCCAGGCGGGTGACGGTGCCAAGTGAGCAGCGGCCTAAGCCAGGAGGGCGACGCCGTGAGGCGAGCTGCGGCTCGAGCCAGGCAGGCGACGCCGCGTGTCAGGGGGCGAGCGGCGGCGCAAGGTGGGCGGGTTGTCGGGTGGTGGCGCGAGACCCGTAAGCGTCCTCTTCCTCATGTGCGGGCAACGGCGTGGGCCTAGGGGGAGAGCGGCGGCATGGGCCGGGCGACCGAGCAGCAGCGTGAGGTGGGCAGGTCATCGGTTGGTGGCGCGAGATCTGCAAGCGCCCTCTTTCCTGTGTCCAGTGGCCGGCGCCCCCTTCTTCCCCGTGTCCGGCAGCCGGCGTCGCCTTCTTTCCCATGTCCCCAGTGCCATGGCCGAGTCAAGTTTCCCCTTCCTCCGTCGAAAGCCACTATCCTCTACCTCCAGCTCGGCGACTCCCACATCCTCCTCCTCCTCCCGCCGTCGCTGCCGCCAGCGGAGCGCACAGCGTCTTTGTGTACGGAACGCTGATAGCGGAGGAAGTGGTGCGGGTCCTCCTGGGCCGCGCCTCGCCCGCCTCCCCGGCTCTCCTCCCAGACCACCACAGGTTCAGCCTGAGGAGGCGCGTCTACTCGGCCATCCTCCCCGTCTGCGGCCACGCGGTGAACGGCAAGGTCCGTCCCCAGCGATATTCCAATGCCATGCTTTTGCATCCAAACAAGAAACAGAATTGAGATGCTTGCTAGATTCCAAAAGCCAATTCAATGATCATCCAAACAATGATATTCGAATTGTGGCCATTTCAATACCATGGCTACTTTGGTATTGAACTCGATTCAATTCCAGCTCCCCCAATATCTACATCCAAATGGACCCTTAGGGTTATTAGGATTTTTAGAGATTATAAATAATATTCTTATTTAGGCTTATTACAAACTTTAGAATTACATCTTTTTAGAGGCTTCAAATGATGTTGATATTTAGGGTTATTAGGATTTTTAGATATTATAAATGATATTCATATTTAGGCTTATTATGATTTTCAGAGATTATAAATGATATTCATATTTAGGCTTATCATGAATTTTAGAATTACATCTTTTAGACGCTTCAAATGATGTTGATATTTAGGGTTATTAAGATTTTTAGAGATTATAAATGATATTCTTATTTAGACTTATTACGAACTTTAGAAATACATCTTTTTAGAGGCTTCAAATGATGTTGATATTTAGGGTTATAAGGATTTTTAGAGATTATAAAAGATATTCTTATTAAGGCTTATTAAGAACTTTAGAAATACATCTTTTTGGTGGCATCAAATGATGTTGATATTTAGGGTTATTAGGATTTTTAGAGATTATAAAAGATATTCTTATTAAGGCTTATTACGAACTTTAGAAATACATCATTTTGGTGGCATCAAATGATGTTAATATTTAGGGTTATTAGGATTTTTAGAGATTATAAATGATATTCTTATTTAGGTTTATTACGAACTTTAGAAATTCATATTGGGGGCTAAATTTTTCATTGTATTTTGTGAATAGATGAATCGACAATGGATGTACAACGCGGATAGATGCTCATCTGACTTCATTAATGGCGTTCATCAATTCCTCGGCGCGACAGAGGCTAACTCGACCTCGGGTTTTATATGCTGTCCATGCAAGGTCTGTGAGAATGAGAAGGATTATCACATCTCGAAGAAGGTGGTTCACACACACTTGCTTAGGAGTGGTTTCATGCCTAACTATATCTGTTGGACCAAACACCGCGATGCGGGGATATTCATGCCTAACTATATCTGTTGGACCAAACACGGCGAAGCGGGGATATTCTTAGAAGAAGGTGACGACAACATCCCGGACTTTGCACAATACGGTGCCTTTGCAGATGATATAGCAATGGGCGAGGGTGAAGCAGTTGCAGAAGATGAGGATGATGATGCCTTAGGTGGCATGATCCGTGATGAAGAGAAAGACTGCGAAAGTGCGAAAGAGCGGGAGAAGATGAAGCGTTTGTTGGAGGACCACAAAATATCGTTGTACCCAGATTGCAAAGAGGACCAGAAAAAGTTGGGTACCACACTAGAACTGTTGCAATGGAAGGCAACTAATGGCTTGTCTGACAAAGGTTTTGGAGAGATATTGAAAATGATAAAGAAGATGCTTCCAGAGGGCAACACATTGCCCGAAATAACATACGAAGCAAGAAAAATCGTTTGCCCTCTAGGACAGGAAGTACAAAAGATACACGCATGTTCCAATGATTGTATCCTTTATCAGGGTAAGGTGCATGAATCTTTGGATGCCTGTCCGGTTTGCAATTGTTCACGGTATAAAATCAGGCGAGACGACCCTGGTGATGTTGAGGGAGAGCCCCCCAAGAAGAGAGTCCCTGCCAAGGTGATTTGGTATTTCCCTATAATACAACGTCTGAAGCGTTTGTTCAGAAACAAAGAGCATGCTAAATTGATGCGGTGGCACAAAGAGGATCGGAGGGAAGACAATATGTTGAGACACCCCGCTGATGGGTCCCAATGGAGAAAAATCGACAGAGCATTCCCAGACTTCGCAGAAGATGCAAGGAACATAAGATTTGGTTTGAGTACGGATGGCATGAATCCTTTCGGTGATATGAGCAGTAGCCATAGCACTTGGCCCGTGACTCTTTGTATGTACAACCTTCCTCCGTGGATGTGCATGAAGCGGAAGTTCATTATGATGCCAGTGCTAATCCAAGGGCCAAAGCAGCCTGGCAACGACATTGATGTGTATCTAAGGCCACTGATGGAGGACCTTTTGTTGTTGTAGGGCAAAGATGGTGTAAAGGCGTGGGATGAGCACAAGCAAGAGGAATTTAACTTACGAGCATTACTGTTCATGACCATCAATGATTGGCCTGCACTTGGTAACCTGTCCGGACAGTTAAACAAGGGATACAAAGCATGCACACATTGTCTAGAACACACCGACTGCATTTACCTGAAACATTGTAGAAAGTGTGTGTGTATGGGCCATCGTCGATTCCTTTCTGAGAAACATCCACTAAGAAAGAAAGGAAAGCATTTTGAGGCGGAAATTCGTAGCAAACCAAGGCATCGGGATGGAAAATATGTATTTGCTATGGTAAAAGATGTGAAGGTGGTCTTTGGGAAGGGACCTGGCAGCCAGCCAGTGGTAAGAGAAAATGGAAAGGCACCATGTGGAAGAAAAAGTCAATATTCTGGGACCTACCATATCGGGAGGTCTTAGATGTCCGCCACGCGATTGATGTGATGCACCTGACCAAAAATCTTTGCGTAAAGGTGCTAGGGTTCCTTGGTACTTATGGAAAGTCAAAAGATACGCTAAAAGTACGACAGGACCTGAAACATATGAAACAATGAGATCCCCTGCATCCTGAGAAAAGAGAAAAAGGGCGTTGGAACTTATGTCCTGCTAGCTACACTCTAAGCAAGGAGGAGAAGACCAGTATGTTTGATTGCTTGAACAGTATTAAGGTCCTGTCCGGCTACTCATCGAATGTAAAGAGTCTAATAAATATGAAAGAGAAGAAATTCGTACACCTCAAGTCTCATGACTGCCATGTGCTGCTGACACAATTGCTTCTGGTGGCGCTTAGGGGAATTCTACCCATTAATGTCCGAACAACTATTGTGAAGCTATGTGCCTTCCTCAATGCAATCGACCAGAAGGCAATTGATCCCAGTAATCTAGCAAAGCTGCAGGATGATGTGGCCCAAAGCCTTGTCAGCCTTGAGATGATATTTCCTCCGTCTTTCTTTAATATTATGAACGCATCTCCTGGTCCATGTTGTCAAAGAGATTGGTATTCTTGGTCCTGTATTCCTACACAATATGTATCCTTTTGAGAGGCTCATGGCTATTCTAAAGAAATATGTTCGTAACCATTCTCTTCCAGAAGGATGCATCGCCAAGAGATACAGAACAGAGGAGGTCATTGAATTCTGTGTTGACTATATCCCCGAACTGAAACCGATTGGGCTACTTGAGTCACGCCATGAGGGGAGACTACTTGGAAAGGGCACGTTAGGAAGGAAACAAACAAGGTGTAGCGACTACGATTTATTCATGAAAGCCCACTACACTGTATTGCAGTCATCAACCATGGTGGCTCCTTACATCGAGGAGCACAAGACTATAATATGCTACCAAAATCCAAGAAAGCCTGACAAGTGGATTACACGCCATCACATAGAAACTTTCGCTGGTTGGTTGCGACAAAAGCTCATGGGTAACGAGACAATACATACACAGCTGGCGTATTTGGCAAGGGGACCATCATCCTCATTCTTGACGTTCCAAGGCTATGACATAAATGGGTATACATTTTACACGAGAGCCCAAGAAAACAAAAGCACCAACCAAAATAGTGGTGTCTGTATAGATGCCTATGACAACAAAGGGAACAGGGACTCATATTATGACCAGGTAGAGGAGATCTAGAAACTAGATTATGGACCTTTGAAAATACCTCTTTTTGGTGAAAATGGGTGAAACTTACAAGTGGAAGTGTTAATATAGACCGCTACGGCATGACAACTGTGGATCTCAACAAAATTGGGTATGTAGACGAACCATTCGTGCTCGCCAAGGATGTGCATCAAGTGTTTTATGTGAAGGACATGTCTACCAAACCCAAGGCAGGGAGTCTGCAAACAAACAACTCCGAACTTAATCCAAAATGACACATTGTTCTCACGGGGAAAAGAAAAATCATGGGTGTCGAGGACGTCACCGATGAAGATGATTATAATCGGTGTGACGAGGTGTCTTCGTTCAGTGTGGAGGTTGACACAAGCATCCTATTGGCCAATGAAGATGCTCCTTACGCTCGCAATGATCATAACGAAGGCACTCTAATGAAGAAAACATTTATTGCCGTTCAAGCATAATATTGTACTTATGTTGAAGCATGATGCTATGTAATTCTAATTATGATGAACTATTATGGTATGTAATGTAGTACTTATGTTGAAGCATGATGCTATGTAATTCAAATTATGTTGAAGAGTTATGGTATGTAATGTAAAGGAGTTAATATATATTACTAAATAGTAATATGAATCTAGAATAGTGAAGGAGTTAATATATATTACTAAATAGTAATATGAATCTAGAATAGTAAAGGAGTTAATATATATTACTAATATCAAAGGAGTTAATATATATTACTAATATCAAAGGAGTTAATATATATTACTAATACCAAATAAAATATACATAGAAATATGAATCTGGATTTACATTATTTCGTATATCATTATAAGAAAAATAATACTTGTTAGTTGATGTATACTTTGTTATTTCATGTATAGGAAATTGAAAGATTATTATAAGAAATTAATACTTGTTAGTTGATGTATACTTTGTTATTTCATGTAAAGGAAATTCATAGATTATTATAAGAAAATAATATACCAAAGATAAATAAAAAAACAATTTAGGAACAGGGATGGTGGAAAAGGGAATTAGGAACAAGTTAAATTGCAATAAATAGTATATATGTCAAATAATAAATACTAACAAGTTAAATTGCAAATACTAAATATAAAGGAATTAATTGTGCAAATACTAAATGATGAACATGCTAAATTGTGCAAATAGTATATATGTGAAATAATAAATACTAAAAAGAAAAAAGAAGAAAGAGGTGGCGGAAAAGGAAAATTGGGGGAATTGAGCCCCCTAAAGGTACCGGGTGATTACACCACCCGGTACCTAAGGGCTGTGAATTGGCACCTGAATTGGCGCCTTCACACCCTTGGGTACCGGGTGATGTCACCACCCGGTACCAAAGGGCCTTTGGTACCGGGTGGTGACTGTAACACCACTGGTGTCACTATTGTAATTAATAATCATAATGAACTTAATTAAACCAATAATGACATGCATCATCTCGTAATCATGTTGATTGTGCATATATGTGTGTGGCCAAAGTTCACTGTCATAAGAAAAATACCAAAAATATTTAAATAAAGGTTTACGAGAGGTTTCCTTGTCTCTGTCCAAGCAAGTGTTTATTTGCTTCCTATGGAACCCTTGGACATGAGATAAGGCTTAGATCAACAAATTTCAAATCAAAATTAACTTGGAAAGTGCAAATGTCACTATGACAGCATGTTGCGGTGGTGACTGGGATGGTCACCGCAACAACTGGTGCCCAAGTGACTTAATTCCATATTCTACAGGAGTGACCGACTGTTGCGGTGGTCTCTTCCTTCCATGACCGCAACAGTCGGTGCTCTAGCGACTCAATCACCTTCTCGGCTCTAATGAAGGACTGTTGCGGTGGTCACCTTTGGCCATGACCGCAACAATCGGTCACCATGGAAAAATTTGGAAATCCTCTCTGGATTGAAAGACTGTTGCGGTGGTCTCTCACATTTGCACCACCGCAACACTTGGCGGTTTTCTTGTCTGGTAGTAGTGTTCAAAGCACAGGATATTGCGGTCCTTTTCAAAGCCTGGACCGCAACAGTCGGTGGTCCTGCGAACGGTAAAATTCGTCTCTGGATTGACGGACTATTGCGGTGTCGGCCTGATGGACTGTTGCGGTGCGAGAATCATACCACCACCGCAACAGTCGGTGGCCCTAGGTGGGTAGAGTTTTACTTTTGTCTTTGAGACCACGGACTGTTGCGGTGCTGGTTCAACCCACCACCGCAACAGTCGGTCCCCTGCGGCCGACGCCGGCCTCGGCGTCTCCGACGCCACTCGTCGTCCTCCAGCTGTCCTAGCCACGTGTTCATCGCTCCTTCAGTACCTTTGTACTTTGCCAGACCCCCATGCCTCGCTGGCAAGCCACGTGTGCGCGAGAATCGAGCCGCCACCTCACCTCCATGACACCGAGCTCAGTTAAGACGCCGGGGCCAAATTCACTCTCCTCACTCGATCATTTCCCGATTCCCCACGCCCAGAGCTCGTCTACCTAGCCCTCTCTGCCCCAGAGCCCTTCCCATCCTCTGCCCTAGCTTGCAGTGCCGGGGATTCGAGAAATCCAACCGCCATTGCCATTGCTCGGGTCGAGCTCCACCTTGCCGTGGACGTACCTCCTCGAGCCGTCTCCACTCCCACTGAGCGTCAAAATGGCTTCCCCATAATCCCCTGAACCTTCCCGGCCTTTTCCCGTGTCTTCTACCCCCGGCCGA
>CM014277.1:63894271-63914635 GCA_004135705.1 Alloteropsis semialata
CTTGGGGCTGATGCAGCTCGACTCCTTCATTACCTGATCGACGACTAACTCCGAGTCTCCTCGGATCTCGAGACGTCGTATGCCGAGCTCGAGGGCAATACGAAGTCCGTTGAGGAGGGCCTCGTATTCGGCGGCGTTGTTGGAGGCCGAGAAGTGCAGTCGAACCATGTACTCCATGCGTACGCCGAGGGGCGAGACGAAGACCAGGCCGACACCTGCCCCTTCCTTCATCAGCGACCCGTCAAAGTACATGACCCAGGTCTCGTGTTCGACGGAGGTCGGGGGGGTCTGGGCCTCGGTCCACTCGGCGACGAAGTCGACCAGTGCTTGTGACTTGATGGCGTCCCGTGGCGCGTAGGTGATGTTCTTCCCCATCAACTCGAGCGCCCACTTGGCTATTCTCCCGTCAGCCTCGGGGTTCTGGACCACTTCGCCGAGTGGATACCTCGACACCACCGTGACGAGGTGGGCGTCGAAGTAGTGCCGGAGCTTTCGCCTAGTGATGAGGACAGCATAGACGAGTTTCTGGATTTGGGGATATCGTACCTTGGTGTCAGACAGGACCTCGCTGATGAAGTAGACTGGACGCTGCACCTTCTGGATCTTCCCGGGCTCGTCTCGTTCGACGACGAGGGCGGTGCTTACCACATGGGTGGTTGCCGCAATGTAGAGCAGCATGGGTTCCCCTTCCACCGGAGCGGTCAGGATTGGTGGGCTCTTGAGCGTAACTTTGAGCGAGTCCAGGGCCTGCTGCGCTTCATCATTCCAGACGAAGTGGCTCGACTTCTTAAGCAGTCGGTATAGGGGCAGGCTTCGTTCCCCGAGTCGGGCGATGAAGCGGCTGAGTGCGGCCAGGCACCCCGTGACGCGTTGGACCCCTTTCAGGTTCTGGATTGGTCCCATGTCGGTGATGGCCGTTATCTTCTCGGGGTTGGCTTCGATGCCTCGTTCCGACACGATAAAGCCAAGGAGCATGCCTCTCGGGACCCCGAAAACGCATTTCTCAGGGTTCAGCTTTACTTTGTTCAGCCGGAGCTTCTCAAAGACAGCTGCGAGGTCTGAAACCAAGTTGCCCGTGCGCTTGGACTTCACTACTATGTCGTCAACGTACGCCTCGACCAGTCGGCCGATCAAGTCACCAAAGACGCGTCGCATGCATCTCTGGAACGTGGCGCCCGCGTTCTTCAGCCCGAAGGGCATAGACGAATAGCAGTAAGTGCCGTATGGCGTGATAAACGAGGTCGCGAGCTGGTCGGCCAAGCTCATCGCGATCTGATGGTACCCGGAGTACGCATCGAGAAAGCAAAGGGTTTCGCACCCTGCGGTGGAGTCGACCACCTGATCTATACGCGGAAGGGGGAAGGAGTCTTTGGGACATGCCTTGTTTAGGCCGGTATAATCAACACACATCCTCCATTTCCCATTTTTCTTTTTTACAAGGACGGGGTTGGCTAACCACTCGGGGTGGTAGACCTCCCTGATGAAGCCGGCGCTGAGGAGCTTTTTGAGCTCTTCGCCGATGGCCTTGTACTTCTCGTCGTCGTAACGTCGGAGCTTCTGCTTGACGGGGCGTGCGCCAGTCTTGATGTCGAGTTTGTGCTCGGCGACTTCCCTTGGAATCCCTGGCATGTCCGAGGGCTTCCATGCAAACACGTCGAGGTTTGCGCGGAGAAAGTCGACGAGCGCGCTTTCCTATTTAGGATCGAGCGCCGTGCCGATGCGGAGGGTGCGGCCATCGTCGGCCACGACAACCTCCTTGACGTCCTTGGCCGGCTCAAAGGAGCACGCGGCGCGCTTGGAGGTCTCGGGGATATCCAAGTCCCTGGGTGAAGGCTCGGCGGCGAGCCTTTTGGACTGGACTTGCGCCTCCGCGAATTGGAAGCACTCGGTTTCGCAGGCGAACGCATGCTCGAATGAAGTCCCCACGGTGATGACACCTTTCGGTCCGGGGATCTTCAACTTGAGGTATGTGTAATTTGGGACAGCCATGAACTTCGCGTAAGCAGGCCTCCCAAGGATGGCATGATACGTCCCGGGAAACGCCACCACTTCGAAAGTGAGGGTTTCCCTGCGGAAGTTTCGTGGTGTTCCAAACGTGACAGGCAGATCGATCTGCCCGAGTGGTATCGCGTCCACCCCGGGGACGATCCCGTGGAATGGCACAGGGGATGGTTGAAGCTGAGACCGCGGGATCCCCATCTCGTCGAGGGTGTCGACGTAGAGGATGTTGAGGCCGCTCCCTCCGTCCATCAATACCCTGTGAACGCGCTTTGTCCCGAAGAGAGGAGCAACCACGAGCGGGTATCTGCCTGGTTGTGGGACGTGGTCGGGATGGTCGGAGCGGTCGAAAGTGATCGGGGCCTCAGACCATTTCAGGTAGGAGGGCACCGCGGGCTCGGTGTGGCAGACTTCTCGCCGGATCAGCTTATCTTCACGCCTCGGGGGGCAGGCCGCCGTTCCCCCGACGATCATCATGATCGCGCCGTCCTCCCTGGGATAACCGTCGTCGTTGTTGGGGCCACCGGCCCCGTCTCGGCCCTCGTATGACTTCTTCTTCTGGGCGCCGGCGAGGAAGCTTCTCATGAGTCTGCAATCCTTCAAGGCATGCTTGACGGGGCCCTCGTGGTGGGTGCAGGGCGCCTCGAGGAGCTTTTCGAAGTGATCCCTTGGCGCTGGGTTTCCCTTGGGCTTGGTGGCCTTCTGCTCGGCCGCTGCTACCACACGGCCGTCGCGCCTCCGCTTGTCCTTTCGTTTGTTCTTATCGGGTCGGGCGGAGGTGCCCTCATCCACCGTCTTCGATTTGTTGCCCTTGCCCTGAGGTCGATCCAGGGTTGCGGCAACGGCGTCTTCTCCGTCGGCGTAGTCGGTGGCGATGTCAAGGAGCTCCCGGATGGTTCGTGGCTTCCGGCGTCCCAACTCATGGATGAGGGTCGAGCAGGTGGTTCCGAACCGGAACGCGGAGACAACATCGGTGTCAGCGGTGTTTGGCAACTCGGTGCAGCGCTTGGAGAAGCGCTTGATGTAGTCGCGCAAGGTCTCGTCCTCCGCCTGAAGGCAATTGCGGAGGTCCCAGGGATTCCCAGGACGAGTGTAGGTGCCCTGGAAGTTGCCAATGAAGGCGTCGCGCAGCTGCGCCCAACTGTCGACCTTGCCCGCGGGGAGATGCTCCAGCCACGTTCGGGCTGAGTCGGCGAGGTAGAGGGGGAGGCTCTTGATGATGAAGTAATCGTCTTGTGCTCCCCCCGCATGACACGCGAGCCGGTAGTCCTCCAGCCAGACGCTGGGGTTGGTGTCCCCGTCGTACTTGGGCACCGTTGTGGGAGCACGGAAGCGTGGGGGAACCTGGGCGCCGAGGACGCGGGGTCCGAAAGCGCGCGGCCCCCTGGGGTCAGGTGACGCACTCCTGCTCCGGTCTTCGCCGCTGTCATAGCGGCCTCCACGGCGCCTGTTGTAGGCTCGGCGTGGTCGACGTGGATGGTGCTCGTCCCGTTGCCTGGCGCCTTCGTCAGCTGGGGCCGCACGATGGTGCACGGAACGCTCATGCTCGGGTTCTCGAGGGGCTCGCTGGCGTGAGGCAGAGCTTTCCGCCTGCTGGACCGCCGCGGTTTCCAAGAGCGCGCGGAGCTGCTGATGGAACCTCCTGTCTTCGGGTGCCGCCGGTTCGGGATGCTCGCGGAGCAGGACAGCAGCCGCAGCAAGGTTCTGGGACGCCCGGTTGAAGACCTGCGCGTCGTTGGCGTTGGCGCCATCGTTGACGATGCGCTGTTGTACGTCCCGGGCTCGTGCGCGGGCGGCTCCTCCGTCCGCGTTTCTTCCAAGCTCACGGTTGAGCTGCTGTCGTTCTGCCTCGATTTGACGCCGCGCCTCATCCAGCTCCTGCAGTCTGACCCGCCGAGCATCGTCCGCCGGAGCGTTGGGTGGTGGCGCCGCAGGAGCGTTGCCAGGAGGAGCTGCCAGTCCCTGGGCAGGTGGAGCCGCTGCGGCGTTGGCTGGTGGCGCTGCGGGGGCGCCGTCCCCCGTGGAGCTGCTCGCAGAGTGCACATCTCCGTCGGGGGTGTGACACATGAAGCACTCCCGGCATGGGTCGAAGTTCGGCGGGGCCCACGTCAACCGCGGGCGCGAGCTGTTCACCGCGCTTCTGGCGGTTGGCGTGATGCGGGGATCGATTTCCGCCGGTGTCGGGGTAGCCACCGGGTCGCTCGGCAAGCCTGGCTGTCCCTCTGGGTACATGGCGTTGTAGCAGTCGATGAACTCGTCCCAGGGGAGCTGCTCCTGCCCTCCAACCTGGAGGGCGAGGTTGGTGAGCATGTAGGAGACGTTGCGGAAGTGCTCCTGGGACGGGCTCCGTCCCAGGGCAGCCGCCAGGTCCCCTCCTAGTAGGTCGAAGACGTAAGCGGTGGCTCCCGCCATGGCGCGGGAGGGCTTGGGCCCCTCGTCGTGGAACGTCTTGCCGTCGTCGCGGGCAAGCTTGGGGCGCACGAAAGTCGCCCCGATGATGGGCTCCACCGACCGACTGATGACGAAGTCGAGGGAGCCGAGCCGCAAGCAATCGCCGGGCGCCAACGGGGCGCCACTATGGGCCATCCGGACCCTGGTGATGCGTCGTGACACGCGAAAGGCCCCTACCTGGCGCGCCAACTGTCGGGGTTCTCTACCGCCAACAAGTAAATTTCCTACGATCGCGTGTCTGGATCCGGATGGTGACTCGAGAGACAGGGGGTTTATACTGGTTCGGGCCTCCGGAGAGTAATACCCTACGTCCAGTGATCGTCACTGTTCTCAAGTCTAAGTCTGTAGTAGGGGTGTACAAACTGGTTGGGAGAGGGAGAGGGTCCCAAGTCCCTGTGTGGAGCGAATGAGTGAGCTGTGCGCTGTGTCCGAGTGTTCGTGACTGGTGTTCGAATCCCCCCGCGCTGACGTCCCCTCGTCCCCTTTTATAGCTTCAAGGTGAGAAGGGAGCGGGGGGTAAGAAAGGAGAAAATTACAACGGGAGTTACTGCCCCCGAGAGCTTCGTCCAGTGTCGTCTGCCAGGCCGTACGGGGAGCAGGTGTTGACGGAGTGGGCGCCCCGCCGGACCCGGGATCGTACATCCCGGGTGGTTGACGCCGATGCCTTCTCGGGTAAGCTCCCGGGTGGTTCCGGGTCGTGGTTGACTTGCCCGAGGTCCTCGGGTGCTCCAGGTGTCCTGCTCGGGTTCCAGATGTCGTCCGGGGGCGCCTGGAGTGGTACTGGAGTGCCTGGTGTAGCGCATGCATCCTTCTCCGGACTGTGGCGCCCCTGTTCGGACGAGACGGGCGCCACTGTGGCTGCCGTGGCGAAGGACGGACGCCCATCCTGCTCTGACGCAACAGGTACCAAGTGGGTACGGCGCCGGATGGGCCGGGGCGCGGCCGGGTAGTTTCACCCGGGGCGTCGGAGACCACTCGGGAGCGGAGAACTCCTCGGGCGAACCGGGAGGCCACTCGGGAGCGGAGAACCTCTCGGGCGAACCGGGAGGCCACTCGGAGGCGGAGAACCTCTCGGGCGAATCGGGGAACCACTCGGGCGATCCAAGTAGTCGGGGCATGGGGTGTTCGCCTTGCTTTGGGTCTCTGATTTTTGTTTTTGGAGGGGTGGATTATTGCGAGCTCCTGGGTTAAGAGGTTGGATTGGGCACCCCTAATTCGGATCCTCGTCAAGTAGAAATAGATAATTTAGAGTCATATATTTGTATACTTTAGAACTTTTTCAATGACATATATGGGTAATCTCGATGCAAGTTTAGAGTTTATAATGTTGAACAAGGAAAATTATATACTTTTATCATTACATTCATACATTTATGTATTATCTACATGGTGAGATGCATCGTGCATACACATCTTAAGTTAGTATTATCTAAATTTACAATTAATGGAACAAATATGTAATTTAGAATCATATATTGGTATACTTTAGTACATCTCTTTCTATGTGCAGGTTATTTTTAATAATTTGACCCGAAACCGTGGGGCAAAGCCCCCCGGCAACCAAACAAATCTATTAAAAGGAGGCAGAGTTCAACTTACAGAGAAACCTAACAAGAAGTTAGGAAGGTAAAAAACTGATGCTGCTGCTAATCTAAGAAGAAACACTAGATACCAAAGAGGGAGGAAAAAAAGGGGGGGGGGGAATTACAAGGCATCGAGCCAAAGAGAAATAGAATGGTGCAACGCTTCCTTGATCCTGATGAAATGACTTGTAACTTCAGCCTTAAAATTAGCCTTCCAAGAAGCCAGCCTTGGAACTTTATTATTGAAAATGAGATCATTCCTCTCCTTCCATATGCACCACGCTCCTATAAGGAAGTTATTTTTAATAATGGAAAATGCATGTAATTAGATGATAATTTAGGTGGTAACTTTAAATTATTTTATATTGGCATAGGTGGATAATTTAGATGAACATTAGATGTTATATTAATTTATTTTTCATGATGACAGGTGGTAATTTATCTATAGATTTAGGGGTTATTTTAGGATATTTTTGTAATGGTAAAAGTGAGTAATTTTTTAGAAAACACAATATATCCAATGGGTATAATGATTATAATCTACAGAGTGATGTCCAGACATTTCTGGTTTTTATGAGAATTTCTAGGATTTATTATCTCTAGGATGTCTTGTGAGGATTAACATGTTTGTTTCAAAAGATATCTCCAATTAGTAATAGTAAGATAGTTTATCATGATATAGATGTACGATACAGGCAATAACGACACAAAACAGGATCTTACAAGCAGCATCACAAACACTATATTATATATTATTAATTAATGGCCCATAGTTTAATCAAATTAGTTATATCATATGTTTGACCTACATGTGGCTGCTGCCCCCACAACTTTAGCAAGTCCTTAGACAGCTGCTTCTGTCGTCCCGTCCTGTTCATTTCTTCTTGTTGAGTTATCCTTTTGTTCCGAGCATTTCTGGTAGCTTTGTTTTTCACTCTACGGCCTCTTTGCATTTGTTTGCTTGCTTTCTCCACACAAAGATATGCACTGCCATGTCTAGTCTTGAAATACATTTGGTACATCTTGGATTCAGAATTCTGATAGAGACAATCTATGGCTTTTGGTAGCAATTTCTCATCCAAGTATTGCAAGCATACATTATTGTGTAACATTCCTTGTTTCTTCTCGTCAATCAGCTCAACAGCATAGCTCTCAGCTGCAGGTCCTATGTCCTCTGGAGAGTCATGGGGTACGAATAGGACCCCCAGCTTCAGAGGAGGCTGAACCCATAGTGGTTCAACAGTTGAAACCATACTAGTTCTGTGCTGATTACATAGAGAGACTTGGCACTGCAAATGCGCTACGATAACCTCCTCCGGAAATGTACTCGACAACAGCCTTGATGATGATACCACTGTGTTGCTGGTGTTAGAAGAAGGGACCAAATTATCCTCAAATTCACTGCAACAGAGTGGATTTGGACGAGACCAGTGTGTCAAGGTGCTGTGGACATTGTCCAAAAGCTGATGACTTTCACCATAAGGAGATTGTGTCCAAGAAAAGTCCTGAGTTGGCAGTTGAATAAGTTCTTTTTTGGCACCTTCAGCTGCAAACTTGAAGTGAGGTGTGACTGACTCCATGCACTTTGTTATGACATTAAATATATCAGTACTTTGAGAGAGACGAATTATGAAACCGAGATTGAAACCTTTTGTAGGCTCCTTGAAATCATGGCAAAGAAAGCCTATTATTGCCTCCACTCCACGCTCCGCAAAGCTCATAGGTCGTATTCCTATGTAGTAATACTTGCTTTCTTGAAATGCTTGATACCTCATAGACCTCCCTGTAAGAAGGTGGCCTATGAGAGGGTTGAAGAACGTGTGCTCCCATGGTGTTCCACCCAATTCGACGTACTTCAGGAATTCGGTTGCACCAGCTGCAAACCACTCGAATCTTCGGACAACAGAAGAGTTGCTGCTCAACTCATCGTTATTGTTGCTATAGCCAACAAAAGATGATATGAACTTTGTGGCTACATGAACAATCCGTTTGGAAAATGAGGACTTGCTCACCGACTGCCTGATCTCTTCCTCTTCCATGGAACGCTGCTTGCACCTTCGCATGCAGTGTTTCGTCGCACTCTTGAGAAGCACGCTTCAGCTTTCTCCTCCACCGTAGAAGTGGCATATTGGTGATCGGCCATTTATTGGACATATGGAGCACACCCTCCATCTTGATGTGTGCCAACTCCAACCTTTCTATGTTTCCTCTTTCCTGAGACTTGATTTCGTCCTTGCCAACATGACTTGATATAATTCTATTCACTGTCTCCCCAATGATGGCAGAACTCAACACCTCTGCCATGGCTGCTCAGTAATCAGCAGAAAATCTGCACAGGGACAAGGAAGAGAGAATAGCATCAACAAAATCAGCCTACATGAGTGAAAGGCAGAAGTGTACGTGCAGAGACAGATTATTGATGTGATCTGTACATGTGGTATCTCTCGATATAGCTGTAGTTGACAACAAGGCGAATGTGAAGCTTCACTTTGAGTACAGTACAATGCTCATTAGCAATAGCAGCTAGCTGCTTTATAGCTATACATGTCTTCTAATAATATATAAAATTAATAAAGTAAAGAGGAGCTTGTTGCTCGGTGGTATGCACTCCCGCTGTCGGAGCCAGCCGGCCGGGGCTCGAACCCCAGTCCTGCACCGCTGGGCGCAGCCCCTCTGCGACTGCATCCAGGCCTCCCAGTTGGGCCCTGTTTAATTCACGTCACTTTTCAACCTCGTACTACATCGAGAACCGTGTCAGTTCATTTCTTCTCTCTATGCACGCAACCCAATGCATACACTTTTCACTCTTTCACACGAATTAAACAGGCCCTTGGTGGCAGAGAGACCGGCCCCTTCGTTGGCCGTGTCCTATGAAAAAAAAGGGTAGATGAAGTCAATAGTTGAACGTGGGAACAGTAAGTAAATTAGACTTCTTTAACACAAGTGGAATTTTATTGTGACACTGCATACTCCCTCCATTTAAATTACAGCATGTATTTTATTTCTCTATGACACCGACAATTAATTCATTAATATATCATCTAGACAATTACTCCATTAATATATCATTTATGCGAATCAATCATTTGTAAATAAATACTTATAATACAAAATTAATAGAAACTACTTTAAATTTGTGTAACAATATATATATTTGGTCAAATGGTTATCCTAACAAAAATAAATAACCTACGTAATTTCAGTGGATCCGGGGGACTAATAAATAGGTCCTGAGTCCTTGGCTTCAATCAGGGCTTCTTTTTACGAAACAATAAGGAAGGCCCCAACTGGGTCTTTTCTGTGTTAATGTATGAAAATAATAAGTACATAATACAAGGCCTTAGGCCCAAAGAGAGACCCTAGAAAAAAGAGTGCATAGGGAAATTGCATATCCAGGCATCAAAAAGATGTTTAAAGGAGGGCTTTTTTATGAATGACCTGCTTAAATTCCTCCTTGTAAGAAGATTTCCATCTAGCAAGGGATAGAATGTCAGCATGAAAAACCATTGGAAATTCGATGAAACCAAATGCTCCAACAACCCACAATAAGTACTTCCCTGAAATTTTATGACCCAAAATCATTTCTGGTTTTGATCACCATTTCACTGGATGGAAAGGTTCATATACCAGGTGATACAATCAAAGCTCCAACACTACAGGCTTGCATTGCATAATACACATCCATAGTTATCCAGCACTCTATTCTTCCTCAACGGATATCTAGCTAGCATTTAATCTATTTCTCAAAAGAAGTCAGAAGAAGAATTCATGCGGTACCATACAGAAAGATTTCCACGTCCAGTTGAACAGGGGAGAAACAATATCTTAAAGCAATCAGAGACTGGTAGGCTTGCTTGTATGTGTAGGAATCTGATCCGCAGATATATGACCATAAATCCATAGAATAGTGTTGCAAATCTTGTACTAAGTCTTCTCAGTAGACTTCCATGGACAGTAGATGAGTGTTAGTGTGAGCATCGGGTATATATAAAGTTGAATCTCATGCCCAAGTCAAAAGATGTCGCCAAGCATGATGCTAACCGATGGCCTCCTTTTTATTTTCAAAATTTTATTTGCATATGAAGTTATGGACAGATAACGACTCTGTTTGCCAAGTCCTGTTTCTTTGCTTTTGATTTCTACCATGGAGAGTGTTTTACGCAGCATCAACAGCCGTGTTGTGCATACATTTATATATGCTTCTATTCTCTTGCACTCAGCCTGTCACACAGTTCACAGCATGGACCACCTGATGGACGATGGATTGTGTACAACGATGGTGTAAGGAAAATGGCCGTTAGCTAGGCCGCCATTATATTGGGATTTTGGTCATTGAATGAAAACATAGTTAGTAGGACTAATGAGTTTGTCAACCGCTATTTATAGGATTTTAGGTCCCAAGGATGATTTCTAAGCATATGCAAAATCTAGAAGATTGGCAAAAGAAAACAAAGAAAGGGCTCAAGCGGATTGAATAAGAGAACACCACATATAGGGATGAAAACGGTAGAGAGGGTTCAGACACCAAATGAATAGTCCGATATCTGGATTTGGAGACCCAATATCTGATTGGTATTCGAATCTCACTACTAGATTTTTGGTGTATCGCAATGGGAGTAAAACGTGGCAATATCTACCTTTTGTAACGAAATCATTGCAATAACTCCCAGTTGCCATGAAATCATTCCGTGGGATGTAGTGGCAAGTAGTCGTGTGGTATAAACTTTGGGCCACGCGTTTATTTTGTTTTGTTGCAATAGCTGTAATTGCAACGTAATTGAGACCTTGTATTCGATAAGAGTTGCAATGACCCAATACGTGGCAATATGTAATATTGCCACGCAACTAGGCATTGCATTAGGCAACACTTGCAACAGACGACACCATGGCAATATATAGGCTCAATTGCAACGATCATTCACTTTATTGCCACCATATATTTAATATTTAGTGGCAACTGAGTCTATTGCCTCCCTAATATTCCGTGGCACATGGTTCTATTGCTTTGCAAATATTTTGTGGCAATGGGCTCCATGGCCTCGCAAATATTTCGTGGCAATGGGCTCCATGGCCTCGCAAATATTTCGTGGCAACTGCGTCTATTGCCTCACAAATATTTCGTTGCAACTGCGTCTATTTCCTCGAAAATATTTTGTGGCATCTGTCTCTTTTGCCTCACAAACATTTCATGGCAACTGCCTCTTTTACCTCACAAACATTTCATGGAACTGACTATTTTGCCTCACAAACATTCTGCGACAACTGATTCTTTTACCTCATGAATATATTGTTGCAACTATAGCTATCGTCATGCTAATATTACGTTGTCATTTGGTTGCAACATATAATACATTTGAAATTTATTAATACATCTCTTTGCATACAGTTGTGTCAAAAATATTTATAGAATTCACATGACTATGAAAGCATTGCATTAAGCCATCCGAGCTTATGAAATATAAAAGTGACAATCCTTTGAAATAGTGTGTACAATCAGTTATTAACAATGCATATAATACTAGAATGTCTATGGAATATTAAGATAGAATCTTCAACAATGCTTGTTTGACATTTTATTCTTGGTCCAGTTGAACTCACATGCTTCGATTCCAAGTGCTCCACTCGGCCTCTATTTAGCTTCATGCTAATCATGTTGAGGAAAACGCATTGGAATCCAGAAGTAAAAAAATTGTCATGATCATAATGAGATTATACACATACTAGCTAGCAATGTCCAACATTAATACTGTAAATGAAAAGGAATAGCAATATATGGATTATTTGACTTCCTGTTTCTGTTCATGAAACATTCTGAAAATCAAAGGATTATTTTCTGCACATATAAGCATTGATGTTCGTTCTGAACTTACCTGGCCACCACCCTCAACAGATATCTAGCTAGCGTTTAATCTATTTCTCAAGCGTTGATGTTCGTTCTGAACTTACCTGGCCACCACCCTCAACAGATATCTAGCTAGCGTTTAATCTATTTCTCAGAAGAAGTCAGAAGAAGAATTCATGCCGTACCATACAGAAAGATTTCCACATCCAGTTGAACAGGGGAGAAATAATATCTTAAAGCAATCAGAGCCTGGTAGGATTGCTTGTAGGTGTAGGAATCTGATTCCGCAGATATATGACCATAAATCCATAGAATAGTGTTGCAAATCTTGTACTAAGTCTTCTCAGTAGACTTCCATGGACAGTAGTGTATGAGTGTTAGTGTGAGCATCGGGTATGAAAGCAGCCGAAAACAATAGTATAAAGTTGAATCTCATGCCCAAGTCAAAAGATGTCGCCAAGCATGATGCTAACCGATGGCCTCCTTTTTATTTTTCAAAATTTTATTTGCATATGAAGTTACGGACAGATAACGACTCTGTTTGCCAAGTCCTGTTTCTTTGCTTTTGATTTCTACCATGGAGTGTGTTTTACGCAGCATCAACAGCCGTGTTGTGCATACATTTATATATGCTTCTATTCTCTTGCACTCAGCCTGTCACACAGTTCACAGCATGGACCACCTGATGGACGATGGATTGGACATGTACAACGATGGTGTAAGGAAAATGGCCGCTAGCTAGGCCATTATATTGGGATTTTGGTGATTGAATAAAAACATAGTTAGTAGGACTAATGAGTTTGTCAAGCGCTATTTATAGGATTTTAGGTCCCAAGGATGATTTCTAAGCATATGCAAAATCTAGAAGATTCGCAAAAGAAAACAAAGAAAGGGCTCAAGTGGATTGAATAAGAGAACACCACATATAGGGATGAAAACGGTAGGGAGGTTCAGACATTAAATGAATAGTCCGATATCTGGATTTGGGGACCCAATATCTGATTGGTATTCGAATCTCACTACTAGATTTTTGGTGTATCGCAATGGGAGAAAAACATGGCAATATCTACCTTTTGTAACGAAATCGTTGCAAATAACTCCCAGTTGCCATGAAATCATTCCGTGGGATGTAGTGGCAAGTAGTCGTGTGGTATAAACTTTGGGCCAGGTTTATTTTGTTTTGTTGCAATAGCTGTAATTGCAACGTAACTGAGACCTTGTATTCGATAAGAGTTGCAATGACCCAGTATGTGGCAATATGTAATTGCAACGTAACTGAGACCTTGTATTCGATCAGAGTTGCAATGACCCAGTATGTGGCAATATGTAATATTGCCATGCAATTAGGCATTGCATTAGACAACACTTGCAACAGACGGCACCATGGCAATATATAGGCTGAATTGCAACGATCATTCACTTTATTGCCACCATATATTTAATATTTAGTGGCAACTGAGTCTATTGCCTCCCTAATATTCCGTGGCACATGGTTCTATTGCTTTGCAAATATTTTGTGGCAATGGGCTCCATGGCCTCGCAAATATTTCGTGGCAATGGGCTCCATGGCCTCGCAAATATTTCATGGCAACTGCGTCTATTGCCTCACAAATATTTCGCTGCAACTGTGTCTATTGCCTCGCAAATATTTTGTGGCATCTGTCTCTTTTGCCTCGCAAACATTTCATGGCAACTGCCTCTTTTACCTCACAAACATTTATATATGCTTCTATTCTCTTGCACTCAGCCTCTCACACAGTTCACAGCATGGACCACCTGATGGACGATGGATTGGACATGTACAACGATGGTGTAAGGAAAATGGCCCCTAGCTAGGCCATTATATCGTGATTTTGGTGATTGAATGAAAACATAGTTAGTAGGACTAATGAGTTTGTCAAGCGCTATTTATAGGATTTAGGGTCCCAAGCAAGGACGATTTCTAAGCATATGCAAAATCTAGAAGATTGGCAAAAGAAATCAAAGAAAGGGCTCAAGTGGATTGAATAAGAGATAGGGATGAAAACGGTAGGCAGGGTTCAGACAATAAATGATAAGTCTGATATCCAGATTTGGAGACCCAATATATCCTATTGGTATTCGAATCTGGCTACCCAAAGTTGGATATTTTATATAGATATGTAGCATATATCAATATCCGTTCCATACCCGACACATTTTACACTATCCATTTCTGAGTTCGATTCGAGAAAAAACTATACATATTCATGCATATCCGTTCGTGTCCGATTTGTTTTCATCCCTACCGGTAGATATACTGAACATAGGATTATCAGTCGAGGGAGTATTCCCTTCGGCAAAGTTTTGGACAAAGGTCGGTGTTGACGGTCCTTAGACGCGCCAATTGTGAACCGCAAACGCACGGATCAGTTGTACCTCTTCCCTTAGAGTATTCCCCCAAGGTTTATCAATCCATGGATCGACAGTGAACACTACAACAAATATCACATTTTATGACAAATATCTCATGACATTGGATCTATTCGTCGCTACAATGTTCAGATTTATGACGTTCTACATGAGGCACAATAGCTTAGTGACAAAAATTGATATTCGTCATTAAGACTAACTAGAAATCGTCATAAACTAGTCCAACGCCAAATGGTGACATACTTTATTTTGTCATTAAGTCCAATAGTTGAACGTCACAAATTTTCAAAAATAAAAGGACAGACTTAGGGTGGGCCCCACTGCTACTTGAACAAGCGGGTCCCATATGCCTTTTTATTTTCTGCTATTTCTATTTATTTTTAGGTAGACTCCTAATTTTTTTTCTGAGTAGCAAAAAAAATATGATTAAAAAAAGAACCACAAAGAATTGAACCCACAACCTATTAACTCATAGCTTATGTACTTACCAATAGACTACTGTTATGTTGTTGATGGAACAAGAAATTATAGCTACTTAACAAGCACCGGCCTGTCTGCAGCAGAGAAGACCAATTGCCCAACCAGCCAGCGTGCAGAGCAGCCTGCAGGAATCGAACCAAAGAACCTGTGTCCTTCACACAGCAAAAATGTTCACTAAATTTTTCCGATAAAATATTCGAACACATGGACTTCGTACCTTGGTCAAAGGGTTCCGAAGTGCGCGCATTACCAATGCATCAATCTGTCATTAGTGATAAAACTTGGTAATCGCAATATTTAAAGTATATATCTATGGCTCACAGAAACGAGCAGTGACAAAAACAAAAAAAAGGAGGCATAAGGGGAGTCGAACACGAGACCGCACGCACAGATGTGCACTTGGCTTACCGTTACACCAAGAACCAATTTGTGCTAGAGTTCAAAACAAATTATACAAATTGCTAACACTATTGGCTGAAAGCCGAAGAACACCTAGATACTTCATCTTTCTCTTTTAAATCCGGAATTAAAAGTTTTAAATGGTATTTCTCACTCGTGTAAACTCGGAATTTAGTGGTTCTTTTTTCTAATGTTTTCTAAAATCACGATGCTTCATTTTATCATGCTTGTTTGTATGTAATTCTTATTTCTTAGATTTTTGACATATGACTTGTTTTGTTCCAACTAATTAGATAACAGGGAAATATGTTTTTGCATTACAATTACTCATGTAACCTCATATCTTCTGATATTAGGGTAAACATAAACTTGCGTCCAAATTTAAGGTGCATACGAGTTAGAAAATATTATAAGATATTGAAATCTCAAAGTTAGACTTGACCTATATGAAACTATGTAAGAGATGTACAATTTTATGAACAATGTGTGGTTCCACTTTATAAAAAATCATTTAAGATTTTTATAATAAGCTTATGGACCAAAAACATATTGACACGTCAATTTGTAGAAATTTTTGATCAGATTTAGATATTATTATAATTATTATATGGTAATTTAGGGATACAAGTTTGAAATATCCCTAGTAGCCAATTGATTTTATCATTTTTCTCCCGGACATTGGCTAGAAAGTAACATGCGAGTCTAAATATAATTTTTTTGAACTCTATTGGAGGTAAATATAGTTCAACTTGGAATTACTTTCGATAAACACGCAGAAATTCATTTAAATGATAGAAAATACCAAATCTGTTCAAAAATTCTTAAAATTTCTACATGACAATTTAGATGTAGTCTATTGCATATATAAAATATATTGGGTTATATGAGAGATTAGTTTCTATGTGTTACTTCACAAGGATGCACTACAAAACAAAGAGAAAAAATAAACACTATTGGGCCGAGATAATAGCCCATTTCGCGAAAATGGCCCAAACTGTCCGACTTCTCTCGGCCGTTCATTTGAGATCCAACGATCTAGATTGATCCTCGGATGGATAAAAGGGCAGCTGACTCTGAAACCCTACCTATCTGACCTCCTCGGCTCCATCTCCCTCCTCGTCCTCCCACCGCCCCCGCCGCCGCCGCCGCCACCGTCGAGCCCCTCGCCCTTCTGCAGTTCCAGCCCCTCTCCTTCTCGCTCAGCTCGGCCGGTGCTCCCGTCGACTTTTCTTTTTCGTTGCGTCGGCCCTTCTCCGGTTCGTGGTCCTGCTATTCTTCGATTTTGGGACCGATGCTCCCCGCCTCTTCTGCGCCGCCGGTGGATCCGTGCCCTACAGAGGTCGTCCCCTGCGTATCCAATAATCCGATTCCTCCGCTGCTTCCCTCTGTTCTTTCCATATTTCCATCTGATTTTTGTCCCACTCGTTCATGTTGCCTCTTAGCTTCTGCCTTTTCTACAGTGTCTGGACAGAAACTTCGTTGAGCTCTGTTCCTGGCTTTGTTCCAGGGGCGCTTCCCTGCCTTGGTTGTTGCTACCAGGTTTGTCGTCCCTGATCCCTTCTTTTTCTGTGTTTTCATTCGTCTGTTCCCAGCCTACCATTCTAACACTCACAACGTTGTGCCGTAAGTATTGGTTGTTTCCTGTTCTCCTTCTAATTACTGTCTACTATGTTCGTTTTAATCAATGTTCCTGTGGTGGCGTGCTCTGATTGAGCTGTACCTGACTTGGTTTGATCTATAAATCCAGGAAAATTTGTATGCAAATTGCTATGTCGAGGTGAATGTTTGATCGTTTCATTTCTATGTCAATGTGTTAACACTGCTGAATGTATCTACCATTGGCTTAGCTCAATTTCTCATTTCCTTGCACAGACGTCAATTTTGTTTACACTGGTTTTAGCAACTAGAGATATCTTCTATCAAGACTAGCTAGATTGTTTATTCCAATGCCGTAGGGGTCACTTTTGGTTTTCTTGTACACATTGCATCTTTGTCCAGCCTGTTCTGGTATCAATCGTATCAATCTATAATTTGTTTCTACTAGTCTTTGTTTGGAGGTGCTTTCCAGTCAATTAACATACTATCGTTTCACCTGAGTGGGGAAATATAATTATTATTTATGGATGTTCATGGCTCCATTCTTAGCTGACACTGACAGTCTGATGCCATTCAGCTTGGTTGATGGACGAGGAGGACTGGAGGAGGCAGGAGGTGCTGCACAGTCTCCCGCAGCAATGTGATGCAAATTCAGTGTGCTCAGTGTTGCTGCTGTAGTTGCTAGTGGGCAGGTCGTTCAGAGTCCCTCTGGCTGAAGGCAGGCATCCAATCTGCTGTGAGCTCTGCATCTTTCCTAGCTTTAATTTGCTCTCAAATCTAGTATCGTCTTTGACCTGTCAGTTGTCATTATTGCCCCCTTCTGAGAGATTAATTATTTTTTCTGTTGATTGTTTTGACCTATCGCTATTTCCTAATATATTGAGCTAGGCAACTCTAACAATTTTATGTTTCATGAACTTAATTCAGGTCACTGGGAAGGCAGTGATGCTTGACGAGATCAACTATGTTCAGTCCCTGCAAAGACAAGTTGAGGTGATAATTAGCATTTCTTACTTGGAAGGCAGTGATGCTTATTGGATCCATTTCTTACTATTTTCAAATTTGAAAAAACAATGTGTCTGCGCAATGTGAATGCCATGCTGAAACTCAAATATCACCCAAGGAGGGACCCTGTTGTGCTTATCTCATACGCTTTACATTTTTTGTGTTGAAATTGTCTGGTTTTAACTAGTCTATACAAACTTGAAACAATATACGATACTTTTTAAACGGCTGCGGTATCTCTATTCATTTTACTAAATTGCCCTCTTTCATTGCAGGAGGGCCATTATGACATCATCCACACTAACTGTGTCCTGAGATTGGCTCAGTGAAGAATCGTAACACTAGATTTATTATAGTATTGACAGACAGAAACTGCAGAGAAATACACAGTCTACAGAGGTAGGATACGTAGTCTCTACAACAAACCGGCTCACAGTTTTAGCAATTTGGTTCATGTGGTATTTTTGGAAGAACAATGAGAACTTGCTGGTTACTATCTCAGTAGGTGGAATTTGTGATAGACTGAATTGTTGATGGGTGTGGTATGAATTTTCAATGGATGCAAACCATATTATTAATATAAATTTTTGTTTGATATGTTGTGTTGACATGTATATGTACTAGTTTGTATTTGGGGTGGGCTGAGATGACAATGGACTAATTGGGAAAAAATCGACCCTATTTTGTAATGGTCTGAATACAAAATGGGCTGCAAATTATGGGCCTCGCTTGGGCCATGAACATTGTGACGAACCAAAACGTCAAGAAAGTGCTGCCATGTCAGATCCAAATTGTCATGAATGTGTATCCATGTCAGATCCTAGTCACTGCCACATCATCCCTGTATAAGGTTTTGCGACGTTTGATAGGTCTTTAATGACAAGAAGTTGTCGTCATAAATTAGTGACGATAGAAAAAACGTCATCAAATTTATGACGAAAAAAAGTGTTCTGTCATTGAATGCCTTTTATTATGGGGGTATAGATGACGAATGAATTTTCGTCACGCGAATGTCACAAATTATGAAACATGACGAAAAATGGTTTTCTATGACAAAAATGAAATGTTATAAAATGTGATATTTGTTGTAGTGGAACTATCTAGGCTTTTCAATCTAGCATATGAAGGTATAGATTGCATATAGAATGCATATGAAGGTAAACCAAATATGAAGGTATAGATTGCATATGAAGGTAAGCCAAATAGATATGAATGAAGTGTAGGGTTGACCTCATCCGGAAGCGTAGGCAAAGATAGCATAACCAAGGTTAACGAAAGCCTTATTTTCTCTAAGTACAGTTCTAGTCAAAAGGTGATCAAAACCATAGATAGCATCTCTACCAAAGGTACCCGAGTCTTCTCTCAGAAAGGCGGCTCGCAAGCGGCCTACTTTCCATGGTCGCCGTCACGAGGTGCGTGCTAACACCTATGGTTTCCCAAACCTTTACCCCAAACGCCCACCAAGTGATCTTTACTCGAAGCTCTTTCTCTTGGTGGCCGTGCAACAACTCCCATCGTACTCGCCATCGATCCAACTCAACATCACATCATCGCCAGAACCTTTCCCTCTAGCATGCTGTCAGGGTAATCGACAGACTAGCCAGAACGCGCTACTTCAATGTATCCGTAAGATATTGACTAATCACCATGATTAGATCTAATCTTATTAAGAACATATAACGGCCATACATATGAATGTAAAGCATGCAATGAAGTAGACCAATGTTGAGACAACTAGAATAGAGATTAGATTGATATCACCATCGTGTTTGTACATACCCCGATGAATCTTGGGATTTGACTCCTGAACTCCGCCGTGGCACAACCGCGCAGGGAGGCCATGGCGGCTAGGGTTGGCCTAGGCCATACCCTAGGTACCTTCGAAGACTTGCAACGACCCTCGTCTCCCTTTGGTGTATGCCCTAGTTTTCGCCGACTTCTTGTGGATGGATGGCTGTGCCTTCGGGTATCGGGGCTATAAATAGTCCGAGAAAACCCTAGCTCGAAGGTGACATCGAGACGGCGCAAAAAAGGCCTAGGCCGGCCGGCCCCATAGGGCCTAGGCCGGCCGGCCTAGGGTCTTTTTGGCATGTCTCGGTCCCATCTTTTATGTGCAAGCTCCTTGATCCTCCAGGAATTTATTCTCCAATGCATGTGGGTATTGGACGTTGGTTGCTTCGGTGATAAGATTGGGTCTTGATAACTTTCCAAATGTCTGCCTGATTTGCCTTGATCCTGAAGTCATCCGGCCTTATCTTCAAGTCTTTTCCCTTGCACATTCTTGGAGGTTGGTTCAGCATAGATGAGAGTGAATGAAATCCGAGTCGTATTAGGTTCTTTGCCTTCATATTCCTCCATATTACACACGATCTTGGTTTTCGTCCAAAAGTGCTCATTTATAGCTCAAAAACCCGCGTAAACCAAAATCCTCCAAAAATACATGCATATGCAAAAATGGGGTTATTTCACGTGCCAAGTGGCGGGTTAGTATATGAATTAGTCCAGAAACTCCACCTAAATAGCACTAAAAAGGTGTCGTTAGCGAGCGCCAACAATCCCCCCATGCTTAAACCTTGCTCGTCATCGAGTAAGTCCAGGATCTTTGCTTAACTAGGAAAT
>CM014277.1:63926188-63957852 GCA_004135705.1 Alloteropsis semialata
TCGGCCGGGGGTAGAAGACACGGGGGAAAAGGCCGGGAAGGTTCAGGGGATTATGGGGAAGCCATTTTGACGCTCAGTGGGAGTGGAGACGGCTCGAGGAGGTACGTCCACGGCAAGGTGGAGCTCGACCCGAGCAATGGCAATGGCGGTTGGATTTCTCGAATCCCCGGCACTGCAAGCTAGGGCAGAGGATGGGAAGGGCTCTGGGGCAGAGAGGGCTAGGTAGACGAGCTCTGGGCGTGGGGAATCGGGAAATGATCGAGTGAGGAGAGTGAATTTGGCCCCGGCGTCTTAACTGAGCTCGGTGTCATGGAGGTGAGGTGGCGGCTCGATTCTCGCGCACACGTGGCTTGCCAGCGAGGCATGGGGGTCTGGCAAAGTACAAAGGTACTGAAGAAGCGATGAACACGTGGCTAGGACAGCTGGAGGACGACGAGTGGCGTCGGAGACGCCGAGGCCGGCGTCGGCCGCGGGGGACCGACTGTTGCGGTGGTTGGTTGAACCAACACCGCAACAGTCCGTGGTCTCAAAGACAAAAGTAAAACTCTACCCACCTAGGGCCACCGACTGTTGCGGTGGTGGTATGATTCTCGCACCGCAACAGTCCATCAGGCCGACACCGCAATAGTCCGTCAATCCAGAGACGAATTTTACCGTTCGCAGGACCACCGACTGTTGCGGTCCAGGCTTTGAAAAGGACCGCAATATCCTGTGCTTTGAACACTACTACCAGACAAGAAAACCGCCAAGTGTTGCGGTGGTGCAAATGTGAGAGACCACCGCAACAGTCTTTCAATCCAGAGAGGATTTCCAAATTTTTCCATGGTGACCGATTGTTGCGGTCATGGCCGAAGGTGACCACCGCAACAGTCCTTCATTAAAGCCGAGAAGGTGATTGAGTCGCTAGAGCACTGACTGTTGTGGTCATGGAAGGAAGAGACCACCGCAACAGTCGGTCACTCGTGTAGTATATGGAATTAAGTCACTTGGGCACCAGTTGTTGCGGTGACCATCCCAGTCACCACCGCAACTTGCTGTCATAGCGACATTTGCACTTTCCAAGTTAATTTTGATTTGAAATTTGTTGATCTAAGCCTTATCTCATGTCCAAAGGTTCCATAGGAAGCAAATAAACAATTGCTTGGACAGAGACAAGGAAACCTCTCGCAAACCCTTATTTAAATATTTTTGGTATTTTTCTTATGATAGTGAACTTTGGTCACACACATATATGCACAATCAACATGATTACGAGATGATGCATGTCATTATTGGTATAATTAAGTTTATTATGATTATTAATTACAATAGTGACACCAGGGGTGTTACAGTCACCACCCGGTACCAAAGGCCCTTTGGTACCGGGTGGTGACATCACCCGGTACCCAAGGGTGTGAAGGCGCCAATTCAGGTGCCAATTCACAGCCCTTAGGTACCGGGTGGTGTAATCACCCGGTACCTTTAGGGGGGTTCAATTCCCCCAATTTTCCTTTCTCGCCACCTTTTTCTTCTTTTTTTCTTTTTAGTATTTATTATTTCACATATATACTATTTGCACAATTTAGCTTGTTCACCATTTAGTATTTGCACAATTAATTCCTTTATATTTAGTATTTGCAATTTAACTTGTTAGTATTTATTATTTGACATATATACTATTTATTGCAATTTAACTTGTTCCCAATTCCCTTTCCCGCCATCTCTGTTCCTAAATTGTTTTTTCTATTTATCTTTGGTATATTATTTTCTTATAATAATCTATGAATTTCATTTACATGAAATAACAAAGTATACATCAACTAACAAGTATTAATTTCTTATAATAATCTTTCAATTTCCTATACATGAAATAACAAAGTATACATCAACTAACAAGTATTATTTTTCTTATAATGATATACGAAATAATGTAAATCCAGATTCATATTTCTATGTATATTTTATTTGGTATTAGTAATATATATTAACTCCTTTGATATTAGTAATATATATTAACTCCTTTGATATTAGTAATATATATTAACTCCTTTACTATTCTAGATTCATATTACTATTTAGTAATATATATTAACTCCTTCACTATTCTAGATTCATATTACTATTTAGTAATATATATTAACTCCTTTACATTACATACCATAACGCTTCAACATAATTTGAATTACATAGCATCATGCTTCAACATAAGTACTACATTACATACCATAATAGTTCATCATAATTAGAATTACATAGCATCATGCTTCAACATAAGTACAACATTATGCTTGAACGGCAATAAATATTTTCTTCATAAGAGTGCCTTCGTTATGATCATTGCGAGCGTAAGGAGCATCTTTATTGGCCAATAGGATGCTTATGTCAACCTCCACACTGAACGAAGACACCTCGTCACACCGATTATAATCATCTTCATCGGTGACGTCCTCGACACCCATAATTTTTCTTTTCCCCATGAGAACAATGTGTCGTTTTGGATTATGTTCGGAGTTGTTTGTTTGCAGACTCCCTGCCTTGGATTTGGTAGACATGTCCTTCACATAAAACACTTGATGCACATCCTTGGCAAGCACGAATGGTTCGTCTACATACCCAATTTTGTTGAGATCCACAGTTGTCCTGCCGTAGCGGTCTATATTAACACCTCCACTTGTAAGTTTCACCCATTTACACCAAAAAGAGGTATTTTCAAAGGTCCATAATCTAGTTTCCAGATCTCCTCTACCTGGTCATAATATGAGTCCATGTTCCCTTTGTTGTCATAGGCATCTATACAGACACCACTATTTTGGTTGGTGCTTTTGTTGTCTTGGGCTCTCGTGTAAAATGTATACCCATTTATGTCATAGCCTTGGAACGTCAAGAATGAGGATGATGGTCCCCTTGCCAAATACGCCAGCTGTGTATGTACTGTCTCGTTACCCATGAGCTCTTGTCGCAACCAACCAGTGAAAGTTTCTATGTGATGGCGTGTAATCCACTTGTCAGGCTTTCTTGGATTTTGGTAGCATATTATAGTCTTGTGCTCCTCGATGTAAGGAGCCACCATGGTTGATGACTGCAATACAGTGTAATGGGCTTTCATGAATAAATCATAGTCGCTACACCTTGTTTGTTTCCTTCCTAACGTGCCCTTTCCAAGTAGTCTCCCCTCATGGCGTGACTCAAGTAGCCCAATCGGTTTCAGTTCGGGGATATAGTCAACACAGAATTCAATAACCTCCTCTGTTCTGTATCCCTTGGCGATGCATCCTTTTAGAAGAGAATGGTTACGAACATATTTCTTTAGAATAGCCATGAGCCTCTCAAAAGAATAAATATTGTGTAGGAATACAGGACCAAGAATACCAATCTCTTTAACAACATGGACCAGGAGATGCGTCATAATATTAAATAAAGACGGAGAAAATATCATCTCAAGGCTGACAAGGCTTTGGGCCACATCATCCTGTAGCCTTGCTAGATTACTGGGATCAATTGCCTTCTCGTCGATTGCATTGAGGAAGGCACATAGCTTCACAATAGTTGTTCGGACATTAATGGGTAGAATTCGCCTTAGCGCCACCAGAAGCAATTGTGTCAGCAGCACATGGCAGTCATGAGACTTGAGGTGTACGAATTTCTTCTCTTTCATATTTATTAGACTCTTTACATTCGATGAGTAGCCGGACGGACCTTAATACTGTTCAAGCAATCAAACATACTGGTCTTCTCCTCCTTGCTTAGAGTGTAGCTAGCAGGACATAAGTTCCAACGCCCTTTTTCTCTTTTCTCAGGATGCAGGGGATCTCATTGTTTCATATGTTTCAGGTCCTGTCGTGCTTCTAGCATATCTTTTGACTTTTCGTAAGTACCAAGGAACCCTAGCACCTTTACGCAAAGATTTTTGGTCAGGTGCATCACATCAATTGCGTGGCGGACATCTAAGACCTCCCCATATGGTAGGTCCCAGAATATTGACTTTTTCTTCCACATGGGTGCCTTTCCATTTTCACTTGCCGCTGGCTGGCTGCCAGGTCCCTTCCCAAAGACCACCTTCACATCTTTTACCATAGCAAATACATATTTTCCATCCGATGCCTTGGTTTGCTACGAATTTCCGCCTCAAAATGCTTTCCTTTCTTTCTTAGCGGATGTTTCTCAGAAAGGAATCGACGATGGCCCATATACACACACTTTCTACAATGTTTCAGGTAAATGCAGTCGGTGTGTTCTAGACAATTTGTGCATACTTTGTATCCCTTGTTTGACTGTCCCGACAGGTTACCAAGTGCAGGCCAATCATTGATAGTCACGAACAGTAATGCTCGTAAGTTAAATTCCTCTTGCTTGTGCTCATCCCACGCCTTTACACCATCTTTGCCCCACAACAACAAAAGGTCCTCCATCAGTGGCCTTAGATACACATCAATGTCGTTGTCAGGCTGCTTTGGCCCTTAGATTAGCACTGGCATCATAATGAACTTCCGCTTCATGCACATCCACGGAGGAAGGTTGTACATATAAAGAGTCACGGGCCAAGTGCTGTGGCTACTGCTCATATCACCGAAAGGATTCATGCCATCCGTACTCAAACCAAATCTTATGTTACTTGCATCTTCTGCGAAGTCTAGGAATACTCTGTCGATTTTTCTCCATTGGGACCCATCAGCGGAGTGTCTCAACATATTGTCTTCCCTCCGATCCTCTTTGTGCCACCGCATCAATTTAGCATGCTCTTCGTTTCTGAACAAGCGCTTCAGACGTTGTATTATAGGGAAATACCAAATCACCTTGGCAGGGACTCTCTTCTTGGGGGGCTCTCCCTCAACATCACCAGGGTCGTCTCGCCTGATTTTATACCGTGAACAATTGCAAACCGGACAGGCATCCAAAGATTCATACACCTTGCCCTGATAAAGGATGCAATCATTGGAACATGCGTGTATCTTTTGTACTTCCTGTCCTAGAGGGCAAACGATTTTTCTTGCTTCGTATGTTATTTCGGGCAATGTGTTGCCCTCTAGAAGCATCTTCTTTATCATTTTCAATATCTCTCCAAAATCTTTGTCAGACAAGCCATTAGTTACCTTCTATTGCAACAGTTCTAGTGTGGTACCCAACTTTTTCTGGTCCTCTTTGCAATCTAGGTACAACAATGTTTTGTGGTCCTCCAACAAACGCTTCATCTTCTCCCGCTCTTTCGCACTTTCGCAGTCTTTCTCTTCATCACGGATCATGCCTCCTAAGGCATCATCATCCTCATCTTCTGCAACTGCTTCACCCTCGCCCATTGCTATATCATCTGTAAAGGCACCGTATTGTGCAAAGTCCGGGATGTTGTCGTCACCTTCTTCATCACCTTCTTCTAAGAATATCCCCGCTTCGCCGTGTTTGCACTACTACAAAACATAGATATTGTAACACACTCTTATAACGTATTCATCAATGTGTTACAAAGAAGTTTCATAGTAACACAAAAATATGTGTTACAAACGAAGTTTGTAACACATAGATTTGGTTTGTAAAATTGTGTTACAAATAAAGATTACAGCAACACAAAATTAATGATGCAGCTCAAATGTTACAAAGATGATAATATATTGTAACACGTAGAAACAATTGTTACAACTATAGTGTTACAAAGAAGCATAAACATGTTATCGTTCGATTATTCATTGATAGAGACAAAATGCTGGTTGCGGGCATACCGAGGAAGCGATCATGAGATAGGGCAAATTGCAGTTAGCTCCGCTTGTAATTAAAATACCCTACTAGGCTATTTTGCTCCCTCAGCTGCCTATATTAATTAATTCTGGGACATTGATATATAAGAAAATTAAAAGAAGATTGTCACAAAAAAAGATGCCAAAAATTGTTGCTTGAATGCAGCTATGGGCGTGGTCAAAATTTAGCCGAAATTCAAGATTTTCAATGGGAGCAAAGAAAGAATATTTCTGTTAAGAAAATAATTTTTTTTGAATTACACTACAGTTATCTCCAGTTAGCCACATTTCTAGGCATGGCTCAGTTGGGGAGCATCCCTTGTTGTCTTATGATGCAAGATATAAGATGATCTGGAATGGAATCAAATGCAGACCCTCAATTTTTGTTAACATTTTGTTCAGATGACTAATGGGTCCACCTCCTCACAGTAATTAATTTTAAAAAATTGCAAAAAAATAAAAAAATAACAAAACTAAAGTATTTTTTTCAGATGACTAATGGGTCCACTTCCTCACAGTAATTAATTTTAAAAAATCCAAAAAATAAAAAAAATAACAAAACTAAAGTCTGATTTCGATCTGGGGATGTCTAGCAGAGAAAATAACTATTGAACCACTGAGATATAAGGCAAGTGTTGAGTACGAGTACTCTTTCATGCATTTTTAGAGAAAAAATCGCAATCTTTGCCTTCGGGGCACACCATGCCCTGCTACAAGCTCAGCACCTACTACCCTCCATATGTTACGTTGGTGCCAGGTTCCTGCATGGACTGCCGGTGGTTATGTTACACAACCTCCACATCATTTCCATGTGGGCCCCACTCGACGAGATTGGTCACGTTGCGCACCGCATCCACATGTTTGCTACGTGGCCATTGTATCAAATATCGGATATACATTCATGTCCTCGTTTTATTTCAATTTTGAATTTGAATATTAGAATATAAATCTTGTGTCTGTGGGCTGTAAACTTACAGCCTGTTTCTCCTCTCTTCTCCACCTCAGCATACAACTCACTTACAGTTTTTTTATTATAGTTGCAATAAGTCGTGTCACACGCCTATCCACAATACTGCTAGGCGGGTCTTGCGTGGACTAATCACTATGGGAGGGCACTTGGCAAAATGTTAACAGAAAACACCCGAAAACAATAGCAAAAAAAAAATAATGGGGGAGGCCCCCACAGGCTAGAGCCTGCCAGCAAGTCAAGTCACACCATTTTTCACTATAAATTTCGCGTGCAACGCGGCCGGTGGGATTTGAGCCCACAACCTTCCCCTTGCATGTAACCTCTATACCGACGCCACTTACTGCGACCGAAATGTGGAGTCGGTATAACTTTGTACCGACCGATGGTTAGTCGGTATAGCGGGTTATACCGACTACAATGTAGTCGGTGATCTGGGGCTGTGGTATAGTGCTTGTACCTATTGAGTTCATGCTAACAAAGCAACCAACGAGCAATCTAGCCAGCATGTAGCTCAACGCATAGGAGGTGCTTTACATATTTCCCACAAGCCACAATGTATTTTTTGTTTAATGCTAATTTGACTGTAAAGACGAATTGTGGTAACCTAATTTGTACACCAATTCATCTCAATGCCAAGTTGACAGTAATCTGATTGGTTCTTATTATGTTTTCATGATTATAAAAGCTGATGTACTAGGAGTTAGGGGAAAGACATATATGATATCAATTATCACTACTCTTTTCTCAGCTCATCTTGATTACAATATTATAGATATATTTTTAACTTAGGCCTTGTAAATACAGGAGGTTGGCTGTTATTGGGAAAAACCTTTTAAACGCTTGAATTCAGATGTTATCATGTTGCAAATTGAAATGCATACGGACTGGGGGCGCTGCTTTTTCATATAGAGCTTTTGAAAATATGACTTAGAACTACTGGATGGGGTCAGTATGCTGATCGTGATGTGTATTATAGATCCTGTGAATTTACAGCCTATGACTGAAGCATCATTAGTTTCTTTTTTCCCTTGAGTCCGCCACTATAGTAGATAAGACGTACAGATAGTTAATCCATGACATTATATTCTTGAGTGAAAAAATATAGATGGATGTATTCTTTGTGGCGTAAGCTGTTCCTTTAAATATGTCTTCAAATTTTTCTTTGTTCATTCCCTATCTATTAAGTCTTTCTACGACACTACTGGTGATGCTAAAGGAGTACCAATTGCTTGGCTTCAACCTGTGTATGTTACGCCCAACTTTCTAAATATGCAATGTTATAACTAGAATTCTCTTGTAGGTTGAAGTGATCAATGGTTAAATTCATATATTTCCATGCACCCAATGAGTCAAGAAGCGACAGATTTCAAGATTACTACATATTCATATTTCATTTCTAGTAGCATCTACACTTGTACTATCCAATTCTATGTACATTTTCTCTCTAGATCATTTCATTGTATATATACTACCAAATGGTGGGAACAAGTCTTATGTGTGTATCCTTCCTACAATCAATGCAATATTTTGGTTATCGAAATTTATGGTTTGTTTGTGTGCAATAATATAACATGGTCCCTAAGAAATTTTGATGCCATGCTATGTGCCATATTTAATTGTATAATAACATTTTTAAAAGAAATTCGAATGTGTTACAATAGGTAAAATATATGTTACAAACTATATGTTCCTAAAATCGCAAACTATGTCCTTGCAAAGTGTTACTACTGTAATGTGGAGGTGTTACAAGAGCAAAAAATTGTGTTACACTATAGCATCATTGCAACACTTGATAAATGTTCCACTAGATAAATAATTGTGTTACAAAGTAGTAACACTTTTTCTTATGTAAAAGAACACATTTCTTATGTTCCAATCAACCAAGCTATAGTAACATTGAAAATTAGAACACTTACATGATGTGTTACTAGGTCTTCTAGTAACACATTTATTGAGCTATAGTAACACAAGCTGGTGTTACTATAGCTATGTTCTGTAGTAGTGTTGGTCCAACAGATATAGTTAGGCATGAAACCACTCCTAAGCAAGTGTGTGTGAACCACCTTCTTCGAGATGTGATAATCCTTCTCATTCTCACAGACCTTGCATGGACAGCATATAAAACCCGAGGTCGAGTTAGACTCTGTCGCGTCGAGGAATTGATGAACGCCATTAATGAAGTCAGATGAGCGTCTATCCGCGTTGTACATCCATTGCCGATTCATCTATTCACAAAATACAATGAAAAATTCAACCCCCAATATGAATTTCTAAAGTTTGTAATAAACCTAAATTAGAATATCACTTATAATCTCTAAAAATCCTAATAACCCTAAATATCAACATCATTTGATGCCACCAAAATGATGTATTTCTAAAGTTCGTAATAAGCCTTAATAAGAATATCTTTTATAATCTCTAAAAATCCTAATAACCCTAAATATCAACATCATTTGATGCCACCAAAAAGATGTATTTCTAAAGTTCTTAATAAGCCTTAATAAGAATATCTTTTATAATCTCTAAAAATCCTTATAACCCTAAATATCAACATCATTTGAAGCCTCTAAAAAGATGTATTTCTAAAGTTCGTAATAAGCCTAAATATGAATATCATTTATAATCTCTAAAAATCCGAATAACCCTAAATATCAACATCATTTGAAGCCTCTAAAAAGATGTATTTCTAAAGTTCGTAATAAGTCTAAATAAGAATATCATTTATAATCTCTAAAAATCCTAATAACCCTAAATATCAACATCATTTGAAGCGTCTAAAAGATGTAATTCTAAAATTCATGATAAGCCTAAATATGGATATCATTTATAATCTCTAAAAATCATAATAAGCCTAAATATGAATATCATTTATAATATCTAAAAATCCTAATAACCCTAAATATCAACATCATTTGAAGCCGCTAAAAAGATGTAATTCTAAAGTTCGTAATAAGCCTAAATAAGAATATCATTTATAATCTCTAAAAATCCTAATAACCCTAATATCAACATCATTTGAAGCCTCTAAAAAGATGTAATTCTAAAATTCATGATAAGCCTAAATATGAATATCATTTATAATCTCTAAAAATCATAATAAGCCAAAATATGAATATCATTTATAATATCTACAAATCATAATAAGCATAAATATGAAAATCATTTAAAGTTTCTACAAATAATCCAAAAATCTAAACAATGTCTAAAAATTTGTGCATCATCTCTACACATGCAACAACTAACTATATAGTGATTCTCTATTACAAATTCATAATAAAAATGAAGATTAAATCTAAAATCTCTTATTTCAATCCATTCCACAAAACACAAATTACTCAAAACATAGAGCATGAAATAGATCATACTAACCATCAAAAGAGAGAGGATGAAGTTGCTAGCCTTTTAGCGGACTTGGTTTGCAAAATCTCCAAAAGTTATGGAAAATTTGGGCATGACCTCTCCCAACCCGAGCTCAATGGAGGATGAAGAAATGAGCCATGGCTCGGCTGGGGGAGGAAGAAGGGGCTTTATACGCAGAGCCCCTTCGGTACCGGTTGGTGGCAACAACCCGTACCAAAGGGGCTCACATTGTCACCAACCGGTACCAAAGGCTCCGAGGCTCATTGGTACCGGTTGGTGACACCAACCGGTACCAATGTGGGCTCATAGGTACCGGTTGGTGCCACCAACCGGTACCTATGAGGGCGCAAAATTTGTGACCGTTGGACCCGGTACCAATGCAAGCATTGGTACCGGGTCCAATCCATCCGTGACCTATGTGGGTGGATGGATGGAGCGTTTTCCGGTAGTGTGTCGCCAAGCATGATGCTAACCGATGGCCTCCTTTTTATTTTTCAAAATTTTATTTGCATATGAAGTTATGGACAGATAACGACTCTGTTTGCCAAGTCCTGTTTCTTTGCTTTTGATTTCTACCATGGAGTGTGTTTTACGCAGCATCAACAGCCGTGTTGTGCGTACATTTATATATGCTTCTATTCTCTTGCACTCAGCCTGTCACACATTTCACAGCATGGACCACCTGATGGACGATGGATTGGACATGTACAACGATGGTGTAAGGAAAATGGCCGCTAGCTAGGCCATTATATTGGGATTTTGGTGATTTAATAAAAACATAGTTAGTAGGACTAATGAGTTTGTCAAGCGCTATTTATAGGATTTTAGGTCCCAAGGATGATTTCTAGGCATATGCAAAATCTAGAAGATTCACAAAAGAAAACAAAGAAAGGGCTCAAGTGGATTGAATAAGAGAACACCACATAGGGATGAAAACGGTAGGGAGAGTTCAGACATTAAATGAATAGTCCGATATCTGGATTTGGGGACCCAATATCTGATTGGTATTCGAATCTCACTACTAGATTTTTGGTGTATCGCAATGGGAGAAAAACATGGCAATATCTACCTTTTGTAACGAAATCGTTGCAATAACTCCCAGTTGCCATGAAATCATTCCGTGGGATGTAATGGCAAGTAGTCGTGTGGTATAAACTTTGGGCCAGGTTTATTTTGTTTTGTTGCAATAGCTGTAATTGCAACATAACTGAGACCTTGTATTCGATAAGAGTTGCAATGACCCAGTATGTGGCAATATGTAATTGCAACGTAACTGAGACCTTGTATTCGATCAGAGTTGCAATGACCCAGTATGTGGCAATATGTTATATTGCCATGCAATTAGGCATTGCATTAGACAACACTTGCAACAGACGACACCATGGCAATATATAGGCTGAATTGCAACGATCATTCACTTTATTGACACCATATATTTAATATTTAGTGGCAACTGAGTCTATTGCCTCCCTAATATTCCGTGGCACATGGTTCTATTGCTTTGCAAATATTTTGTGGCAATGGGCTCCATGGCCTCGCAAATATTTCGTGGCAATGGGCTCCATGGCCTCGCAAATATTTCGTGGCAACTGCGTCTATTGCCTCACAAATATTTCGCTGCAACTGCGTCTATTGCCTCGCAAATATTTTGTGGCATCTGTCTCTTTTGCCTCACAAACATTTCATGGCAACTGCCTCTTTTACCTCACAAACATTTATATATGCTTCTATTCTCTTGCACTCAGCCTCTCACACAGTTCACAGCATGGACCACCTGATGGACGATGGATTGGACATGTACAACGATGGTGTAAGGAAAATGGCCCCTAGCTAGGCCATTATATCGTGATTTTGGTGATTGAATGAAAACATAGTTAGTAGGACTAATGAGTTTGTCAAGCGCTATTTATAGGATTTAGGGTCCCAAGCAAGGACGATTTCTAAGCATATGCAAAATCTAGAAGATTGGCAAAAGAAATCAAAGAAAGGGCTCAAGTGGATTGAATAAGAGAACACCAAAGATAGGGATGAAAACGGTAGGCAGGGTTCAGACAATAAATGATAAGTCTGATATCCAGATTTGGAGACCCAATATATCCTATTGGTATTCGAATCTGGCTACCCAAAGTTGGATATTTTATATAGATATGTAGCATATATCAATATCCGTTCCATACCCGACACATTTTACACTATCCATATCTGAGTTCGATTCGAGAAAAAACTATACATATTCATGCATATCCGTTCATGTCCGATCTGTTTTCATCCCTACCGGTAGATATACTGAACATAGGATTATCAGTCGAGGGAGTATTCCCTTCGGCAAAGTTTTGGACAAAGGTCGGTGTTGACGGTCCTTAGACGCGCCAATTGTGAACCGCAAACGCACGGATCAGTTGTACGTCTTCCCTTAGAGTATTCCCCCAAGGTTTATCAATCCATGGATCGACAGTGAACTACCTAGGCTTTTCAATCTAGCATATGAAGGTATAGATTGCATATAGATTGCATATGAAGGTAAACCAAATATGAAGGTATAGATTGCATATGAAGGTAAACCAAATAGATATGAATGAAGTGTAGGGTTGACCTCATCCGAAAGCGTAGGCAAAGATAGCATAACCAAGGTTAACGAAAGCCTTATTTTCTCTAAGTACAGTTCTAGTCAAAAGGTGATCAAAACCATAGATAGCATCTCTACCAAAGGTACCCGAGTCTTCTCTCAGAAAGGAGGCTCGCAAGCGGCCTACTTTCCATGGTCGCCGCCACGAGGTGCGTGCTAACGCCTATGGTTTCCCAAACCTTTACCCCAAATGCCCACCAAGTGATCTTTACTCGAAGCTCTTCCTCTTGGTGGCCGTGCAACAACTCCCATCGTACTCGCCATTGATCCAACTCAACATCACATCATCGCCAGAACCTTTCCCTCTAGCATGCTGTCACCACACTAGGGTAATCGACAGACTAGCCAGAACGCGCTACTTCAATGTATCCGTAAGATATTGACTAATCACCATGATTAGATCTAATCTTATTAAGAACATATAACGGCCATACATATGAATGTAAAGCATGCAATGAAGTAGACCAATGTTGAGACAACTAGAATAGAGATTAGATTGATATCACCATCGTGTTTGTACATACCCCGATGAATCTTGGGATTTGACTCCTGAACTCCGCCGTGGCGCAACCGCGCAGGGAGGCCATGGCGGCTAGGGTTGGCCTAGGCCATACCCTAGGTACCTTCGAAGACTTGCAACGACCCTCGTCTCCCTTTGGTGTATGCCCTAGTTTTCGCCGACTTCTTGTGGATGGATGGTGTTGGGGATTTGGCCCGCCGACAAACGCCTTCTACTTGTTTTGCTTCATCTCACGCGTAAAGGCAGCAATGAACGAAGGAGATAAAACCAATTTAGCTTCATTTTACTCTGCAGGCCTCTAATTCGGCTTCGGTGAGCATATCTTGCTGTATTCGAAAGCCAATTGGCTTCGCCCGTCACGTTTTGCTGTAAACAAAACCCAATTGGCTTCGCTCGTCACGTCTTGCTGAATACAAAAGCCAATCGGCTTCGGTAATCACATCTCGCTATATGCGGAAGCCAATCGGCTTCGGTGATCGTGCAGCAGGAAGCCAATGTGACGTTATCGGAATCAAGTTAGAAGCCAATTCGGTCAAATATTGATACTATTGAATGTCAAAAGCTATGAATAAGTTAACGGCAAGCTTCGGTTCACTCTAAAATGCAGGTTCTTGCAGGAGCCATCGGCTTCCTGGACGCTGGGAAGTGGCTTAGGGTCACCTCGACTCAGAAGAAGCCAATTCCAGGAGCTACAGAGCCTTTGGAAGCGGGCGAAGCAGATATGGACCGAGTCCAAGGAGACCAAGTCCAAGCCAAGTCAAACACGGAATCACAAGTCTACGCATTCACATTGGGAGGAGTAAATGTACCAAAATGTCCATAGGCTATTTGTATTGTATAGTCTAGAGAATGATGCCTGATCTCAGGGGTACAATGGGAATGTAAAGACCCTTGGTCTTTCTATAAAAGGGGACCCCTCCCCTTCATGTAAAGGTTGTTGATTCCAGGATACTGTAGGTAAGTAATTCATTGTTGCTTGTCTCAGTAGTCCCGTTTCAGCTGTTGTTTGGGAATATTGGCTTCGGCTATTAACCCAACAACTGGCGCCCACCGTTTGTGCAGTGCACGAACAAAACCCACGATAACCACCATGCCACCAAAAAAGCCAACCAAGCCAGCCAAACCAACCCCCACCGTGTCAAATGCAACCCTCAGCATCGAAGCTGCCCCCCGACCCACAAATCCACCAACAAGCCCACCACCAATAACCGAAGCCGTTCTCGACGATCAAGAGACCGATGAAGAAGCACTGACCACCCAGGAGAGAATGCAACGAATCGAAGAAAGGCTTCGTCTCCGACGCCTTGAGCAGCAGAGAGAGCTGGATGCTGCACAGCTCGAACTAGAGCAACAAATGCAAGAGGAGGAAGAGGAGCAGCAACATCAATTGCTACAAGTCAAGAAGCAGCTCGAGGAGCTGAGGCAAGCGAAGCAGAGGAGGCTGAACAACACAAGCTCCAGAGCTGAAAAGCTACGCCAAGAACTCGAGAAAGCCAAAAAGCAAGTCGCTGAGCTCCAAGCAGAGCTTAATGAGCCAAACACCATCAACCCACCAAACCACAACTCTTCATCCCAAACTGGCTTCCACACACTCCATACTCATCCCATCGATCATATGTGCCCACTTTCAGAAAGCCTCCAACTGGCAAGATGGCCACCTTCCTACAAACCCATCTCTCTACCAAGATACAACGGCCTCACCGACCCAAAGCAATTTCTAATGAGCTATGAAGCTGCAATAGCTTCGGCAGGAGGAGATGATGTTGTACTAGCAAAATCTTTCATCATTGTCTGCGATGGCACAGCAATGAATTGGTACACGAAGCTGCCTGGCCTATCAATCAACAGCTGGTATGATCTGAAGAGGGAGCTTATCAAAAATTTTGGCATTATGGGAGACCAATCACTCTCATATGCCGAACTCACGCTACACCAGCAGCCGAAGGAGCCACTAGAGGACTACTTCCGCAGATTTGTCACTCTACGTGCTCAAGCCCCACATATCCCTGATGAAGCAGCAAAATTCGCAGCAATACAAGGGCTTCGCCCAGGATTGTTTGCACAGCATATCGCAAGAGAGACACCAGCTACTCTGGTAGACCTGTATGAGGAGTTCAAAAAATACTGTCGCTCTGACAATGACAACCGAATGAGATTGGCAAGAGAAGCCATCATGAGAAACCAATATGAGTCACAAGCCAAAACCCATCACCACAGCCACAACTACCAAAACTACTCCCACCAAACAATCATGAAGGTGGACAATCCGCCTCCTTCTTACGAAACCAAATCATCGTACCCAGAAAGCCAATACCACAACCAGAGAAATGAGCCCACTCAGAGGGGTGGAAAAGCCGGTAGAGGCCGAGGAAGAGGAAGAGGTCCAGCGGGACCTGAGCTGTTTTGCCAATACCATGGCAAAAATCATACCCATGGCACAGAACAGTGCAGAGATATCAAGAAAACAATAGAAAAGCTAAGAGCAGAGAAGATTCAAGCAACCCAAACGAAGCCAATATCGGCTTCGCAAACAAATACCCAAAACCCTTCCCAAGCTATCCAACCATACTGCCCAGTATATCCTTCGCTAAACTCAAACACTGTGCATCCATCAACAGTGATGGCAACCCAGTATTTGCCTTCGCCACAAACCTTTCAGCACTATTACCCACAAGCCATATATCCTCACCTATACCATCAAACCTCCCAGCAAGCAGCTTCGCAAAACATAAAGGTTGAGGAGCTGCCACCACCACCACCACTCTCACAGCAAAAAGCCAATCAGAAGGAAGCTCCAAGTCCACTCCCAAGCTATGGACACATCATGCCCATTTCTGGAGGATCATCGCTTGCTTTTGAGAACAAAAAGCAAAGGAAAAGCTATTTTCGCCAAGTCAATAACATCTCTGTTGATGGCCCGTACAAGAGGTCGGAATGGTCTCATATGCCCATCACTTTCACTGAGGAAGATCTCAAGCTCCACAACTACCCACACAACGATGCTATGTCGATCGAAGCCAATATTGCTGGCTGGACGATTGGAAAGGTGCTCGTAGACACAGGAAGCTCTGCTGACATCAACCTAGCAAAAACACTGAGAAACATGACCAATATCAACCCAGACAACCTGGAGCCATCAGACACTCCGTTGGTCGGCTTCGGGGGGAAGCGAACCCAAACACTCAGGAAAATTTCACTGCAAGTATCCTTCGGTGACACATCCAATGCAAGAACAGAATACATCACCTTTGATGTAGTGGACATGGTCTTTGATTGCAATGTCATCTTCGGAAGAGGAGTCATAAATGCTTTTGATATCATCATAAGGCAGTCTTTCCTATGTATGAAAATGCCAGCTCTCAAAGGAGTTATAACTGTATATGGCGACCAGAGGGAAGCCAGAAACATCGAAAAAGCCAGAGCACCTGGTCAGCGAAATGTGCATTTGCTTGAAGAGAAAGATCCATATTACCCAGAAGAAAAGCCAAATATCGAGAAAGATAGCAGGAAGATGCAAAAAGCTGCAGAGACGAAGCAGGTGCAGCTGCAGCCCGACGTCTTTGATAGAGAAGTGATCATTGGCTCAGATCTAGAGCCAGACGAAGAAGATAGGCTCATCGAATTCCTCAGAAATAACAAAGATGTGTTTGCTTGGTCAAGCAAAGATCTACCAGGTGTTGACAGAAGCATAGTTGAGCATAAGCTGGCAATCAGTCCCGATATGAAGCCAAAAAAGCAAAAGTTGAGAAAGATGTCCGAAGAGAAAGCTGATGCAGTAAAAGCCGAAGTGTAAAGGCTGCTGGACGCCAATGTCATACGCGAAGTCAAATATCCAACATGGCTAGCAAACACTGTACCAGTTCAGAAGAAGAATGGAAAATGGCGAATGTGTATCGATTTCACAGACCTCAATAAAGCTTGCCCAAAAGATGATTTCCCACTACCAAGAATTGACAAGATTGTTGATCAAGCAGCAGCAAGTGAAATGATGTCCCTCTTAGATTGCTTTTCTGGCTATCACCAAATCTGGATGAAAAAGGAGGATGAGGAGAAAACCAGCTTTATCACACCAGTTGGTACTTTTTGCTTCGTCAGGATGCCTGAGGGGCTTCGAAATGTAGGAAGCAGTTTCTGCCGAATGTCAAGCACAGTGTTCAAGGACGAATTGTTCAAAACTATATTGGCATATGTTGATGACATCTTGGTCAAAAGTGCCAAAAGGCAAGATCACGTATCAGATCTAGCAACCGCCTTCGCTCGCATGAGACAGGCCGGTCTCAAGCTAAATCCAGAAAAGTGTGTATTTAGGGTGACAAAAGGCAAAATACTTGGATGTCTGGTTTCAGCTCACGAGATAGAAGCCAATCCGGACAAGATAAATGCAATCCTTAACATGGAAGAGCCAAAGTGCATGAGAGACGTGCAGAAGCTGTCAGGCAGAATTGCCGCACTCAACAGATTCATCGCAAAAGCAGCAGAGCGAAGCTTACCATTCTTTGCAACACTCAGAAATGCAGCTAAGTTCCAATGGGGGCCAGAGCAGTCAAAAGCATTCCACGAGCTAAGGCAATACTTGATGCAACTCACGAAGATAGCAGTACCAAACCCAAAAACACCACTCCTACTGTACATTGCAGCATCACAGTCAGCAGTTAGTGCAGCGCTCATCACAGAAAAGCTGGTAGATGGCAGAAGCATTCAGCAGCCAGTCTACTATGTTTCCGAAGCTTTGAATGCGTCGAAACTGTTTTATACAGAGATTGAAAAGATGATCTATGCAGTGATAATGGCTTCCAGAAAGCTGAGACACTATTTCGAGGGCCATCACATCAAAGTCCTCACGGATCAGCCACTTAAGGAGCTTTTGAACAACAAAGAAGCTTCGGTGAGAATTTGCAAGTGGGCAGCGGAGCTTTCAGAGTACGTCGTGGATTTTGAAAGGAGAACATCAATTAAATCACAAGTCCTAGCTGACTTTATCGCAGAGTGGACATCGCCTTCGCCACAAAATGCTGTTAGAGAGGAAAATTGGCTAATACACTGTGATGGTGCTTGGGGGGACAAAGGAGCTGGCATCGCGGCAATTGTACAATCGCCTTCGGGCGTGAAAATGAGATATGCAGCAAATTTAGAGTTTTGCAAATGCAGTGACAGAAGCACAAACAATGTTGCTGAGTACGAAGCAGTGTTGCTTGGGCTCAGAAAAGCCAGGGCTTTGGGAGCTCAGAGGTTCACTATCAAAACAGATTCTAAGGTGGTAGCAGATCACATCGAAAAAGAGAGCATAGCGAAGCAACCAGAACTCATCAAATATTTGTCCACTGTACGCTCAATGGAGAAAAAATTCAAAGGTTTCACTGTGGAGTACATTCCAAGAGCAAAAAATGACGAGGCAGATGCTCTGGCTAAGGCAGCAGCAAAGGGGGACAAGCTTCCACCTGATGTGTTCTTCCAAACATTAACATCACCATCAATAAAGGATTCAGATGACCCACCGAAGCTGATCAATGCAATAAGCTCCGAAGATTGGCGATCCCCAATAATAGCTTTCCTTCGGGGATACTATGAGCCAATAGATGAAGATGACCTAAAAGCTATGCAACAAAGAGCAAGATGCTATCAGATGATAGATGATGTCCTGTACAAGAAAGGAGTTGTAGCTCCTTGGCTTCGTTGCATTTCTCACAACGAAGGAAAAGAACTGATCCAAGAGATACACAGCGGCTTATATGGGGCACACTTTGGGGCAAGAGCTTTAGTGGGCAAGGCAATGAGGCAAGGATTCTACTGGCCTGCAATCATCATGGATGCAACAAACACGGTCAAGACGTGTGATCAGTGTCAAAAATGTGCAGCGAACAGAAAATCTCCTTCGGAGCAATCACAGCTGATAACTCCAACATGGCCTTTGCAAAGATGGGGCATTGATCTAGTTGGCCCTCTCCCAACGGCTCAAGGAAATCTCAAATACGCCATAGTAGCAGTCGAATATTTCACCAAGTGGATCGAAGCCAGACCTTTGGCCAACATCATAGCAAAAACAGTTATCAAATTCTTCTGGCAGCAAATTGTGTGCCGATTCGGAGTACCAAGGGAAATAACAGTGGACAATGGGAAGCAGTTTGACTGTGACGAATTCAGGCAATACTGCATGTCAATTGGAACAAAAGCTAAATTCGCTTCGGTATATCATCCGCAAACAAATGGAGCTGTTGAAAGAGCCAATGGCTTAATCTTTACAGCCATCCGAAAGTGCCTCGCAAATTGTAAGAAAAAAGGCAAGTGGGTAGAAGAGATGCCGAAGGTGATCTGGGCTCATAACACCACCACATCAAGGGCAACACAGTTTACTCCATTCAAACTGCTTTATGGTGAAGAAGCAGTATGCCCAGAGGAAATACTGCACAAAGGGCTTCGCACCCAACAAGAAGCTCCCAAAGAGAGCGAAGCCGTTGACAAGGATCTCGTTGAGATATACAGGCTCCAGGCAGCAAAAACATTTCCAAGTATCAAGCTGAGACAAGAAAGTGGCGAGACAAAAAGGTAATCAGAAAAGATGTCAAGGCAGGGGACTGGGTCCTAAGGAAAAATCCAAGCATGCCCGCTGGAAAACTGCAACAGAAATGGGAAGGCCCATTCTTAGTCATCAAAAGCAACAGGCCTGGCTCATTTCGCTTAGGCGATGACGAAGGCAATGAGCTGCCGCATTCATGGAATGCAGACAGCTTACGCAAATACTACTTATGAAAAGATGTAAAATGGCTTCGTATCTTATAAACGAAGTCATTGAGTAGAATAGCATTTTTACTTTGTTTCCAAAAGCCCGTACTCTTTTCCTCACAAGGGGACCCTGACCAAGGGGTGAGGTTTTTAACGAGGCGGTGCTTACTGTAACTCGTCAAATCATATATGAACGAGGTATTCCCCAAAAAAGCAGCAGTCAAAGCGATTGGCTTCGACCAAGTCGCTCATATTCGACAACTCAAAAAGAACTGAATTGACCCTACCAAGAGTAAGGCCAATTCAGATCTAAGCAAAAGCTTACTCCAAAGAGGAGTAAAAGGGGCTTCGGTCCAGATACGCTTACTCTAAAAACAGAGTAAAAGGGGCTATGACCCAAACAATTGCTATAAAATGAAAGCAGCTTCAGCTAGCAGAACTCTAAAATCTTATAAAGGCATCAGCAGCTTCGTCTAGCAGCGCCCTTTAGGGGCTTCGGCAACTTGTTAGAACACGCAAAAACAGCATCGAAAGCGATTGGCTTCAACCAAGTCGCTAATATTCGATAACTCAAATAGAACTGAATTAGCCCTACCAAGAGTAAGGCCAATTCAGATCTATAAAAACAAGAGCGAAAGGGGCTTTGGTCCAAAAGCGCTTACTACAAATAGACCAAAAGGGGCTTCGGCTAAAACATATATTTTAATTTAAAATCAGCTTCGGCTATCAGTATTTTAAAACGATTGAAATAATAGGGGCTTCGGCAAATCACGCAAAGCACATCCCCGTACAAAGTTCAAAAGAGTTAAGGCGGCTCCGAACCAAAAGTGCAAAACACTTGAACGAATAAAACCCCGCTTTGGGGGGGGAGGAGGCGTTTCTTTCGCAACGAAGCCAAATCGAGCTTACATTCATTCAAGTGTTTCAAATCAAAACAATGACCAAGCGAATTACAATGTGTTTCACACAGAGATGACTCAGAACATCTCAAAAACATAGCCGTCAAAAAGTTGGCCAGATTTCCTAAATCTAGGAGCATTGTATACATAAGCAAAATCCCTATCATTATCTAAATCTTCTGGCTCCACCTTAATTGGAAGCAGACGAGCAGCTTCGGCATTTCTTGCACGAGCGAGTTCAACACGAGGAGAACATCGAACGATAAAGGAGTTAAAAAACTCAAACACATCGAATTCACAATGACTAAAGAACTCATGGCAAAACTCCCAGAAATCGTCAATTCTTTGACTTGGACATAACTTCCGATATTGTTCCCATGCGAAGCCAGACACACACAAGGGGCCATCGCGCATGGTGATTGGCATGGGCTCAAGAACACCTCCCTCATCAGGGATCTGAGTATATACAAATTTACAAAGTTTTAATATCCCTCAACAAAAGAATAAGAGTCATCAGCTCTATCGAAGCTAAACCTTCGGATCAGCATCAGAGGCTTCGGCTTCAGCACCATCACAACCAGCTTCGGCACCAACTCTTGAAGTAGAGGCCCCGGCAGCGGCGGCGGCAGCAGCAGCTTCGGCTTCGGCTTTCTGTCGCTGTTCGAGAGCGAGCTCCTCCTTGTGCTAAAATTAAACAGAACAATCAATACCGAAAGCAAAGTTAACAGGACATGTCTGAAGCCAAAACAAATAGCCAAAATGATAAAGAAGCCAACCTTAACTAGACGATCATATGCAGTGCGCCGAGCACACTCCCTCCCTGTCTGAGACCAAAATTTCCTCAAAAAGAGGCCACGAGTCGCCAGAACAGCCTCGTTGAAAAGCTCTTTCTTATTAGGATTCAGAGCCGAAGGAAACTGAAAATCCCTCCTTAAAAAGCCCTTGAAATGAGAGCATCCGTCATCTGCTAGCATCTTAAAGGCGTTCGTGATGCATGTCCGGGCAGCGTAATCACCCACTCTGGACAAGATGTCTGGCAAAGACTTGAACTCATCATCAAGCCAGTCAAAAAGCTTCCCAACGCTAAAGTCATCAGAGGGGAAGGGCAGCGGCTCGGCTCCGTATTGTTTCAGAGCAGCTTCGTATTCAGCATAAATGCCCAAGCTGCGACTGAGCAACTCAGAATCTAAACTCTCCTTGTCCGTCCTAAGCTGCTCCACTTGAGCCTTAAGCTGACTGGCTTCGGAAACAAGGGAGTCCTTTAAGTCAACAGCAACCAGAAGCTCCCTTTTATACTTTTCAGCATCCGACGTCGCTTTCTCTTTATCAGCTTCGAGAGATTTAACTTGATTCTTCAGGTCATGCTCCAAAGTGGCAGCATCGATTACCTTGCCCCGAAGCCCCTCAATTGTCTGAGTGTTAAGTTCATGCGTAGTTTCCAGCGAAGCAATCTGGCGTTTAAGCGAAGCAACTTCTGACGATGCAGACTCACGCTCAACCCGAAGCTGCTCTTTCTCACTGTCCAAAGATCTTTTAAGTTGAAGAAAGCCCTCGCGCTCCTTCCTCAAAGCATTGAGTTCAGCCCGCTCACTCTCAACATCGTTGAGACGAAGCGGAAGGCGAGCGAAAAGCTCCTGCATGGACATTATAGACTAAAACAAGAAAAGCATAAGTATCAAAAAGTCGGACAACAAAATCAAAAACGAAGGAAAAGGAACAAACCTGGATGCCACCACTAAGGCTTGAAATGGAAAGCGTATCCAAATCCAAGGATCTCACACGAGTCTCAAGCTCTGAAAGAGCAAAACCAATGTTTAGGCAAAAAGCTAAAAGCAAACAGCTTCGGGCGAGCAGTTAAGAATTACCAACCATTTGGAACGATAACAGGAATATCGTTGGGAGGACGAAAGCCGCTCAGTCGAAGCCGATCTACAAGGGGACCATACCCAGCATAACTTGTTTCTGAAGCAAAATAATCAACATATCAAGAAAAAACATCATTTCAGCTAAAAACGCAAGTATAACTGCTTCGTGAAACTTACCTCTTGATTGAGGAGCTGGCTCCTCAGGAGCTGATCTCTCAGGAGCTGGTTCAATATCCTTGGCAGGGGCAGATCGCTCGGCGATAGCTGAACCAACCAACTTAACTGGCTCAGCTGTCCGTGGAGCCGAATCGACAGAGCCCTGCAAAGCCTCAAGAGTAAGAGCCATCTGTGCAGGCTCTTCAACGTCAGTCGAAGCCAACTGGGTCGGCTCTTCAGTGATACCCGCAGTCATACGAGGAATTTCATCGATATTATCCGAAGCCGGCTCAGCACGCCCCTCTATCTAAAGGGACTTGGCCGCGGCACCAGCCAGTAAATCCAAGGATGATAGCTGGAGGGGGACAAACGATACTTCGGCGTCACCAAGCGTTAAATCCTTTGTCTCGTCCTCCCTCAAAAGACGACTGTAGCTCACTTCATCTTCGTCGTCGATGCAGTCAAGTACACGCTCGCGACGAAGAGGTTGAACAGCAGTTTTAACTGCAATAAGATGACTAAAACAAGTAAGCAAACCGAAGCTAAAAATAAAAAGACAAGTTGCACAAGAAACAAACCTCCAGAAGAAGGCAAATCAATTTCAGCGGAAGCTGCAGGAACAACTTGCTTAGGGGCGATAGCAGGAGGCGCTTCCGCGGTCGAAGCAATGGGACGAGGAGGTGCGCTGGCAAGCGGAGTGATGGGAAGAGCTTTTCCAAGCTTTTGACGCTTGGAGGACCCCAAAGCAGAAGTACGCTTGGAAGTCTCCAATGAAGCAACACGCTTTTTTGAACCAGTCACCTTGGAGGGGGCTCCGGCTTTGCTGCCCCCAGCCTCGTCACCACCCTCATCCGACTGACCGCTTCCACGGCCCCCACCACGACCTTTCCTTCCACGGCCACGACTCGGCTTCGGGGCTGGTTGCAGGCTGGGATGATCCTGATCCACGAACTTCTTCGATGGCTTGGATGGGGCCGAGCGCTGAGGATAGCTAACGCCCATCTCATCGAACACCCTGTTAAGCCGGACCCCATCCACCAAAGTTAAGCAACTCTCATGTTCCTTAGTAGTATACTTCCCACAAATAATTTCAGCCAGTAACTCAATGGACTGAACGAAGGCGAAGTCAGACATATTCTCTGGCTTTTTTACCCCAAACTTGGGAAAGCAAACATGAGGAATACCTCTGTACAACCTAGTCTCAACAGCAAACGGCTTCCACGAAGCAGACAAGAAATTTACTCCAGCAGCAAGATCTTCCTCAATCAAGTCCCGGCTGCTTGAGACCCGACTAGCCTTGAAAAAAGCACTTTCACAACGATCAAAGCCGGGGGCATTTCTGTCGAAGGAGGGACAAGCGACAAATTCACAAGTACCAATAGAACTACGCAGAGGAAAAGCCATCAGCTTCGTTCCATCATCCAGCACATTTTCCAGCGCAGGCACCTTGACATAAAGCCAATAGTTCTTCCAGCTCTTGTCCCATGTGTTTCTCTGACAAAAAGTAAGCTCCACCTTTTGTTTGTCAGTTTGCCTCCACCGCGCGCAAAAGGTAACACTACCATAGTCCGGCTCATAGTCAAAACCGTCAACCTTGACGCTTTTTGTCTGCCGATGCCCCTCAAAGTAACGGACGAAGCAGTTCGCATTAACATCTGAAGCGTTGGTCTTTACGGCCCAGAAGAAGCGAAGCAAGTGAGTAATAGCATTGGGGGTAAGATGATGAAGCTGTAAGCCATACTTCCCCAGAATATCAGCAATAATATTATCCATGGGCATCCAAAGCCCGGCAGTGAAGAACTCTTTGAATACCACAGCTTCGTCTGCCCCAGGCGTAGGGGTAATCTCTGTGCCAGGGGCTTGTCCTTGACCGGCTCCAAAGTACCCTTTTTCCTCATAGAAGCGAATCAATGAAGGGGTAACACGAGACTCACCAAAGACAGTGGTCTTTGGCTTTTTCCTATAATCCACAAGATCCGAGGCATCAGCTTCTACGTCCTCAAGGGCATCCTCAGCTGTAGATCCAGCGTCCTCTGTGTCGTCACCTGCATCTTCTTCGGCAAGTCCCTTGCCTCGGTCATCAATAATCATAGCAGCTCCGGCTTCGGGGTTCACAGCCACGTTGCCCTCAATCTCCTGGGCAAACTGTGCAGCTTCGGCAGCATCCATACCCACACTGTCTGAGTTGTCTTCGTCAGAGACGTAGCCAATCAGACGAGTGGTTTGCTTCATACGAGCCGCTACAACAAACAGGAAAAAACAATAAGCAAACAAAGGAGCAAAAAGACAAAAGGAAAAAATGAAGGAAATAGTAGAGCACAAAAAGCAAAACTTACTTGTGTCGAGAGAAGAAAGCCAAAGCTTGAAATCAAGAGCTTCCAAAAGCCAGAGAAAGCGTCAAGCTCAAGCCAAGCAAAACGAAGCAAGTAAAATTGACCCCCCCCTTCGGTCCTATTTATAGGCCAGTAAAAACTGACCGTTAAAACCTCAAAAAACGAACCGCCATTTCAAAATCGGCCAAACCGAAGCAAAAGTTACAATAACATTTAAAATAATTCAACCAGTTTCCAATAAACGAAGCCAAATAACATGACACGACAGATAAATGAAGCAAAAATAGAGCAAACACGACAAAATACTAAAGGGCTTTCTCCAACAAGGAGGAGGCGTTTCTCTGGCTGGCAAGCAATCCTAGTTTCGTGGAGCTCGGCCTGTTGAAGAAAGCCCTCGTCCTCGAGGGGCTACTGTTGGGGATTTGGCCCGCCGACAAACGCCTTCTACTTGTTTTGCTTCATCTCACGCGTAAAGGCAGCAATGAACGAAGGAGATAAAACCAATTTAGCTTCATTTTACTCTGCAGGCCTCTAATTCGGCTTCGGTGAGCATATCTTGCTGTATTCGAAAGCCAATTGGCTTCACCCGTCACGTTTTGCTGTAAACAAAACTCAATTGGCTTCGCTCGTCACGTCTTGCTGAATACAAAAGCCAATCGGCTTCGGTAATCACATCTCGCTATATGCGGAAGCCAATCGGCTTCGGTGATCGTGCAGCAGGAAGCCAATGTGACGTTATCGGAATCAAGTTAGAAGCCAATTCGGTCAAATATTGATACTATTGAATGTCAAAAGCTATGAATAAGTTAACGGCAAGCTTCGGTTCACTCTAAAATGCAGGTTCTTGCAGGAGCCATCGGCTTCCTGGACGCTGGGAAGTGGCTTAGGGTCACCTCGACTCTGAAGAAGCCAATTCCAGGAGCTACAGAGCCTTTGGAAGCGGGCGAAGCAGATATGGACCGAGTCCAAGGAGACCAAGTCCAAGCCAAGTCAAACATGGAATCACAAGTCTACGCATTCACATTGGGAGGAGTAAATGTACCAAAATGTCCATAGGCTATTTGTATTGTATAGTCTAGAGAATGATGCCTGATCTCAGGGGTACAATGGGAATGTAAAGACCCTTGGTCTTTCTATAAAAGGGGACCCCTCCCCTTCATGTAAAGGTTGTTGATTCCAGGATACTGTAGGTAAGTAATTCATTGTTGCTTGTCTCAGTTGTCCCGTTTCAGCTGTTGTTTGGGAATATTGGCTTCGGCTATTAACCCAACAGATGGCTGTGCCTTCGGGTATCGGGGCTATAAATAGTCCGAGAAAACCCTAGCTCGAAGGTGACATCGAGACGGCGCAAAAAAGGCCTGGGCCGGCCGGCCCCATAGGGCCTAGGCCGGCCTGCCTAGGGTCTTTTTGGCACGTCTCGGTCCCATCTTTTATGTGCAAGCTCCTTGATCCTCCAGGAATTTATTCTCCAATGCATGTGGGTATTGGACGTTGGTTGCTTCGGTGATAAGATTGGGTCTTGATAACTTTCCAAATGTCTGCCTGATTTGCCTTGATCCTGAAGTCATCCGGCCTTATCTTCAAGTCTTTTCCCTTGCACATTCTTGGAGGTTGGTTCAGCATAGATGAGAGTGAATGAAATCCGAGTCGTATTAGGTTCTTTGCCTTCATATTCCTCCATATTACACATGATCTTGGTTTTCGTCCAAAAGTGCTCATTTATAGCTCAAAAACCCGCGTAAACCAAAATCCTCAAAAAAGACATGCATATGAAAAATGGGGTTATTTCACGTGCCAAGTGGCGGGTTAGTATATGAATTAGTCCAGAAACTCCACCTAAATAGCACTAAAAAGGTGTCTTAGCAAGCGCCAACAATCCCCCCATGCTTAAACCTTGCTCGTCATCGAGTAAGTCCAGGATCTTTGCTTAACTAGGAAATCAGTATTTCCCTTCAATGCCTTCCTTGCACTTAGTTATACACAACAAGACACATTGCTCTCAAGTGTTTAACATTTAAAGTTCTAGTTGCGACCGGCTACTTTACATTATGGAAGATAGACTAGCAATAAAGAACATGTCATAATTAAAATTAATGCAATGCTCTTGAACTTAAGAGAACTTTAAACCTTTACCTTATTCCATCGTGAAGAGTTTTTCAAAAAGATGCATATCTAACATAAGGCCTATCAGTATCGGGTCATAAGGCCCTTCGGTACCGGTTCTGGAACCGGTACCGCGCAACCGAGACTAAAGGGCCGGCCTTTGGTACCGGGTCCAGAACCGGTACCAATGAGGGCCTTTGGTACCGGTTGATAACACCAACCGGTACCAAAGGGCCCTCCCACGTATGCTACGGGGGAGGCCCTTTGGTACCGGTTGGTGTTACCAACCGGTACCAAATGGTGTTTAGGTTATTTTTTAAACGTTTGCTATTTGGGTTAGTCTATGTGTCTACGCGTCATATGTCGTATGTCGTACATGATCTTTCACGCAATAAGATTGAAGTCGTCGCAATTGTCAATTGATTTTGACCCGACTTTGATTGCATTTTTCTCAAACATTCACATATAAACATTGAGATCAGCCAATACAAAAGTTAGAGCAATTAAAAGTTGTTTACAATTGACGACGAGCAGAACTGGAAGAAGGAGCGGAAAGGGAGCGATATTGAGAGATATCGTGTCCGTTATGGTGGTACTCTCCGTTTGGATTTATAACTTGGTCCATAATAAATCCTAATAGTTGGTCTGCAATAGCTTTTGCTTTTTCTATCACTGGGAGCTCTTCATGGTAAAACATCCTCTGCATTAATCACAAATGACAACATTTTAATCTCATTATCCATTGGATAACACTAGATCATACACATTACAGAACAAGTCATATGTAAGTATGAATTGTTTTAATTCATACCATGAGTTCTTCATTAGTCGCTTTTTTGGGAGAAATAAAGGTATGGATCCACTGGCAGATGAAGTATCCGCATAGATTCGTCCCTTGTTCCTGTCTTGCACACTAAAAGTGGAGAAGAATAAAGTTAGATGTAACAACTATATATTAGTGTGATTTTACGTGATATGTGGGTACTCCAGCTACATACCGGAAAGTCCGTCTTCACATCCAATTTTTGTTTGAAATTTCCTAGAACATTTGCACAGAAACGTGTCCATGCCATGTCAATCAGGTCTAAAACTGGTTGGTAATCCTCTTGTGGTTTCCACATTGAGTCCAAGACAATAATTTGACTGGTGTTTATGATGATCACAAGGAGTATCCAGTGGAATCTGTAGATATATATAAATATATGCACAAGTATTGAGAACAAAGTCTTAAAGTTATACATATATAGAGAGAAGTACTCACGTGAAATTTTATGGCAAAAGAATGTAAGTCTTGCTTCTTTGTCTCTCCAGGTACAAGTATATGTTGTCCACCATCTCTAGTGGCTTACCGGATACAAGTACGGCATCCATGAAGCTGACATCATCATACGATTTTTCGCGGCATGTAAGGATCTCCATCCTACATGACAAGAATAGATTGTTATTGTTACAAACTGTAATTAAGGAAGCAAGTATTACGAGAATAGATTAGTGAAACAAACTTACACAACCCAGCAGCTCATCAATGAGAGGTCTATGGCATCTTGATGGTACAACATATACACATCCTTGAAATCCAAAATTAAGAGACCCGGCCCACGGAAGTAATCACGGTCTTGTATCAAAACATTGAGCATCAGTCTACCCTGTTTGGACACCTTCATGTACCAGGTATGGAATTGGTACGCTTGAGTGGTTAGTAGCTTCACAGAAAATGAGGGCACCATTGGTTCGCCATATCGAAAATCCCAATGTTTCACTGGTGTTGCCTTAGGAATTTCGCCCTCTAAAATTTGTGTCGGTGAGAGGCCCGTATCTGCGCACAACCAAGCAAGTTCTTCATCGTTAACATCCTGTTGCCCTTGTGTCCTCCTAGCAGAGCTCTGACTGACTTGTTTCTTCTTAGGAGTGGCCGCCTTCTTCCCTGAGGATCCACTGCTGGCTTGTTTCTGCTGATAAGACTTTGCAAGCTGGCGGTCGTAGTCAGATACTAAGAATCTCTTCTGATTTGCCTCACTCATTGTTCTAAAAAAGGTCTTCGCTTTCGGATCTATGTGTACCGGCTTCTCTGGCTCATCTGGTTTGAAATGCTCTTTGACCTGGGTTTCGACCACCAAAGCAGTTTCCTCGTCAGTTTGGTCGTAAGGTAACTTCTTCCTTATGGTGGCCAACTTTTCTTCTTCGGTAGGCTCTTTTTCCACCTTTTGATATAGCTTTTTCTGGCGAGTAGTCCGCCGTGGGGGCGCAGCTTGGCGCTTTGGGGGATGACGTGCTGGTGGAGGAGGAGACATGTGTGAGCCGGCATCATCCCTACCTGGAGGTGGCAGCTCTGGCTCATCCTCGTCCCTTCTTGAAGGTGACGGTGGCTGCGGGGGATCCCTGGGTGGAGTAGATGATGGCCCTTGACTGCCAAATTTGACGTAACACTTCTTCCATAGAATGATACTGCCGTGGGCAGCATTCGCTAATGTCCTTTCTCCGTCGCCACCTTCGATGTCGAGCTCCAAGTCATCATATCCTTCACAAATTTGCTCGACCCCCACCTTGCAGTAGCCACTTGGAATCTGTGCCCCATGAATGGTCTGCCCTTTCTCCACCGGATAAGCCATACCGTAAGCCACCTTAGTGGATAAGTTTCGGAATGGTATATGAAGCTCACATGGCATACGCAAAGTGATTTCGTCCACTGGATAGCGAGCACTCTCGTCCCCGGCATCGGCAGGTGGGAGCTCCGTGGAAGCAACACTGTTGCGACGTTGGGAGGGCGGGCTAACACCATCAGCTTATCCAACAGCTGGTACAAGTACTACTCCTGGCACCGTCTACCATTGGCTCAGCAATGTCTTTATCTGTCTAGACACTTCATCTGCGATGCCGGCCTTTGTCTGCTGAAGCTCTCTTTCCAAGTTCTCTACTCTTCTCTCCTGTGCAGCCTTAGAGCGGCTTCGACTCTTGTACGTGTCACTGTCTGCAGAGAATGCAACCTTCCACGAGAATGCAACTCGTCCGGGATGTTCGGGATTCCCCAGAGCCCATGTTAGCTCGTAATTTTCTCTGTCGAGAACGAATGTCCCATCGGCTTTCTCTTTAAGTGCCTTAAGGATAACACCGGCCGCCTCTTTTAACTCATCGTTGTATATAAGCGACCCATCATTAAGATCCAGAGTGCCACCATGAGCGTAGTACCAATGCCTTGATCGCTCGGGCCAATTCATTGTCGTCGGCATGATTCCCCTGGCAACCAAATCTTCTTCCATCTTGTCCCAGATAGGAATTTTCTTCTTATAGCCAGTTGGTCCAAGAGAGTGGAAGTACTGTTTCTTCACGGCATTGATCCTATTTTGTCGCGAGTTCATTTCACCTAACTCCGACCACCTGTATTGCACGAACGAATCCCAATGACCCCTCAGCTTTGGGTAATCATCAAAGTTGGGTGTCAGGTTCTTCTCGCCATATTTCTTGTACAGGTTCTTCTTCCATGTTTGAAATGAAGTACACATCGTCCTTAGAGCCCAATTTTTGACTCTTTCCTCTGAACCTTCAGGCACTGTGAAATATTCTTTCAGACTAGGCCATAGCATTTCTTTCTCTGATTGCGGCACGTATGAATGATCATCGCTGGGTTTCCACCTCTGCAAGCTGATGGGCACGTGGTCTCTCACTAGAACACCACACTGATTGGCCATCTTTGTAAGCAGCTTTATCTGGCGCAACTGGCTGACCATCTTCTGCCACATCTGTGATTATAAGTCTGCCCTCTAACTTTTTGGTCGGGCCATGTTTCGTCCTCTTCGATGATGAGGACCCAGAAGGCTATGAGCTTGAGGGCTACACGTACGAGAAATAAATGTATCAAGATTTCATGCTTGAACATATACATATATATATCATTGATATTGACAATATGTATACATGTATACCTCCTCTGTGTGAACATTTGCAGCAGGTTCTTCCATGCCATCACCAGACATATTGAGGAATTGGCTGCCATCGTCACCACCTGCCTCCTCCTCGACGTCGAGGAGGTTAGTGGCTCGTGCACCGCCTTTTGCGATTGCGTCCATCATAAACATTTCGTTCATTTCGTCTTGTGTCATCATCTTGGCACCTAAAATTGTATCAAATTCTATCTTATTCTATGAAATTACACTAATGATAAGACAATTTCGATGAATTTCTATCAAATTCTATCAGATTCGATCAAATTCTATCAGATTCGATCAAATTCGATCAAATTCGATCAAATTCGATCAAATTCTATCAAATTTGAACAAATTCTATCAAATTCGATCAAATTCTAACACAACTAAATGAACCATATAGGCAAATTAGTCATATATGAAAAATATACCAAAATGATGCTCAAAAGGTCAACTACATGTTTATGAACTCAAATGAGTACAGGAA
>CM014277.1:63958852-63974867 GCA_004135705.1 Alloteropsis semialata
TACGGTCAGGATACCATCAGTTGAGAATTCGACCAGAAGATATCCCCAAAACAGCGTTCACTTCCAGATATGGGTTATTTGAGTACACTGTGATGTCGTTTGGATTGACTAATGCCCCGGCGTACTTCATGTACTTCATGAACAAGGTGTTCATGGAATATCTTGATAAGTTTGTAGTGGTGTTCATCGACGACATATTGGTGTTTTCTCGGAATGAAGAAGAACATGAAGAACATCTGAGATTGGTGCTACAGAAACTCCGAGAGAATCAGTTGTATGCCAAGCTCAGTAAGTGTGATTTTTGGTTGAAAGAAGTTTCTTTCCTTGGTCATGTCATTACTGATGGAGGAATAGCAGTTGATCCCAGCAAGGTTCAGGATGTGTTGAATTGGAAGCCACCTACGAATGTGTCCGAGATCAGGAGTTTCCTTGGTTTGGCAGGATATTACCGCAGATTCATTGAAGGATTCTCCAAGATTGTGAAACCGCTCACCTCGTTGTTAGAAAAGGAACGAGAGTTCAAATGGGATGAAGCTTGTCAGAATTGTTTTGAAGAGCTGAAGAAAAGGTTAACCACGGCCCCCGTGTTGATAATGCCACATATACACAAAGGGTTCGATATTTATTGTGACGCTTCACGTCTCGGTCTTGGTTGTGTGTTAATGCAAGAAGGCAGAGTGGTAGCTTATGCATCAAGGCAACTGAGGAAGCATGAGCAGAACTATCCAACTCATGATTTAGAGCTAGCCGCTGTCGTGCACGCACTGAAGATTTGGAGACACTATATGATTGGAAACAAGTGCCAAATTTTCACAGATCACAAAAGCTTGAAATATATCTTCACTCAGAGGGATCTCAATCTCAGACAACGTAGATGGTTGGAATTGATAAAGGATTATGACTTGGATATTCAGTATCATCCTGGCAAGGCTAATGTCGTAGCAGATGCTTTGAGTCGGAAGAGCCAAGCTAACATGGCTATAGCTCGACTAATGCCTCAAGAATTGTGTTGGGAAATGGAACGACTCAATCTCGGGATTCTTTATAACTCAGAAGCTATGACAATGGAGATTGAACCTACTCTTGAGCAGGAAATCAGACAAGGTCAGTTGACTGATGCTAAGATCAAAGAGATCAAGACTCTGATTGGTTTAGGAAAAACAACGGATTTCACCGAAGATGAACAAGGCACTGTTTGGTTCAGGAAAAGGATCTGTGTACCAGATATCGATCGTCTTCGTGAGCTCATATTGAAGGAAGCACATGATTCCTTATATTCTATTCACCCCGGCAGTACCAAGATGTACCAAGATTTAAAGGAGAAATATTGGTGGTATGGTCTTAAGAGAGACGTGGCAACTCATGTAGCTTTGTGTATGTCAAAGAGTGAAAGCAGAACATCAAAGGCCAGCAGGTTTGCTTCAGCCGTTGAAAATACCCGAGTGGAAATGGGAAGAAATTGGTATGGACTTTATCGTAGGATTGCCTCGCACTCGGGATGGTTATGATTCTATATGGGTCATTGTGGACAGATTGACTAAAGTTGCTCATTTCATTCCAGTTAAAACTACGTATTCGGGAGCCAAGTTAGCAGAGCTGTATATGTCTCGAATTGTGTGTTTACACGGAGTACCAAGGAAGATAGTGTCTGATCGAGGTACCCAGTTCACATCTCGTTTTTGGCAGAAACTGCATGAGTCAATGGACACCAAGCTTAATTTCAGTTCAGCGTATCATCCACAAACAGATGGACAAACTGAGAGGACAAATCAAATCTTAGAGGATATGCTTAGAGCTTGTGCCTTAAAGCATGGAGGCAGTTGGGATAAGAGTTTGCCGTACGCAGAATTCTCTTATAACAACAGCTATCAAGCTAGTCTCAAGATGGCTCCATTTGAAGCTCTGTATGGAAGAAAGTGTAGGACACCGTTGTACTGGAGTCAGACAGGAGAAAGTCAGGTTTTCGGACCCGAAATTCTGCAAGAAGCCGAAAGACAAGTCCAGATAATCCGGGATAATCTCAGAACTGCTCAGTCACGACAGAAGAGTTATGCCGATACTCGGAGAAGAGAATTGACGTTTGAAGTTGGAGATTATGTATATCTCAAGGTGTCACCTATCAGAGGTCTCCGCAGATTCAAAGTCAAAGGGAAGTTGTCACCTCGCTATATTGGTCCTTTTCAGATCTTGGAAAGGAAAGGTGAAGTGGCATATCAGTTGGAGTTACCCGAGCGACTGTCGGATGTTCACGATGTGTTTCACATTTCTCAGTTGAAAAAGTGCTTGAGAGTACCCGAAGAGCAACTACCACTGGAAGAGCTTAATGTGCAAGATGATTTGACTTATTCAGAACACCCGGTCAAGATCTTGGAAACATCAGAAAGAGTTACAAGGAACAAAGTCATCAAAATGTGCAAAGTACAGTGGAGTCATCATTCGGAAGATGAAGCTACTTGGGAACGAGAAGATGAGCTCATTGCAGACTTCCCGCAGTTGTATCCAAATCTATCTGAATCTCGAGGACGAGATTCTCTTTAAGGGGGGTAGGATTTGTAACACCCAAATTCCATCATGTAACAAATTATAGAAACTTTGTTTAGGTTGATCATAGGTTTAATGAATTTATTTTCCTTTATTTAATTTGTGGCCTTAATTACTTGAACATTAAATAATTAATCTTAGTTCAATAAGTGTATGTTGCATCTCATGCTTTGCTTTTGTTTTTGTTTGCTTGAGTGATCTCAAAACTCCTCTCCAAATTCAAATCCCACTCAAATATCTCTCAAACTTCTCAAAATCCAATTCAAACAAATATCAAATCTATTTCCTTTTCCCTCCTTTTCTTTCCTCCATTTTGGCCCGGCCCGTCTCACCCTTTCCTTTTTTTTCTCTTTTCTCCCCGCTCGGCCCAACCCGCAGCCCAGCAGGCCGGCCCACTCAGCCTTCTTCCTCTCCTCTTCCGTTCTCTCACTGGACGCTCGACCCCACTTGTCGGCGCTTTTCTTCCTCATCGCGACGGCCACGGCCGAGCCGCCGTTCCCCGCGCGCACGCGCCGCTCTCGCCCCACGACCGACGCGCGCCCGCGTCTCCCTCCCCCTCTTCAAGCCCCTTTACTGCGCCATCACCGAGCCGCCCTCGCCTCGCTCTCCTCTCCTTCATTCCCCTCCTGCAACGGCCGAATCGGCCTCAATGCCATCAATGGCCGAGAGCTCCGCCCCCTTTTCAATTCTCCCTCGGCCGAGCCCTTTTCTCTCCCCCCTGCTTTCTCTATATAAACCCCGAGCACCTCTCCTCGCGCACGAACACTTCCCACGCTGAAACCACCTCTCACTCTCGCGTAATCGCTCACCGGAGTTCCTCACCGCCACTGCCGAGGTGATGAAGCGCCGCCGTCGTGTTTCCCCTTCACCCGAGCTCTCTCTGACCTTCTCTGATCCACCTCCGTGTTCCCAGGGTCCCCAGAAGCTCAACACCGGCGCTTGGAGGACGAAATCGACGCCGGAACCCCGTCATCACCGCGCGACCGAACCTCCGTCCGCCATCGACCGCCGCCGGCTTACTTCCGGTCACAATCAGCCCCTGCAAACACCCTTGGTGAGCTTCCCATGCCTCACTGATGCTTCCCGTGTCATTTGTTCACGTCCTAGTGCACCGTAGCGTCCAACAGAGCTAGCTCCGGCGAGCTCTTGTCGCGGACGCGGCGGCGCCGCCGTCTTCCACCGTCGCCGGCGCCCCTTTTGTTTCCGCGCCGTTCAATCTTAGATCAAGGGCTCAGATCAACCCCCGATAACAGTCAACCGAGGTCAAACCCGCCGGTCGCCGGTCTTTTTGTTAAAGAGTCCCTGTAGTTTCTGTTTTTCAACCCGCAGTCCACTCACAGTTCAAAGTATTCATACTTATGCCCTTGTATCTTCTGTTTAGGCCCCTGTTCTTTCATATATTCTAACCCGCCGTCCTTTTCATGGCTTTTTCATGTGCTAGCCCCTGAGATCTATGTTTATTTATGTTTGTGCCCTCGGTTTTTATCAAAACAGTACGCAGACTTTAGTTTTAATTGCATATAGGTCCCTGCAACCTTGTAACTAGCGTAGTTTCGTCGTTTTAAATCCGTTTTGGGCGATTTTCGCGTTCACGCGATCGTCTTTGCATGCTCTTTAGTTTAAGGTGCTTGTTCTGAATTTTTAGTACTGTTTGGTGTACTGTTTTTATTTATTTTTGTATTGTCTTGTGTGATCGTGTAGAGAACGTGCCGTTCGAGGAAGATCAGGAGCAGCAGCTGTTTGAAGAGGACCAACAGCAGTTTGTTGAGGAAGGCAAGTGGCCTCCCTCTACATGAACATTCTTTTTGTCCCATTTACATTCATGAAATTCACTTTTACTTTACTGTTATGCATTAATTTTGACGGGTTATCCTATTAGGACATGACTAGATCTTTTTACCTTGAACCTTGAATCACCTGGTTACATCATGGGTAGAAATGCTTAGCTTGCTTAAACTTGGGATGGTTCTGTTACCTTTTTTGCAATGTTAATCATGATTTAATTATGTTGTTATATTCTTGCTTAATTACAAGATCATCATGATTAATTGGAACATGGAGAACCACCCAAGAAAACAGTGCAACCACAGTGTCACATGGCTCTGAACTTAGCTAATTAATTAGACTTGGGGTTGGCTAGTGGTCTTACCGTAAGGGCAAGGAGGGGGCCGGTGAGGGGTCATAGCTCGGTCCTTTTGTAGGAGTAGTCTTTGCTAAGGTACGTCCTCTCTTGGGAGGGCTGTGGACCTCACCGCTGCTGAAACTCTAGCGGGCTGCTAGTTTAACTTTGGGTCTTTGTAAAGGCTTCGTAGTGAACCCTCGCCACTCACCAAAGGAAGTGTTTAAGGGCCTTGCAAACCCGGGCGACAAAGGGAACACGAGCTGTGGGTAAAGTGTACAACCTCTGCAGAGTGTAAAACTGATATATCAGCCGTGCCCACGGTTAAGGGCGGCTTGGACCCTCACATGATAATTGAACTTTAACTTGATCTTAACTTGTGGTTCTTGGTCTCTTGGTGGAATAACTTTGGGTTATCCTGCTTAATTTTGGGATGGTATAAACTTACATCTAGTAACTAGGTGCTTGCTAATAAAACTTGATCAACTAAAAGTGCTAACCGCATGAGCCTGAACCCCCTTTGATGGCCTTGCATTTTCCCCCACTTGTTGAGTACCAACCATAAGTGTACTCACCCTTGCTAAACAACTGATGTTCAGAAAATAACAATGATGTGGAGTACTTCAGCGACTTTGATGAGTTCTAGGCGCGTCAACCAGTCAAGTGCCTGTGGATGAAGTCAAGGAGCTGTTTATCGTTTAGGATGTCGGTGAACGTTTAAGACCTTCGTGTCTATTTACGATGAGTGTAATAAAGTTATGTACTCTCTTTTGTACGCTTTTGAACATTGTCTTTTGATATATTCACTGATGACGTCAACATATGTGTGATGAACGGATCCTGGCACACATATGCGATGCATTCGATTTTGTCCTTCAAATCGGGTGTGACATAAAAAGGAGGCCATCGGTTAGCATCATGCTTGGCGACATCTTTTGACTTGGGCATGAGATTCAACTTTATATATACTATTGGTTTCGGCTGCTTTCATACCCGATGCTCACACTAACACTCATCTACTGTCCATGGAAGTCTACTGAGAAGACTTAGTACAAGATTTGCAACACTATTCTATGGATTTATGGTCATATATCCAAGCCTACCAGTCTCTGATTGCTTTAAGATATTGTTTCTCCCCTGTTCAACTGGACGTGGAAATCTTTCTGTATGGTACCGCATGAATTCTTCTTCTGACTTCTTTTGAGAAATAGATTAAATGCTAGCTAGATATCCGTTGAGGAAGAATAGAGTGCTGGATAACTATGGATGTGTATTATGCAATGCAAGCCTGTAGTGTTGGAGCTTTGATTGTATCACCTGGTATATGAACCTTTCCATCCAATGAAATGGTGATCAAAACCAGAAATGATTTTGGGTCATAAAATTTCAGGGAAGTACTTATTGTGGGTTGTTGGAGCATTTGGTTTCATCGAATTTCCAATGGTTTTTCATGCTGACATTCTATCCCTTGCTAGATGGAAATCTTCTTACAAGGAGGAATTTAAGCAGGTCATTCATAAAAAAGCCCTCCTTTAAACATCTTTTTGATGCCTGGATATGCAATTTCCCTATGCACTCTTTTTTCTAGGGTCTCTCTTTGGGCCTAAGGCCTTGTATTATGTACTTATTATTTTCATACATTAATACAGAAAAGACCCAGTTGGGGCCTTCCTTATTGTTTCGTAAAAAGAAGCCCTGATTGAAGCCAAGGACTCAGGACCTATTTATTAGTCCCCCGGATCCACTGAAATTACGTAGGTTATTTATTTTTGTTAGGATAACCATTTGACCAAATATATATATTGTTACACAAATTTAAAGTAGTTTCTATTAATTTTGTATTATAAGTACTTATTTACAAATGATTGATTCGCATAAATGATATATTAATGGAGTAATTGTCTAGATGATATATTAATGAATTAATTGTCGGTGTCATAGAGAAATAAAATACATGCTGTAATTTAAATGGAGGGAGTATGCAGTGTCACAATAAAATTCCACTTGTGTTAAAGAAGTCTAATTTACTTACTGTTCCCACGTTCAACTATTGACTTCATCTACCCTTTTTTTTCATAGGACACGGCCAACGAAGGGGCCGGTCTCTGTGCCACCAAGGGCCTGTTTAATTCATGTGAAAGAGTGAAAAGTGTATGCATTGGGTTGCGTGCATAGAGAGAAGAAATGAACTGACACGGTTCTCGATGTAGTACGAGGTTGAAAAGTGACGTGAATTAAACAGGGCCCAACTGGGAGGCCTGGATGCAGTCGCAGAGGGGCTGCGCCCAGCGGTGCAGGACTGGGGTTCGAGCCCCGGCCGGCTGGCTCCGACAGCGGGAGTGCATACCACCGAGCAACAAGCTCCTCTTTACTTTATTAATTTTATATATTATTAGAAGACATGTATAGCTATAAAGCAGCTAGCTGCTATTGCTAATGAGCATTGTACTGTACTCAAAGTGAAGCTTCACATTCGCCTTGTTGTCAACTACAGCTATATCGAGAGATACCACATGTACAGATCACATCAATAATCTGTCTCTGCACGTACACTTCTGCCTTTCACTCATGTAGGCTGATTTTGTTGATGCTATTCTCTCTTCCTTGTCCCTGTGCAGATTTTCTGCTGATTACTGAGCAGCCATGGCAGAGGTGTTGAGTTCTGCCATCATTGGGGAGACAGTGAATAGAATTATATCAAGTCATGTTGGCAAGGACGAAATCAAGTCTCAGGAAAGAGGAAACATAGAAAGGTTGGAGTTGGCACACATCAAGATGGAGGGTGTGCTCCATATGTCCAATAAATGGCCGATCACCAATATGCCACTTCTACGGTGGAGGAGAAAGCTGAAGCGTGCTTCTCAAGAGTGCGACGAAACACTGCGAAGGTGCAAGCAGCGTTCCATGGAAGAGGAAGAGATCAGGCAGTCGGTGAGCAAGTCCTCATTTTCCAAACGGATTGTTCATGTAGCCACAAAGTTCATATCTTCTTTTGTTGGCTATAGCAACAATAACGATGAGTTGAGCAGCAACTCTTCTGTTGTCCGAAGATTCGAGTGGTTTGCAGCTGGTGCAACCGAATTCCTGAAGTACGTCGAATTGGGTGGAACACCATGGGAGCACACGTTCTTCAACCCTCTCATAGGCCACCTTCTTACAGGGAGGTCTATGAGGTATCAAGCATTTCAAGAAAGCAAGTATTACTACATAGGAATACGACCTATGAGCTTTGCGGAGCGTGGAGTGGAGGCAATAATAGGCTTTCTTTGCCATGATTTCAAGGAGCCTACAAAAGGTTTCAATCTCGGTTTCATAATTCGTCTCTCTCAAAGTACTGATATATTTAATGTCATAACAAAGTGCATGGAGTCAGTCACACCTCACTTCAAGTTTGCAGCTGAAGGTGCCAAAAAAGAACTTATTCAACTGCCAACTCAGGACTTTTCTTGGACACAATCTCCTTATGGTGAAAGTCATCAGCTTTTGGACAATGTCCACAGCACCTTGACACACTGGTCTCGTCCAAATCCACTCTGTTGCAGTGAATTTGAGGATAATTTGGTCCCTTCTTCTAACACCAGCAACACAGTGGTATCATCATCAAGGCTGTTGTCGAGTACATTTCCGGAGGAGGTTATCGTAGCGCATTTGCAGTGCCAAGTCTCTCTATGTAATCAGCACAGAACTAGTATGGTTTCAACTGTTGAACCACTATGGGTTCAGCCTCCTCTGAAGCTGGGGGTCCTATTCGTACCCCATGACTCTCCAGAGGACATAGGACCTGCAGCTGAGAGCTATGCTGTTGAGCTGATTGACGAGAAGAAACAAGGAATGTTACACAATAATGTATGCTTGCAATACTTGGATGAGAAATTGCTACCAAAAGCCATAGATTGTCTCTATCAGAATTCTGAATCCAAGATGTACCAAATGTATTTCAAGACTAGACATGGCAGTGCATATCTTTGTGTGGAGAAAGCAAGCAAACAAATGCAAAGAGGCCGTAGAGTGAAAAACAAAGCTACCAGAAATGCTCGGAACAAAAGGATAACTCAACAAGAAGAAATGAACAGGACGGGACGACAGAAGCAGCTGTCTAAGGACTTGCTAAAGTTGTGGGGGCAGCAGCCACATGTAGGTCAAACATATGATATAACTAATTTGATTAAACTATGGGCCATTAATTAATAATATATAATATAGTGTTTGTGATGCTGCTTGTAAGATCCTGTTTTGTGTCGTTATTGCCTGTATCGTACATCTATATCATGATAAACTATCTTACTATTACTAATTGGAGATATCTTTTGAAACAAACATGTTAATCCTCACAAGACACCCTAGAGATAAATCCTGGAAATTCTCATAAAAACCAGAAATGTCTGGACATCACTTTGTAGATTATAATCATTATACCCATTGGATATATTGTGTTTTCTAAAAAATTACTCACTTTTACCATTACAAAAATATCCTAAAATAACCCCTAAATCTATAGATAAATTACCAACTCTGTCATCATGAAAAATAAATTAATATAACATCTAATGTTCATCTAAATTATCCACCTATGCCATTATAAAATAATTTAAAGTTACCACCTAAATTATCATCTAATTACATGCATTTTCCATTATTAAAAATAGCCTGCACATCATTAGAAAGAGATGTACTAAAGTATACCAATATATGATTCTAAATTACATATTTGTTCCATTAATTGTAAATTTAGATAATACTAACTTAAGATGTGTATGCACGATGCATCTCACCATGTAGATAATACATAAATGTATGAATGTAATGAAAAAAGTTCTAAAGTATACAAATATATGACTCTAAATTATCAATTTCTACTGTTGTTAATATGGAAAACACTAACATGTTAAAGTATGTATGCAATGATAAATGATGTGTGTCACCATGTAAATTGGCTATACATGTATAGATGAAAGAATCAGAGTACCAATTTTCACATTAATCATGTAGCTCAAATGGAGGCATCAATTAAAAACATAGAAGTGTACATGATGCAAAGCAAAAAAAGGTATTTAATAAATAAGAGGGAGCACATATTAAATATTTTTTATTATATATAGGTAGAATACCTATTTTTATGTTAATCATTTAACTCAAATTGAGGATTCAATCGAACATATATAGAAGTGTGATGCAAAGTGAAAAATACATTTAATAAATAAGAGAGAGATACTAAATAATTTTATCATTAGATATAGGTCAAGATTATTCATGAAATTTTAATACTCGTGTGTCTCTTCATAGGGGGGGCGCACGGGTTCATATAATAGTAAGAAAATAAAAGAGGGAAATTTTTTATATATGTCAGCAGTCCAACAACTCCTGAGGAGGTGGATGAAAGACAAAATAGTGATTTCGAAATAACAGTGAAATTGAAAGCCAGAGGCACAACTGATAGACAAGAGGGTCTTTTTCTTGGACAAGTTCAGTACTACTAGCAAATATGTACTCCCTCTCTTGCAAAGTGTAAGTCATTTTGATTTTGTCATCATTCAGACTTCTCTAACTTCAACCGAGTCTGGTTAGTGCATTTATTTTGTACTGTACTATAATGCTAATGAAGAAAAGTAGAAAGTTTGACTTAAAGTTGGACTTATCAACACAAGACTAAGATGACCAACGTTTGGAACGGAAGGAGTAGTACACTGTAATACTTATCTCTTGGTACTAATCTCCTCCTATAATAAGATACTGTTCTTCTTAATAGCAGCCGCTATTATAATTGAACATGCACACCGTACCAACCCCGGTGGTCCTCAGAGTAATTGGTTCAGTGTCCAGTAATTAATCCAACGTTCAGTTCCAATCAGGATGAGATCAGTGATTATCAGAAGCTCGTCCAACCCCGTTCAGTTCCGATGACAAAGTCAGACATTGGGTCTAAATTACTGCATGTGTATGGTAATGCTATTCTGTAGTATTAACTTTTCTGAATCTTACATGTAATAATTGGTTATTAAAACGATCCCAAATGAAAAGTTGTCAACTATAAAGTTATATTATACCCTCGAGCACTACAATTGACAATGCTTGCCGCAGCAGCTCAGGCCGCAGCTCACAGTAGTTGGTGATGCTGACGAGAGATAGTTGAGAAAATAGGAACGAGTTTGAAGATGCTTCATGGCTGGACCTATGAGCTTTGCAGGGCGTAGAGTGGAGGTAATAATAGTCTTTCTTTACCACGATTTGAAGGATCGTACAAAAGGTTTCAATCTCGGATGCATAATTCGTCTCTCTGGAAGTACTGATATTTTTAATATCATAATCAAATGCATGCAGCCAGTCACACCTCACATCAAATTTTCTGTTAAAGGTGTCAAAAGCAGTGTCGCAAAGTTCCTACAAAGTTCCTGGTTCGACCGGGTCAAGGAATGGATACGTGGAATGTGGATCGACATATTTTTAAGTTTCTGGTACGAGGGGGTATACTTTTTCGGAACGATGTTCGATACGTTGGAACGTGAACCAACTATTTCTCAGGATGATAGTATGTGACGATATGCTACCGGCCTTTCATTTAAGTAAGAAAATAGAGAGAGAAGAGAAGAAAAGAAGAAACAAAAATAAATTTTCTTGGTAGGTATCATTTACATAACTATATAGTCTAATATTATATGCTCACTCAGGCTAATATGTGAAGAGAAGGCTCTGAGTACCACAACTAAGGGGACGAAAGGTGAACGACGTATCCTCCGTGAACCACAGCTATGTACCACTTCGTACCCGTACCTCGTCTGGTACGAAAGTTCTCAGTTCATGGAATGATGGACCGTACCCTGAACCATGTGACTTAGGTCAAAATTGAGCTCATTCGGCTACCTACTCAAGACTTTTATTGGGGAATACAATCTCCTTACGGTAAAAATGATCTTTGGGTCAATGTCAACCAGACCTATTGACACATTGGCCTCGTCCAAATCCACTCTGTTGCAATGAGTATGAGCATGATTTTGTCCCTTCTTCAAAATCCAGCGAAACAATTGTACCGTCATCAAGGCAGTTGTGATATGGGTCTTTATTACCCCATATTGGTCGTGTTTGTCAAATCATCATAGTGAACTTTCAATACTGCGTTTACTTTAACACGCAACTTGATTGTTTTGAGAGTGCTTATAGCATCCTTGAAATTTCAATACAGTTTATCTTTTTTCTTTTACCAGAGAAACTCTTACCTTCTTCGCTGATCTAACATTTTGGGGGTGGGAGGGGGGGGGATACTCCATATGCCAATAAATGATGAGGGATTACAGCTAGATTATTCTTCCTGCACGCATGCTTCAATTAATGTGGTACAGTTTTCAATAATGAAAAACATTGTCTCAATGGGAAAACCAGTTCTCACATTACTAGGATGGTAAATGCCACTGCTGTGATGCCGAGCCTCGGGCCAAGTCAACTTTGACCAAAGCCCATGTGACCTGTTGTCCTCTGAAGGACAAATTTGCACATTGCGCGCTGGTGCGGTGCTGGATGGAGAAGATGAAGGATGGCCTGCCTAATTGATTTCTAGGAGGGCTTCCTAGCTTGCGGGCGCCGATTAGTCTACCCAGAGAGAGGTGGCCGAAGTAATTCCATTTTCCTATGATAAAAAACTGATTTCACATAGAATTTCTGAATATCACTCCAGTGGCTATTAGTGCTGATCTTATTCGTTTCTTGACAGCGCTGTGATCCTTTTAACATGAAAAATCTTATATATCTGTTGAGAACTTTTGCTTTTATGTTCAATTTTGAACCATGTGATTAAGCTTTTGTGACGATGTGCACACTGGCTAGTTTTTCCTCACTGTTTCTTATTATTTAATTTGAAAATAATTTAAATTTAGTTCTTTAGCATTTGTAAGTTGCATCTGTTTTATTTTTCTTTGTTTATTGTTTCGTCTTGTGGTTGATTAGATTATTTTGTTTTGCCTTTATTGCCCTATTATTTTGTTTCATTGTCAATTACATCATTTTGTGTACTACCACATTTACTTAATTAAAGGGTTCATTTACAGTTCTTTTCATAAGTTTTTAACCAGAGACCCTCATGTATGCCCTGACAGGGTCTGTGCGAGTGAGGGTTTTGACGGACTTTGCTAGTTTGTTTGGAAATTAATTACTAAATGCCACAAAAACAAAATTATCAGACATAGAAATGATTCTTGGTCTCCAATATATCATAGTTTGTTTTCACAACAGTGCAAAATTTCACTTGTAGTAAAACCTTGCATTCTCTATTTTATTGTCATATGGTTTGTACATGTACTCCTGAAAAGAGTTTTGTTTTAATAATTTCTTGATTTCTTTGACATTCCAAATTTTTAGGTTGTCATTCTTTATATTTTCAGGGTGAGATTTAGAGCGTGGGTTGTTATTCAAAGATTTGTACTGCTCATAGTATTTCAGCTTCAATAAACAAAAGAGCTGTGGCTCATTATTAATGCCACTGAATGGAAAAAATATTTTCCAGTAAAAAAAAGAAGTCCTTATTTTCCAGTGTTAAAAGAAAGTCCACAAAAACAAGAATCATTCACAAGATGTTGGCCATAGGATTAGTGAATTTTTCTTTACCAGAATAGTGCTACTGTCTCGAGACTGATTTCCAATATATACTTTTGGCGTAGCAGGCCTCCCCAATTTGTAAATCATCACCAATATCCATTAATGATCGCCAATATATCAGTGATATATAAACCCTCATGACTACTCCAATCAAGAGATATCTATTTTTGCATAATACTTATGTATTCAACCTCATGATACTTATGTATATGTTTTTTGTAACACAATAGTTGTAACATTATTTGTATGTGTTACAAAAATACTATCATCTTGTAACATTATAGGTGTAACACTAAACTTGTGTTACTATAATTGTTGTCTGTAACACAAATTTACAAAACAAGAACTATGTGTTACAGTGCTCGTTAGTAACACATAGTTTTGTGTTCCAATGACACTTCTTTGTAACACATTGATGAATGTGTTACAAGGTAGTGTTACAATATTGATGCTTTGTAGTAGTGGCAGAATTTGGAAATCCATTATTGATAACAAGTACAACACTAGAAATCCTAATATTTTCTGTTGCAATTAGATGGGGGCCTCTCCTTTTGGAAAGGTGTCCTGTGGGCTTGTAAAGCTGCCAAAATGGGAATTAAATGGAAGATTGGGAATGGGAAAAAATTTGAGATTTTGGGAGGACTGTTGGTTTGGGAATTGTAGAATGGCCATTCAGTTCTAGGAACTCTATATTATTGCAAATCAACATAATGTGGCTGTTGCGGATGTCTGGGTGGACAATGAGCTGAGAATTTCCTTTAGAAGGAATGTAACCCCTAGGCTCATGAACATGTGGTTAGATATAGTGAGTATTGCTGAGTCAATCTCTTTAACTGATGACATTGATGCCATCATTTGGAGTTTTGACGGCAGCAGCAAATTTTCAGTTCAAGCAATGTACAAAACTATTAGTTTTAGAGGCATACAACCAGTTCACACTCCTGCAACTTGGAGCATTAATGCTCCTCCTCCTATACACACATTTCTTTGGTTACTTTCTAACAATAAGATCCTTACCAGAGATAATCTGGCAAAAAGGAGACAGGTTGAGGACTTAAAATGCCTCTTGACAATGAATCTGTGCACCACCTGTTTTTTGAGTGCTGTGTTGCCACAGTTTGCTGGTAGTACATAGCTGATATCTTTAAAATCAGAATTGGTAGTAAGTTAGTAATAAGAGGAATGCGGTTCTGAATATATCTGTAGCACGATTGTGGCTGAGTAATAAGAGGAATGCGGTTCTGAATATGTGTACTGCTGCACTTATCTAGACTATTTGGACTGTGCGAAATGATCTTTGTTTTTAGAACAAAAGTTGGAGGAACGAGAAGCTGGTGATATAGAAGGTCTTGAAAAGATTGGAGAGTTGGCAACCGATCTGTGCTGCTGGAAGATCGGAAGAACTGAAGTCCAAGATCGAGCTCCTGAACAGAAGGTTGAAGCAGCTGCTGCAACTCGCCTGGCCGACCAACATACGACAGTTACCTTCATTGGTTCAGAACGAATCAGTGTCAGTACAATCAAGGGAATCGGCTCGTTTCAACACTGTGGCTTCTGAAAATGTTTCTGCTATCGAAGTGGACGCTACTGCTGTTATGAGTAGCTTTATTAGTTTTCTTAGTACTGATGGGTTGTTTAGTGGACGCGCTTCGAATACGTCTTAGAAGTTGTATCGTGAATATGCTTTGTTTCCTTGAAATAAAGCGGGGAAACCTATTCTCTTTTTTTTTTGTGTCATTGTCTATATATCACGTCAAACTATTATAAAATAAAAGAAAATAACTTTATGTGTATATATGTGAGCTATCGCACAACTAGGAGGTGGCTGAAAGAAAATATAGTGAGTTCAACATGATATCAAATAAAGTGGTATTCAAAGTCAGAAGTACAAGTCATAGACAAGAAGGTTCTTTTTGGACTTGTTCAGTTCAGTACTACTAGCAAAGTAATAATTGATGATGAACATGCACAACCTGTGGTCCTAGGAGAGTAGTAGGTTCAATGTCTACTAGTTCATCCAACATCCAGTCCTCTTTCAGTACATGCGTTTTGTAACATTGATCAGAAATTCAGGATGCGGACAGAACTGCAGGATCAGTGATTATCTGAAGCTCCAGCCATGTTCAATTGCATTGAGAAAGTCAGACCTTTGGATCTAAACTATTCGGGCCATAGAGTAACTCTTCGTGTAATAATGAACTGGTGATGAGTCTTTGGACGACGTTTCTGATGATGACGGGGGAGGGTTTATCTCCTGGCGAGTTTGCACAGCATCAAAGCCACCGTCATCAGGTTGGAATAAAATTGAAATACAAGTGCAACTGGTACTAATTGATACTACCTAGTCAGACTAAATCCTCTATTAATTATACATGAAGCAACAACATTCAAAGATGGTAGTCATATTAGTGTTAAGCACGTCACTTCTAATAGTATAGACAAACATTAGATCAGAGTTTTCTATACACTACGTTTCGATTCTCCTTTTGAAACTGGAGACAAATCGTTTAAGGACATCTGGCACCATTCTGGTAATTTCAGCTTTCGCTACTCGAATTTAAGAAACTGCTAAGTACTTAATCGTATCAATGCAACTAGTTGCAGAAGGATCTCTAACTTAATTTGTATGGAAAGCCATCAGCCATATTTAAACCCTACAGAAAGCCATGAGACATATTTAAAACAAACATGTCTCTAGTGTTTTCACAGTTCCTGAGTCGCCATTAACTAGCATTTTTCGAGATCTATATTTTACTGCCCATTTGGCTGGCC
>CM014277.1:63984577-64012729 GCA_004135705.1 Alloteropsis semialata
GTTACACAGCATCTAGTTAAGAGCTACTCGGGAACGGAGTGATTCCGAGAAGTTTTGCGAGGAGAACAATATACAAAGAAAGCATATAGTATTATTGAACTTTGTGATACATAGCTTTTCATGGGTAGAATCGGCGTAAGTGTTCTATGTTCCACGGGTGTGGGACCTCGGTGCCGTCCTCGTATTGGAGACGAAAAGTACCCGGACATATGACCTGAGTCACGATGAACGGGCCTTCCCATGGGGCGGAGAGTTTGTGAACCCCTGCAGTGGATTGCACTCGGCGTAAGACGAGGTCGCCAATGTTGAAGTCCCTTTCCTGGACGTTCTTGTCGTGGTAGCGTCGGAGTTGTTGCTGGTAGCGCGCGTGCTGTATAAGCGTGTTAACCCGTTGTTCCTCGATGGAGACTAGGTCCACCTCGCGAGCTGCCTCAGCTTCACCTTCGTCGTAGTTATCAATGCGCGGCGATCCAAAAGCAATGTCGGTGGGGAGGATAGCCTCGGAGCCGTAGACGAGGAAGAATGGAGTATGACCTGTCGCTCGACTCGGCTGAGTTCTGAGTCCCCAAATGACTTGTGGTAGCTCCTGGTGCCACCGTCCGGCGAATTTCTTCAATGGGTCGAAGACCCTTGCTTTCAATCCTTGGAGTATCATGGCGTTGGCTCGTTCCACCTGTCCGTTGCATCTGGGATGGGCGACGGAGGCGTAGTATACGCCGATACAGCTGTTCTCGCAAAAGTCCCAGAAGGCGGACCCGGTGAACTGCGTCCCCAAGTCGGTGATGATCTTGTTAGGGACTCCAAACCGGTGTGTGATTTCTTCGACGAAGGCGGCGGCCTGCTTTGATGTTGGAGTTCCGACGATGGCCTTGTACTCTATCCATTTGGAGAATTTATCTATGGCGACAAGGATGTGTGTGTAACCTCCCGGGGCTGCTCTGAATGGTCCCACCATGTCCAACCCCCAACAGGCGAACGGCCATGAAGGCGGAATAGTGCGCAGAGCTTGGGCCAGGAGGTGTTTCTGCTTGGCGAAGAATTGGCACCCCTGGCATCGGCGGACGAGTGCTTTGGCGTCGGAGACGGCGGTGGGCCAGAAGAATCCAGCTCGGTATGCTTTCCCGACCAGAGTTCCTGCGGCGGCGTGGCTCCCACAAACTCCCGAGTGGATGTCGTCAAGGATCTGGAGGCCGACTTCTTTCGTGACGCATTTGATGAATACTTGATTTGTGGCGGCTCGTCTGTACAATTCGCCACCGACCACCACGTAATTCTTGCTTCGGCGTTCCAGGATCTTTCGCTGCGTGGGGTCTTTTGGCACTTTGTTGTGGGCGAGGAAATCTATGAACTCGGCCATCCAGTCTTCATCTTCTGCGTTAATGGCTAGCACCTCGCAGAGTTCCGGGGGAGGCTCTGGTTCGTCGTTCGGCTCCTTTACCGAGGGTTTGAGGAGGCCCTGCACGAACACCCCCCTGGAACCTCTGCGCGGGTGGATCCCAGCTTGGCGAGTGCATCAGCGGCGAGGTTGTTTTCCCGTGGGACGTGGTGGTACTCAACTCCGTAGAATTTCCCCTCCTGCTTATGCACTGCCTCGCAGTAGGCGTTCATCCGCTCGCTGTTGCGATCCCACTCTTTGTTCACCTGGTTTATGACAACAGCTGAGTCGCCATAGACCAGGAGCCTCTTTATGCCTAGTGAAGCGGCGATGCGGAGCCCGTGGAGAATTGCTTCGTACTCGGCGGCGTTGTTGGTGACAGGGAAACGAATTTGGAGGACGTATCGGAGCTGTTCCCCTTTCGGCGAGATGAAGAGTACTCCGGCTCCTCCTCCGTCGATCATCAGGGAGCCGTCAAAGTACATCTTCCAGTGCTCGCCGCTGGTGTCTTCTTTCACGTCCTGGCTCTCGGTCCACTCGGCGACGAAGTCGGCGAGGATCTGTGACCTGATGGCGGTGCGCGGGACGAAGTCTATGTTGAAGGAGCCGAGCTCGACCGACCACTTGATGATTCGCCCTGTGACGTCTCTGTTGTGGAGGATCTCCCCGAGTGGAAATTGCGTGACCACCTTGATGCGATGCGCTTGGAAGTAATGGCGGAGTTTTCTTGATGTGATCAGCAGTGCGTAGAGCAGCTTCTGCACCTGGGGATAGCGAGACTTGGACTCGCTGAGTACTTCGCTTACGTAGTAGACTGGTCGCTGTACTCGTTGCACCTTCCCTTCTTCCTCTCTTTCCACGACGATGACGGTGCTTACCACGTTGGTGGTGGCGGCGATGTACAGGAGTAGCGTCTCGTCATTATGCGGAGCGGCGAGTACTGGTGGGTTGGAGAGGTAGTTCTTGAGGTCGGTGAAAGCTTGCTGCGCCTCTTGGTTCCACTCGAACCTGTCGGTCTTCTTGAGGATCTTGAAGAACGGCAGGCCCTTGTCCCCAAGCCGGGAGATGAATCTGCTCAAGGCTGCCATGCAACCAGTCAGTTTTTGGATCTCTTTCTTCCCAGTCGGCGGTTTCATCCTCCGGATGGTGTCTATCTTCTCAGGGTTGGCTTGAATCCCTCTGTTGCTGACGATGAAGCCGAGTAGTTTCCCTTTGGGTACGCCGAAGACGCACTTAGTCGGGTTCAGCCTCCAGTTGTGCCTGCGAAGATTGTTAAATGTTTCGGAGAGGTCGGCGATGAACTCGGCTTCGATCTTCGTCTTGATGACTATGTCGTCAACGTAGGCCTCGGCATTGCGGCCGATCTGAGTGCCCAGAGTTAAGTTAATGGCTCTCTGGTAAGTGGCTCCGGCATTGCGGAGGCCGAACGTCATCTTGGTGTAGCAGTAGGCGCCGATCGGAGTTATGAAGGAAGTCTTCTCCTGGTCTTCTTCTTTCAGGGCGATCTGGTGGTAGCCGGAGTAACAATCAAGGAAACATAGGAGTACGCATCCGGCGGTGGAGTCAACGACTTGGTCGATGCGGGGTAGGACGAAGGGGTCCTTAAGGCAGTGCCTGTTGAGATCCGTGTAGTCAACACACATTCTCCATTCATTATTCTTTTTTCTTACAAGGACTGGGTTAGCAAGCCAGTCAGGGTAAAAGACTTCTCTAATGAACCCGGTGGCTAGCAGCCTTGTAATCTCTGCCCTAATGGCCTCCTTGCGATCCTGCGCGAAGCGTCGGAGCTTTTGGCGAACTGGCTTGGCGTTCGCGTCAACCGTCAAGGAGTGCTCGACCACCTCCCACGGAACACCTGGCATATCTGATGGAGTCCATGCGAATATGTCGGCGTTGTCCCGGAGGAAGGTGACGAGCGCGCTTTCCTATTTGGGGTCGAGCCCTGATCCGATCAGGGCGGTCTTGGAGGAGTCGGAGAGCCCGAGGGAGATGGCGCGCACTTCTTCAGCTGGCTTCATTGTAGTCGGCGTGGCCCTTCGCTTGGAGGACTCGGGGACGGAACCCGGGTCCCCTTGGAAGGTTCTTGCTTCGTGGACCACCTCCATCTGCAGCACGCTGCGTTCAATGCCGGTACAGAGGTGGAGCCCTTCTTTGTCGCAGCCCTTGGAGAGGTGCACGTCGCTGCGGATGGAGAGGACGCCATTGGGTGCTGGCATCTTCATCAGCAGGTAAGTGTAGTTGGGGATTGCCATGAACTTGGCGAGCGCTGGTCTCCCCAATATGGCGTGGTAGGCGGTGGTGAAGTCGGCGACCTGGAAGTTGAGGTACTCGGTCCTGAAGTTGTCTTGATCGCCGAAAGTGACGGGCAGAGCAATCTGCCCGAGTGGTTTGGAGCCCTTGCCCGGGATCAGCCCGTAGAACGGGTGGAGAGAAGGAGTCAGGGCGTCGAGGCCGATGCCCATGTCCCTCAGCGTCTGGGCGAAGATGATGTTGAGCCCGCTCCCACCGTCGATGAGTACTTTGGTGAGGCGGGCGTTGTGTACGATTGGGCTGAGTACTAGCGGGTACTCGCCCACGTCGGAGACCTGGAACCACTGGTCCTCCCTGGAGAAGGTGATCGGCTGCTCGGACCAGCGGAGTGGTTGGATCGGCGATGTGTAGCAGGAGAATATCTCCTGGTCGCGTACTTTCTCCCGGCGCTTGTCATCTACGGGCGGCGGTCCTCCGAGGATGAAGTTCACCTGCCTGTCGACGTTTGGGAAAGCAGGGTTCGCGGGAGCCCCTTTTCCTTTGTCGCCTTTGTCGTCGTCTTGCGGCGGCAGCTTCCCCTCCTTCTTCTTGTAGGCGTCGGCGAGCCCCATGCAGTCGATCATACGATGCTTGGACTGCTTGTGGATGGGGCAGGGCCCTTGGAGCATCTTCTCGAAGTCGGCGCTGAAGTTGGACCGCGGGCGAGAGCCGCTACGATCCATGGCGGCGACGGTGAAGTCCCTTGAGCGCTTTCTATCATCCCTCCTGCTTGGTTCAGGTCGGGAACGGCGCGTGTCCTCCTTCTTCGGGCGATCTTCTCGGCGAGGGGGACGATCATCGTCCCGAGTGCTTTTCTTGCCGTAGTGGAGTCGGATGGCCTCCTTGGCGTTGGCCATCTTGTTCACCCGGCCAAAGAACTCGCCGGAGGTCTTTGGCAGGTCTTCACAGAGGCGCTCGAAGACGGCAGAGTCGGCGAGGCCATCGAGGAAGTAGCTGATGATCTCGGACTCGGAGCAGCCGGGAACTAGGTTCCGGTTCTCCATGTACCGGTCGGTGTAGTCGCGGAGGCTCTCCCCCCGGTTCTGCTTGACCTTGCCTAGGTCCCAGGCGGTGCCTGGTCGGATGGAGCTCCCCTGGAAGTAGCTTTTGAACTTGTCGCAGAGGGTCCCCCAGCTGTCGATGGAGTCGGGCTCGAGGCTATGAAGCCAGGTTAGCCCTACCTTGGTCATGGCGACGGGGAAGTACGCGCACATGGCGTCGTGGTCGCCGTTCACTGCGCGGATGGCGATGCTGTATGTTCGAAGCCACAGCGTCGGGTCCGCCTTCCCGTCATATTTCTCAATGCCTGTAGGTTTGAAGTTAGCAGGCATTCTGATGGATCTTACTCGGGCGGTGAATGCCGGGAAGCCGTCGCAGTCGTTGAGATTCCCGGCGCCCGCGTGTCCCGAGTCGGCGGAGTAGTCGTCCGGGCTGTTAGCCCGGGGCGGCCTGTCTTGTCCGAGTGGAGGCCCGTACTTGCGGTCGAACTCACGGCGGCGTGCGGCCTCAGCGGCCTCAAGGTCTCGGCGTTGGCGTGCTTCGCGATCCAGCCCTGGGGGGCCGTGTTCACGGTTGTACTCGGCGCGCCGTCGGAGCTCTTCCTCATCCCTCCGCCGATGACGGTCGTCGAGGTTCCTTCGGAGATCGCGGTTGCGTAGTTGCTCGCGGAGATCCGGCTGCTCGACCACGTCGCGATCGGCTTCTCGGCGGCTAGCTGACTTGGAGTGGCGAGACGAGGAAGCTGGAGCCCTCTGGGCGTTGATCATACCCGCGGCTGCGGTCAGCCTAACCTTGATACGATTGAGCTCTGGGGTTTCCGGGATCCCCTCTAGCTCTTGGTGTGCGGCGGCAAGGTTGGCCGACGGGGTGGCGTAAACACCCACACCGCCAACTTCTTGGATGAAGTCGTCTTGGAGGTTACGCGTGACCCTGGGGTTCCGGCGTTCTCGCCGCGCGTCGCGGCGCCGTTGCTTCTCACCGTTACGCCCGATCCTGGCGTCACGGTGTGCTTGATCCTCGCCTTGGACCGTCGGTTCGTCGGCGGATATGTCGGAGACAAACATCTCCCGCTTGGCAGGCGTGATCCTCTTATTTGGAGGGAGGACACGTGTCACCCGCGGGAAAGTCGGAGTTGGTTCTGGTTCAGGCGGAGTTGGCGCAACGTCCGGAGTAGATCCGATCTGGGCGGCCGTGATGGGATCGACCGCCCCGATCGCATCTGGAGAGTAGTCGGCGTCCATGCGTTCGCCGAGTGCTTGCTGGTAGGCGACCCCGCTGTTCCTGAGCCCCAGCGGGAATCGTGTCGGCGAGGCGATGCTCCGACGAGCTGACTCGGTGAGCTCAATGCATTCACCGATGGAGGCGATGGCGTGATCCATGTCCGCCTCGAACTGGCGTTGGCGTGCAGCCCATCGGAGCCTTCGCTCCTCGGGCGTTTCCTGCGCCCGGCGTGGCGGAGGTGGAGTGGACGAAGCAGTCGGCGGTGCAAGAGGAGATGCGTTCCCCTCGGATGGCGGGAGAACGATGCTGAGCGTCGCAGTTGCCGAGTTGTTGGCGATGGCTGGCGACGGAGCGGTGATGGTGACGATCCCGTCTGGCGTAGCGTCAAGTCGTGGCGCTGTCTCCTCCGGGGTGGCGTCACGGGTGAAGGAGAGCTCTCCCTCGGGTCCGGCGGTGAAGACCATGGATCCGAAGAAGAACATCGCTCCCTCGATGATGGAAATCTTCATGGAAGCCGGCGTGATGACGACGGAAGTAGATGCCATCGAGCTTTCAGATTGATCTCGTCGATCAACCCCTACCTGGCGCGCCAACTGTCGGATGTTTGGACCCGGCAGTCCACACAGGGTAGCCTACGTGGTTGATTTGTTTGAGGGACAGATCGAGGATCAGAAGTCGATGGTAACACAAGACGCAAGGATTGAACAGGTTCGGGCCGTCGAGATGACGTAATACCCTACGTCCTGTGTTGGGGGTGATTGTATTGCTGTGTATGAAGTTCCTTGAAGGATCTCCGTAGTTGGGTTCTGTCCTAGGGTTGTATGATCGTGGGTTGTAGCGTAGATGTTGTGCGTGCTTTGGAGGGGGGTCCCAAGGCGCCTTATATAGTCCGGCTGCCTTGAGTTACAAGTCGGCCAGAGATCGTAACCTACCCGAATTACAAGGATTTGATCCTATAACGATTACAGACATCTTTCCCTATAATTCCGGCTAGTTTATCTTGATCTCCGAGCTTCTTGCGGGATACGCCGTCTTCTTTCCTTGCGTGCGCCGTCGCGTCCATCCGGTTCGCCCGACTGGTGGGCCTCCCGACTGGTGGGCCAGCCAGTCCGACAAACCGGTCCAGATGTACTCGGATTGGGCCGCCCCTTGCTGGTTGGGCCAATCCGCCTTCTGGGTACCCCTGGGGGTCTACCCCCGACAATTACTAATTGGAGATACCTTTTGAAACAAACATGTTAATCCTCACAAGACACGCTAGAGATAAATCCTGGAAATTCTCATAAAAACCAGAAATGTTTGGACATCAATTTGTTGATTTTAATCATTATACCCATTGGATATATTGTGTTTTCTAAAAAATTACTCACTTTTACCATTACAAAAATATCCTAAAAATATATAGATAAATTACCACCTCTGTCATCATGAAAAATAAATTAATATAACATCTAATGTTCATCTAAATTATCCACCTGTGCCATTATAAAATAATTTAAAGCTACCACCTAAATTATCATCTAATTACATGCATTTTCCATTATTAAAAATAACCTGCACATCATTAGAAAGAGATGTACTAAAGTATACCAATATATGATTCTAAATTACATATTTGATCCATTAATTGTAAATTTAGATAATACAAACTTAAGATGTGTATGCATGATGCATCTCACCATGTAGATAATACATAAATGTATGAATGTAATGATAAAAAAATATAATTTTCCTTGTTCAACATTAGAAACTCTAAACTTGCATCAAAATTACCCATATATGTCATTGAAAAAGTTCTAAAGTATACAAATATATGACTCTAAATTATCTATTTCTACTGTTGTTAATATGGAAAACACTAACATATTAAAGTATGTATGCAATGATAAATGATGTGTGTCACCATGTAAATTGGCTATACATGTATCATGTAGCTCAAATGGAGGTTTCAATTAAACACATAGAAGTGTATGTGATGCAAAGCAAAAGAGGTATTTAATAAATAAGAGGGAGCACATATTATATATTTTTTTATTAGATATAGGTAAAATACCTATTTTTATGTTAATCATTTAACTCAAATAACAGTGAAATAACTCAAACAACTCCTGAGGAGGTGGATGAAAGACAAAATAGTGATTTCGAAATAACAGTGAAATTGAAAGCCAGAGGCACAACTGAGAGACAAAAGGGTCTTTTTCTTGGAAAGTTCAGTACTTCTAGCAAATATGTACTCCCTCTCTTGCAAAGTGTAAGTCATTTTGATTTTGTCATCATTCAGACTTCTCTAACTTTAACCGAGTCTGGTTAGTGCATTTATTTTGTACTGTACTATAATGCTAATGAAGAAAAGTAGAAAGTTTGACTTATCAACACAAAACTAAGATGACCAACGTTTGGAACGGAAGGAGTAGTACACTGTTATTCTTATCTCTTGGTACTAATCTCCTCCTATAAGATACTGTTCTTCTTAATAGCAGCCGCTATATTATAATTGAACATGCACACCGTACCAACCCCGGTGGTCCTCGGAGAGTAATTGGTTCAGTGTCCAATAATTAATACAACGTTCAGGTCCAATCAAGATGAGATCAGTGATTATCAAAAGCTCGTCCAACCCTGTTCAGTTCCGATGACGAAGTCAGACATTGGGTCTAAATTACTGCATGTGTATGGCAATGTTATTCTTTAGTATTAACTTTTCTGAATCTTACATGTAATAATTGGATATTAAAACGATCCCAAATGAAAAGTTGTCAACTACAAAGTTATATTATACCCTCAAGCACTACAATTGGCAATGCTTGCCGCAGCAGCTCAGGCTTCAGCTCACAGTAGTTGGTGATGCTGACGAGAGATAGTTGAGAAAATAGGAACGAGTTTGAAGATGCTTCATGGCTGGACCTATGAGCTTTTGCAGGGCGTAGAGTGGAGGCAATAATAGGCTTTCTTTGCCACGATTTGAAGGATCGTACAAAAGGTTTCAATCTCGTACTCATAATTCATCTCTCTGGAAGTACTGATATTTTTAATATCATAAGCAAATGCATGCAGCCAGTCACACCTCACATCAAATTTGCTGTTAAAGGTGTCAAAAGCAGTGTCGCAAAGTTCCTGGTTCGACCGGGCCGAGGAATGGATACGTGGAATGTGGATCGACATATTTTTAAGTTCCTGGTACGAGGGGGTAAACTTCTTCGGAACGATATTCGAAACGTTGGAATGTGAACCAACTATTTCTCATGATGATAGTATGTGACGATATGCTACCGGCCTTTCATATAAGTAAGAAAATAGAGAGAGAGAACAGAAGAAAAGAAGAAACAAAAATAAATTTTCTTCGTAGGTATCATTTACATAACTATATAGTCTAATTAATATTATATGCTCACTCAGGCTAATATGTGAAGAGAAGGCTCTGAGTACCACAACTAAGGGGACGAAAGGTGAACGACGTATCCTCCATGAACCAAGGCTACGTACCACTTCGTACCCGCACCTCGTCTGGTACGAAAGTTCTCAGTTCATGGAATGATGGACCGTACCCTGAACCATGCAACTTAGGTCAAAATTGAGCTCATTCGGCTACCTACTCAAGACTTTTCTTGGGGTACACACACTACCGGAATCCGGCTCTTTGCCGTGTGCCAGGGGCACACGGCAAAGGTCCTTTTGCCCACGGCAAAGGCTTTGCCGTGTGCCGCCCACGGCAAAGGGCACACGGCAAAGTTTGGCCGGCAAAGGGGCCTTTGCCGTGGGCCACTCGTCGGGCACACGGCAAAGGTTCGCCGAGTGCCAAAAAAACACTCGGCAAAGAGGGGATTTCCTGAGCACAAAAAAACCGAAAACAAATAGCAAAAAAATTTATTCAAATATGGGAAGGCACCCAACCACACAAGCCAACAAGCCGCAAGGCGCGCCATTTTTCGCGGAAAATTCGCGCGCTACGCGGTTAGCGGGATTCGAACTCGTGACCTCTCCCTCGCGCGTGACCTCCTCTACCACTGCACCACACTCTCACTTGTGATTAGAAACTCTTCTGATTCCTACCATATTATACTAAACCGAGTGTAAATTGCTTGTTTGAGGCCCTAAATGATTTCAAATTAAAAAGTTGTCAACTACAAACTTTCATAACTTTTTGAAATCTACAAGTCTTATTTTGGTAGTTTCTCCATCCGAGGTCGTTTACAAAATTTGAATTTCAAATTTGAGAACATTCAAACTTAGCTATCGTTGACAAGATGATTTCAAATAAAAAATTGTCAACTACAAAGTTTCGTAACTTTTTGTGATCTACAACTCTTATTTTGAATGTTTCTTCATCCGAGGTCGTTTGAAAAAACTCAAATTTCAAATTTTGAGAACTACAAACATACTTTTCATTAGCAAAACAAATTCAAATTAAAAAGTTTTAAACTACAAAGTTGTATAACTTATGAAGATCTACAACTTTGATATATGTCATTTCTTCATCCGATGTAGTGAGAGTAACATTGTTTACAAATCTTATAGATCTCTCTTATAGTTTCAGGAAACTCTACGGGAGTTATAGATTTTGTGAACAATATTCATATGAATTTGTCGAATGAAGAAATGACCAAACTAAAAGTTCTACATCTTGAGAAGTTATACAACTTTGTAGTTCAAAATTTTTTGATTTGAATTGATTTACTACTTCAAAATGTGGTTTTAATTATGGCTTTGCCGAGTGTAAAAAAAAACACTCGGCAAAGAATTTCTTTGCCGAGTGCATTTCGAAAAACACTCGGCAAAGAAATCTTTGCCGAGTGTATTTTTTTGACACTCGGCAAATATTTTCTTTGCCGAGTGTATTTTGAAATGCACTCGGCAAAGAAATCTTTGCCGAGTGTTTTATTTTCGCCGAGAGTTTTTTGAAATGCACTCGGCAAAGAAATCTTTGCCGAGTGCCCGAAAAAATGCACTCGGCAAAGAGCTTGACACTCGGCAAAGAGAGGATTTCCGGTAGTGACAATCTCCTTACGGTAAAAATGATCTTTGGGTAAATGTCAACCAGACATATTGACACATTGGCCTCGTCCAAATCCACTCTGTTGCAATGAGTATGAGCATGATTTTGTTGCTTCTTCAAAATCCAGCGAAACAATTGTACCGTCATCAAGGCAGTTGTGATATGGGTCTTTATTACTCCATGTTGGTCGTGTTTGTCAAATCATCATAGTGAACTTTCAATACTGCATTTACTTTAACACGCAACTTGACGGTTTTGAGAGTGCTTATAGCATCCTTGAAATTTCAATACAGTTTATCTTTTTTCTTTTACCAGAGAAACTCTTACCTTCTTCGCGGATCTAACATTTTGGGGGTGGGAGGGGGGGGGATACTCCATATGCCAATAAATGATGAGGGATTACAGCTAGATTATTCTTCCTGCACGCATGCTTCAATTAATGCGGTATTGTTTTCAATAATCGAAAACATTGTCTTAATGGGAAAACCAGTTCTCACATTACTAGGATGGTGTGAAGCGGTGCTCTTCCTGAAAATGCCACTGCTGTGATGCCGAGCCTCGGGCCAAGTCAACTTTGACCAAAGCCCATGTGACCTTTTGGCCTCTGAAGGTCAATTTGCACATTGCGCGCTGGTGCGGTGCTGGATGGAGAAGATGAAGGATGGCCTGCCTAATTGATTTCTAGGAGGGCTTCCTAGCTTGCGGGCGCCGATTAGTCTACCCAGAGAGAGGTGGCCGAAGTAATTCCATTTTCCTATGATAAAAACTGATTTCACTTTTTCTAGAATATCTGAGTATCACTCCAGTGGCTATTAGTGCTGATCTTATTCGTTTATTGACAGCTGTGATCCTTTTAACATGAAAAATCTTATATATATGTTGAGAACTTTTGCTTTTATGTTCAATTTTGAACAGATTAAGCTTTTGTGACGATGTGCACATTGGCTAGTTTTTCCTCACTGTTTCTTATTATTTAATTTGAAAATAATTTAAATTTAGTTCTTTAGCATTTGTGAGTTGTATCTGTTTTCTTTTTCTTTGTTTATTGGTTTGTCTTGTGGTTGATTAGATCATTTTGTTTTGCCTTTATCGCCCTATTTCATTTTGTTTCGTTGTCAATTACATCATTTTGTGTACAACCTCATTTACTTAACTAAAGGGTTCATTTATAGTTCTTTTCATAAGTTTTTAACCAGAGACCCTCATGTATGCCCTGACAGGGTCTGTGCGAGTGAGGGTTTGACAGACTTTGCTAGTTTGTTTGGAAACTAATTACTAAATGCCACAAAAACGAAATTATCAGACATAGAAATGATTCTTGGTCTGCAATATATCATAGTTTGTTTTCACGACAGTGCAAAATTTCACTTGTAGTAAAACCTTGCATTCTATATTTTAATGTCATATGGTTTGTACATGTACTCCTGAAAAGAGTTTTGTTTTAATAATTCTTGATTTCTTTGACATTTCAAATTTTTAGGTTGTCATTCTTTATATTTTCAGGGTGAGATTTAGAGGGTGGGTTATTCAAAGATTTGTACTGCTCATAGTATTTCAGCTTCAATAAACAAAAGAGCTGTGGCTCTTTATTAATGCCACTGAATGGAAAAAATATTTTCCAGTAAAAAAAGAAGTCCTTATTCTCCAGTGTTAAAAGAAGTCCACAAAAAACAAGAATCATTCACAAGATGTTGGCCATGGGGTTAGTGAACTTTTCTTTACCAGAATAGCGCTACTGTCTCGAGACTGATTTCCAATAGATACTTTTGGCGTAGCAGGCCTCCCCAATTTGCAAATCATCACCAATATCCATTAATGATCGCCAATATATCAGTGATATATAAACCCTCATGACTACTCCAATCAAGAGATATCTATTTTTGCATAATACTTATGTATTCAACCTCATGATACTTATGTATATGTTTTTTTGTAACACAATAGTTGTAACATTATTTGTATGTGTTACAAAAATAGTACCATCTTGTAACATTATAGGTGTAATACTAAACATGTGTTACTATAATTGTTGTCTGTAACACAAATTTACAAAACAAGAACTATGTGTTACAGTGCTCGTTAGTAACACATAGTTTTGTGTTCCAATGACACTTCTTTGTAACACATTGATGAATGTGTTACAAGATAGTGTTACAATATCGATGCTTTGTAGTAGTGGCAGAATTTGGAAATCCATTATTGATAACAAGTACAACACTAGAAATCCTAATATTTTCTGTTGCAATTAGATGGGGCCTCTCCTTTTTGGAAAGGTGTCCTGTGGGCTTGTAAAGCTGCCAAAATGGGTATTAAATGGAAGATTGGGAATGGGAAAAAATGTGAGATTTTGGGAGGACTGTTGGTTTGGCAATTGTAGCCTGGCCATTCAGTTCTGGGAACTCTATAATATTGCAAATCAACATAATGTGGCTGTTGCGGATGTCTGGGTGGACAATGAGCTGACAATTTCCTTTAGAAGGAATGTAACCCCCAAGCTCATTAACATATGGTTAGATATAGTGAGTATTGCTGAGTCAATCTCTTTAACTGATGACATTGATGCCATTATTTGGAGTTTTGATGGCAGCAGCAAATTTTCAGTTCAAGCAATGTACAAAACTATTAGTTTTAGAGGCATAAAACCAGTTCACACTCCTGCAATTTGGAGCATTAATGCTCCTCCTCGTATACACACATTTCTTTGGTTACTTTTCAACAATAAGATCCTTACCAGAGATAATCTGGCAAAAAGGAGATAAGTTGAGGACTTAAAATAAATGCCTCTTCTGTAATGACAATGAATCTGTGCACCACCTGTTTTTTGAGTGCTGTGTTGCCACAGTTTGCTGGGAGTACATAGCTGATATCTTTAAAATCAGAATTGGTATAGTATGTTAGTAACTATTAATCTGTAGCACGATTGTGGCTGAGTAATAGGAGGAATGCGGTTCTGAATATGTGTACTGCTGCACTTATCTGGACTATTTGGACTGTGCGAAATGATCTTTGTTTTCAGAACAAAAGTTGGAGGGACGAGAAGCTGGTGATATAGAAGGTCTTGAAAAGATTGGAAAGTTGGCAACCGATCTGCGCTGCTGGAAGATCGGAGGAACTGAAGTCCAAGATCGAGCTCCTGAACGGAAGGTTGAAGCAGCTGCTGCAACTAGCCTGGCTGACCAACATATGACAGTTACCTTCTTTGGTTCAGAACGAATCAGTGTCAGTACAATCAAGGGACGAATCGGCTCGTTTCAACATTGTGGCTTCTGAAAATGTTTCTTCTGTCGAAGTGGACGCGGCTGCTGTTATGAGTAGCTTTAGTTTTCTTAGTACTGATGGGTTGTTTAGTGGATCGCGGTTCAAATACGTCTCAGAACTTGTATCGTGAATATGCTTTGTTTCCTTGAAATAAAGCGGGGAAACCTATTCTCTTTTTTTGTGTGTCATTGTCTGTATATCACGTCAAACTATTATAAAATAAAAGAGAATAACTTTATGTGTATATATGTGAGCTATCACACAACTAGGAGGTGGCTGAAAGAAAAAATAGTGAGTTCAAAATGATATCAAATAAAGTGGTATTCAAAGTCAGAAGTACAAGTCATAGACAAGAAGGTTCTTTTTGGACTTGTTCAGTTCAGTACTACTAGCAAAGTAATAATTGATGATGAACATGCACAATCTGTGATCCTAGGAGAGTAGTAGGTTCAATGTCAGCACATGCGTTTTGTAACATTGATCAGGAATTCAGGATGCAGACACAACTGCAGGATCAGTGATTATCTGAAGCTCCAGCCATGTTCAATTCCATTGAGAAAGTCAGACCTTTGGATCTAAACTATTCGGGCTATAGAGTAACTCTTCGTCTAATAATGAACTGGTGATGAGTCTTTGGACGATTCTGATGACAGGGGTGGGTTTTATCCCGGCGAGTTTGCACAGCATCAAAGCCACCGTCATCAGATTGGAATAAAATTGGAATAAATCCTCTATTAATTATACATGAAGCAACAACTTTCAAAGGTGGTAGTCATATAGTTTTAAACACGGTCACTTCTAATAGCATAGACAAACATTAGATCAGAGTTTTTATACACTACGTTTCGATTCTCCTTTTGAAACTGGAGACAAATCGTTTAAGGACATCTGGCACCATTCTGGTAATTTCAGCTTTCGCTACTCGAATTTAAGAAACTGCTAAGTACTTAATCGTATCAATGCAACTAGTTGCAGAAGGATCTCTAACTTAATTTGTGTGGAAAGCCATCAGGCATATTTAAACCCTACAGAAAGCCATGAGACATATTTAAAACAAACATGTCTCTAGTGTTTTCACAGTTCCTGAGTCGCCATTACCTAGCATTTTTCGAGATCTATATTTTACTGCCCATTTGGCTGGCCTGTGTTCTTCCACCTTAATAGTTTACAATTTTGGAGCCGCCAGCAAGTGAACTTTTTTTTTTAAACTGGCTAGCTTCATACTACCGGCCGGTTACAAAAAAGTTGTATGTTCATCTCTCTACTGTGACAGAATTTGAAATGGGGAACGTTCGATGCTTCGGACTTTAGCCTCCAACCTCCATAATGATGAGTTAGAATGGGTCAGTCATGAGCGCTGACCAGCTCCAAAAAATTACATCTATATTCATTCTTATTGGAATCGAAGCATCAAAGCAACCTCCTACTACAAGGGACCAGGTCCATGCCCCCCACAACCCCCGCCCCCCTCCCCCCCAGGTGCCACCGCTCCTGGCCGGTACCTTCCCTGGCTGCAGCGACAGCGCTCTCTCCGACGACCATGACGAAGTCCATGATATGGACGAAAGAGGTCATGAATATTATGCAATGCAGGCCTGTAGTGTTGGAGCTTTGATGGTGTCATCTGGTATATATATGAACCTTTCCATCCACTAAAATGGTGATCAAAACCAGAAATGATTTTGGGTCATAAAATTTCAGGGACGAAGTACTTACTGTGGGATGTTGGAGGACCTGGTTTCATCGATTTTCCAATGGTTTTTCATGCTGACGTTCTATCTCTTGCTAGATGAAAAGCTTTTTAGGAGGAATTTAGGGTAAATCCAAAAGCACCTCTCCCCCTGCTTTTGCTGGCTTTTGGGTCTAGAAATTACCCATCTGCCACTCGTTTTCTTTTTTTTTCTCCTGTCCGCTCGCGTCTCCCTCCTGTAGTCCCAAAAGTCACAGCTGTTCCACCAAACTGCTTTTGGACAGCCCACAGCTCACAGCTCACAGCTACTTTTTCAAAAGCTACAGCTCAACCAAACACACCTAGGTCATTCATATATATATAAGAAAGCCCTCCTTGAAACCTCTTTTTGATGCTTGGATATGTAATAACTTCCTTATGCCTGCCTTTTTTTTTTCTGGGGTCTCTCTTTGGGCCTAAGGCTTTGTATTATGTACTTACTATATTCATACATTAATGCAAAAAAAGACCAAGTAGGGGCCTTCCTTATTGTTTCGTAAAAAAGAAACCTGATTGAAGCCATGGATTCAGAACCTATTTATTACTCCTTCCGACCCCCTGAAATTATATAGCGTATTTCTTTTTGTTAGGATAATCATTTGACCAAAATTATATATATTTTACACAAATTTAAAGTAGGTGCCATTAAATTTGTATATATAAGTATTTATTTACAATTATGATTGTATCACTTAAATGATACATTAATGGAATAATTGTCTAAATGATATATTAATGGAGTAATTGTGGGTGTCATATACATGTTGTAATTTAAATAGAGGGAGTACGTAATGGTACAATAAAATTCCACTTGTGTTAATGAAGTCTAATTTACTTACTGTCCTCACGTTCTGTTATTGACTTCATCGCCTCCCTCCTCTTTAATTTATTAATTATATATATTATTAGAAAACACGTATAGTTATAAAGCGGCTAGCTTGTATTGCTAATGAGCGTTGTACTCAAACTGAAGCTTCCCATTCGCCTTGTTGTCAACTACAGCTATATAGAGAGATACCACATGTACAGATCACATCAATAATCTGTCTAGCTGCACGTATGCTTCTGCCTTTCACTCATGTAGGCTGATTTTGTTGATGCTATTCTCTCTTCTTTGTCCCTGTGCAGATTTTCTGCTGATTACTGAGCCACCATGGCAAAGGTGTTGAGTTCTGCCATCGATGGGGAGACAGTGAATAGAATTATATCAAGTCATATTGGCAACGGTGAAGTCAAGTTTCAGGAAAGAGGAAACATAGAAAGGTTGGAGATGGCACACATCAAGATGGAGGCTGTGCTCCAGATGTCCAATAAATGGCCGATCACGAATATGCCACTTCTACGGTGGAGGAGAAAGCTGAAGCGTGCTTCTCAAGAATGCGATGAAACACTGCGAATGTGCAAGCAGCGTTCCATGGAAGAGGAAGAGATCAGGCAGTCGGTGAGCCAGTCGTCATTTTCCAAACGGATTGTTCATGTAGCCACAAAGTTCGTATCATCTTTTGTTGGCTATAGTAACAAGAACGATGAGCCGGGCAGTAACTCTTCTGTTGTCCAAAGATTGGAGTGGTTTGCAGCTGGTGCAACCGAATTCCTGAAGTACGTTGAATCGGGTGGAACACCATGGGAGTACACGTTCTTCAACCCTCTCATAGGCCAACTTCTTACAGGGAGATCTATGAGGTATCAAGCATTTCAAGAAAGCAAGTATTACTACATAGGAATACGACCTATGAGCTTTGCGGAGCGTGGAGTGGAGGCACTAATAGGCTTTCTTTGCCACAATTTCAAGGAGCCTACAAAAGGTTTCAATCTTGGATTCATAATTCGTCTCTCTGAATGTACTGATATATTTAATGTCATAAGCAAGTGCTTGCAGTCAGTCACACCAAATTTCAAGTTTGATGCTGAAGGTGTTAAAAGAGAGCTCATTCAGCTGCCTACTCAGGACTTTTCTTGGGTAGAACAATGTCCTTACGGTGAAAATGAGCTTTGGGTCAATGTCCACCACACCTTGACACATTGGTCTCGGCCAAATCCACTCTGTTGCAATGAGCATGAGGATAGTTTGGTGCCTTCTTCAAAAAGGAGCAAAGTAATGGCACCATCATCAGGGCAGTTGTCGACTACATTTCCAGAGGAGGTTAACATAATGCTTTTGCAGTGCCAAGTCTCACAATGTGATCACCACAGTATGGATTCAGCTGCTGGACATGGAGGAGGCAATTCTCGGAATTCTGATATGCCTCCTCTGAAACTGGGGGTTCTATTCATACCCCATGACTCTCCAAAGGACATAGAGCCTGCAGCTGAGAGCTATGCTCTAGAGGTGATTGACGAGAAGGAGCAAGGAATGCTACACAACAATGTATGCCTGCAATACTTCGATGAGAAATTGCTACAAAAAGCCATAGATCATCTCTATCATAATTCTGAATCCAAGATGTACCAAATGAGTTTGAAGTCTAGACATGGTAGTGCACACCTTTGTGTGGAGAAAGCAAGGACGCCAATGAAAAGAGGTCGTATGATTAAAAACAAGGCTACCAGAAATGCTCGGAACAAAAGGATAACTCAACAGCAAGACAACAGGATGGAGCAATGGAATCTGCTGTCCAAGGACGTGATGAAGTTGTGGGGGCAGAAGCCACATGTAGGTCAGCAGACATATGATGTTACTAATTTGATGAAACTATGGGACCTTAATTAATATATAATATAGTGTGTGTAATGCTTCTTGATAAAGATCATCTTTTGTGTCATTGTGTGTCATTGTCTGTATATCACGTCAAACTATTATAAAATAAAAGAGAATAACTATATATATATATGTGTGTGTGTGTGTGTGTGTGTGTGTGTGTGTGTGTGTGTGTGTGAGCTATCGCACAACTACGAGGTGGCTGAAAGACAAAATAGTGAGTTCGAAATGATATCAAATAAAGTGGTATTCAAAGTCAGAAGTACAAGTCATAGACAAGAAGGTTCATGTCTACTAGTTCAGTTCAGTACTACTAGTAAAGTAATAATTGATGATGAACATGCACAACCTGTGGTCCTAGGAGAGTAGTAGGTTCAATGTCTAGTAGTTCATCCAACGTACAGTACTCTTTCAGCACATGCATTTTGTAACATTGATCAGGAATTCAGGATGCAGACACAACAGGATCAGTGATTATCTGAAGCTCCAGCCATGTTCAATTCCATTGAGAAAGTCAGACCTTTGGGTCTAAACTATTCAGGCAGAATAATGAACTGGTGATGAGTCTTTGGACGATGTTTCCGATGACGAGGGTGGGTTTTTATCCTGGGGAGTTTGCACAGCATCAAAGCCACCGTCATCAGGTTGGAATAAAATTGAAATACAAGTGCAACTGCTACTAATTGATATACTACCTAGTCAAGAGGGCCTTTTTCTTGGACAAGTTCAGTACTACTAGGAAATATGTACTCTCTCTCTTGCAAAGTGTAAGTCATTTTGATTTTGTCATCATTCAGACTTCTCTAACTTTAACCCAGTCTGGTTAGTGCATTTATTTTGTACTGTACTATAATGCTAATGAAAGAAAAGTAGAAAGTTTGACTTATGAACACAAAACTAAGATGACCAACGTTTGGAATGGAAGGAGCAGTACACTGTAATACTTATCTCTTGGTACTAATCTCCTCCTATAAGATAATGTTCTTCTTAATAGCAGCCGCTATTATTGAACATGCACACCGTACCTGCCCCGGAGGTCCTTGGAGAGTAGTTGGTTCACTGTCCAGTAATTAATCTAACGTTCAGTTCCAATCAGGAAGAGATCAGTGATTATCAGAAGCTCATCCAACCACGTTCAGTCCCGATGACAAAGTCAGACCTTGGGTCAAAATGACCGCATGCACTAGTATGGCAATGTTATTCTTTAGTGTTAACATTTTTAATCTTATATGTAATAATTGGATACTAAAACCATCGCTATTAACGATAAAATTGGCACGGAGCAGATTTGACAGGAAAACCGATGGAACCGGATTCTAGAACCAGTGAAACTAGTTTTGGTTTCCTGTAGCCCGTCTGACAGGGCAATCCAGTGGAACCGGATTTGAAAACCGGTGGAACCGGTTTTCCCTGAGTCCTAGTAGGATTGGACTCTTTTTAGGGTTCTGAGTTGTAATAGGGCTTTTCTTGCGGGGCAAGACTTCCCCATCCTATAAATATAAAGGGCCATGGCCGATTGAGGGTTTTATCCAATCGGTCAATCAAAAATATCTTTACTTTTTGTCATCTCCAAACTCTAACCTTTCTAACCTCCATTACTGTTCGTACTTCGTCTCTACGCCGTTGACGGCGTTCTGAGTGGCCTGCCGACCTCAAAACCACAATAGGCACGCCTGCCCTGATAGGGTCCCTTTCGGGCCGGTGTTCGTAGGCTTACGCAGCAAACCCTACGAAACTAGTGGTACCGGATTCCTAAACCGGTGGAACCGGTTTTATCAGGTTTGCTGTCAGTGATCGATCCATTGCAGATCCACGCGAGCTAGCGCATATTTTGGTGTATTGACCACAAAAAGCATCAACATATTTTTGGCGACTCCGTTGGAGATTTGGAGATCTTGGTTTTGATAACGATCTATCAAACCCTAGCCAGATGGGCTCTACTGCAGATCTAGACAAGAATAATATCATTGTGCCCTCCATAGAGGAGCATAGTGAGGAGGAGCGTCAGAAGTTTGAAGTGGCCCAAGAATTCTTCAAGAACCAATTCATGATGGGGCTGAAGAAGGATCCCAAGAATTCTTCAAGAACCAATTCAAGAGGAGACTACTGCTGCTGATGTGATTCAAATCGGTGACATCAAGGTGATTTCGGAGGACGATGATAAGAGGCCAATTGTTATTGGAGATGAGGTCAAAGCATCTGTCCAGGAGAATGTTGCTGTAGATCTTGGTGAGGGTAAAAAAGTTGAGATTGATAAATCTAAATATTTCTTGCCAAGATGGTATCCTCCAGGTTTAACACGCACACAAAAGAGGAAGTTACAGCGGCTTTGCTTTTAAGAACAGAAGGAGAAGGAGCTGGAGAAGCAGAGGGAGGAAAACTTCAATAAGTACAGGCCATGATTCCTCCAGGCAAGGGGTGGAAGTTGAAAATCAATGAAGCTCCAGTACCAAATCCGGTGGCACCAGATTCCAAACCGGTGGAACCGGTTTTGCCTGCCTCGGTGCCTGCTGCTGCACCAAAAATGGTGGCACCAGTTTTGGATCCGGTGGTACCGGTCTCTGCTGATCCAGGGCCTTCTTGTATTTTTTCTGAGATTTCTGTTACTTCTTTGTTTGATGAAAAGTTGTCATCAGATTCTTAGGACATGGACGATGAACAGCTTGTTGATTATGATTCATCACCTAAGCGTATGAATGTGGATGCTAATGTGGTGCACTTTTCTTCGGATTATTACATTATTCCGAAGGAAGAGATGGCTCATCTGGACTTTGGCCCAAAAGAAGCTATATTTAAAAGGCCAAAGGATTCTGAAAATCATTTGAAGGCTCTGTATATGAAGGGACATATCAATGGGAGGCCTATTTCTAGGATGCTTGTTGATACCGGGGCAATTGTCAATTTGATGCCCTATTCTATGTTCAAGAAACTTGGTGGTTTGGATGATGAGCTGATCAAGACCAACATGACTGTCAGTGGTGTGGGAGGAGGCGAGCCTATGAGTGCTAAAGGCGTTGCTTCTTTGGAGCTCACCATTGGGAGTAAGACGTTGGCCACTGCTTTCTTCGTCGCCAAGGCCCATGGTAATTTCAGTTTAATATTGGGTCATGATTGGATTCATGCGAATAGGTGCGTGCCTTCTAGTCTGCACCAATTTCTTATTCAATGGGTTGATGACGATGTTGGGATTGTATATGGAGATACATCAGCTTGTGTTGCTGTGGCAGATGGTACTACCATGTCTTTGCATGATCATGTTAAGTGCCTAACGGGTTTAGATATTTCAGACTATGAGATGATCAGTTGTACTAGGGATGGCTTTGTTCCTACTGCTCTGAAGCCAATTGAGAATTGGCTAAACTATTTGTTATGAATTAATGAATAGTTCAGAATGGTTGCAGTAGAGACTTGAGCACTATCGGGCACAAAAGAACAATATGTGTGAGGCCATTGAAGATTTTGATGATATGAGTAAATTGGAACATGTTTATATGTTAGCCGATCCTCTAGAGGAAGTTGATATTGGTGATGGTTCTATACCAATGCCGATGTTTGTAAACAAAAATTTGAAAGCTGATTATAAAGCTGAATTAATCGAGCTATTGAAGGAATATGTTGATTATTTTGCATGGAATTATCAAGAGATGCCAGGTTTAATCCGCGAGTTAGTTGAACATCGGCTACCCATTAAACCTGATTTTAGGCCTTTAAACAAACTGCTAGGCATTTCAATCCCAATATGTATGACCAGATTAAAGAAGAAATTAATCGGTTGTTGGATTCAAATTTTATTAAGCCTTGTCGTTTTGTTGAATGGTTATCAAATATTGTGCCAGTTGAGAAGAAAAATTCTGGTAAGCTCAGAGTTTGCATTCATTTTAGAAATCTTAATAGAGCTACTTCTAAAGATGAATATCCTATGCCTATAGTCGATATGCTTATTAATGATGCATCTGGACATAAAGTTATTAGTTTTCTTGATGGTAATGCTGGTTACAATCAAATATTTATGGCTGAAGAGGATATATCCAAAACGGTCTTTGTATGTCTATGTTTGTTGGTTTGTTTGAGTGAGTAGTTATGACCTTTAGTTTAAAAAATGCTGGTGCTACTTACCAAAGAGCCATGAATTTAATTTTTCATGATTTGCTTGGCTTAATCATAGGGGTATATATCGATGATATTGTTATTAAATCGGCTGGTTTAAAACCTCATTTGGCTGATTTAAGCTTGCTTTTGAAAGAATGTGTCGATATGGATTAAAGATGAATCCACTTAAGTGTGCATTTGGTGTGTCAGTTGGAAAGTTTATAAGATTTATTATTCATGAAAATGACATAGAGATAGATCCTAAGAAGATTGATATCATTAAAAAGATTAAAGCTCCTACATGTAAGAAAGATTTGCAGAAATTTCTAGATAAGGTGAATTACTTGAGGAGATTTATTTGCAACTTGTCTGAAAAGATTAGTGCTTTTACTCCTATTCTTCAGTTAAAAGATGAAGCCGAATTTACTTGGGGGGAGGGGCAAAACAGCAAGAAGCCTTTGAGAAAATTAAATATTGTTTGTCTTCGCCGTCGGTGATTAGAGCTCCTAGAGGAGGGGTTCCTTTTAAATTGTATGTGGCTGCCGAAGAGCGAGTAATTGGGGTTGTTTTGACTTAAGAAATCGAAGGGAAGGAGCACATTGTTACCTATGCAAGTCGTCAATTATTGGATGCAGAGACAAGGTATATATTTATTGAAAAGCTTTGCTTATCATTATATCATGTATGTACCAAGATGAGGCATTATTTATTGTCCAATACTTGCATAGTGGCTTGTCAAACCGATATCATTAAGTATATGTTGCATAGACCAATTTTAAGTGGTAGAATTGGTAAATGGGCTTATGCTCTTATTGAATATAATTTGGTTTGTGAACCTTTGAAATCTATGAAAGGCCAAATTGTTGTATATTTTATTGTTGAGCATAGCATTAATGATAATAATTTGGATATCGGTTATATTACTATCACCCCATAGAAATTGCATTTTGATGGATCGGTTTGTAAGAGTGGTTGTGGTGTTGGTATTGTTTTTATATCACCAAGTGGTGCTAAATTTGAAGCTCTTAACCGATTAGAAAGTGATTGTACCAATAATCAAGCTGAACATGAAGCTCTCTTGTTCGGGCTAGAAATTTTGCATGACATGGGTGTTAAATATGTAGAAGCATTTGGTGATTCTCTGCTGGTTGTGTAGCAAGTTGCTAAGGTATACCAATGCTTCGATGGATTTTTAAATGCATATCTTGATAAATGTTTAGACATAATTGCTCATTTTGATGAATTTACTATATATCATATTTCAAGAGATGAGAATCCAAGGGCGAATGCTCTGGCTCAACAAGCGTCTGGCTATGATGTTCAGAAAAGAAATTTTCATGAAAACAAGCCGACACTTTGTATTGCTAAGCTTTCTGCCCAGGAAAAACCGGTGACACCAGATTCAGAAACTGGTGGTACCGGATTTTCCAGTGATACCAATTCCAGAACTGGTGCCACTGGTTTACCTGCTGACAGTGGCACTTCATCTGTTGAGCATTCTAAAATTGCTAAGGACGAAGTTGCTGATTAGAGAATACCCATTATTGAATATTTGCAGAATCGTAGTCATAAATTTGACTGGAAAATCCGACGGTGGGCATTTAAATTTACTTTGATTGATGGTGAATTGTATCATCGGACTATTATTAAAACGTCTGGATTCTGATCAAGCTAAAGTTGCTATGGGTGAAGTTCATGAAGAAATTTGTGGTACACATCAATCGGCTCCTAAAATGAAGTGGCTTTTGAGAAGAGCTTGTTTTTATTGGCCTAATATGATAGCTGATTGTTTTCAGTACTATGAAGGTTGTGAAGAGTGCCAAAGGTTTGGAAATATCCAAATGGTTTCAGCAACATTATTACATTCTATTATCAAGCCTTAGCCTTTTCGAGGATGAGGATTAGACTTTGTTGGGCAGATTCATCCTTCTTCATCAAAGAGGCATCACTTCATGTTAGTGGCTACTGATTATTTTACAAAGTGGACCAAAGCAGTTCCTTTGATTAATATGACGCATCGGGAGGTAATTGAGTTTATTACTGAACATATTATCCATAGATTTGGTATTTCACAAACTTTGACTACTAATCAAGGTACTTCATTTATGTCAAAGGAAGTTTGTGAGTTTATTGAAACGTATGGAATTAGAGTTCTCAATTCATCCCCATACTATACTCAGGCTAATGGTCAGGCCGAGTCTAGTAATAAGATTTTGATTAAGCTCATTAAGAAGAAAATAGAGGAGAATCCTAGAAGGTGGCATGAGGTTTTGTCTGAAGCTTTGTGGGCTCATCGTATATCTAGACATGGTGCTACTAAAGTTACTCCTTTTGAGCTTGTATATGGACAAGAAGCTATTTTACCTGTTGAGGTGAATCTGGGTGCTTATCGGTTAGCTAAGTAGAATGATCTTAATGCTGTTGATTATCATGACTTGATGATGGACAATATTGATGATGTGACTGACAAGCGTTTGAAGGCCTTGAAGGAAATTGAGAAAGATAAGATCCGAGTTGCTAAAGCTTACAATAAGAAGGTAAAACAAAAATCTTTTTAGGTTGGTGACTTGGTTTGGAAAACAATTCTACCTATAGGGTCGAAGAGCAACAAGTTTGGTAAATGGTCTCCAAGTTGGGATGGGTCATACAAGGTAAATAAGGTGATCTTCGGTAATTCTTATATAGTGGAAACTTTGCAAGGTCAGCGACTGCCAAGAGCTCTCAATGGGAGGTATTTGAAGAAATATTATCCAAGTATTTGGTAGGAAGCTTAGTTCATATGGCCGATAATGTTGAATATCGTCCTTAGAATGAAAAGGCCGATGGATTTTGTTTAAACATCGTCCGTAGGAGTATTTTTCATGCTAATATGTTTTCTGGTATGTAAGCTTTACCAAAAAATAGGGGGCCATATGTTGACGATCAAAATTGGCACAGAGCAGATTTGAAAGAAAAACCAGTGGAACCGGACTCTAGAACCGGTGGAACCAATTTTGGTTCCCTGTAGCCCATCTGATAGGGCAATCCGGTGGAACAGGAATTGGAAACCGGTGGAACCGGTTTTCCCCGAGTCCTAGTAGGATTGGACTGTTTTTAGGGTTACGAGTTATAATAGGGCTTTTCTTGCAGGGCAAGACATCCCTACCCTATAAATATAAAGGGCTACGGTCGATTGATTTATCCAATCGATCAATCAAAAATTCCTTTACTTTTTGTCATCTCCAAACCCTAACTTTTTCAACCTCCATTGATGTTCGTACTTCGTCTCTATGCCGTTGACGGCGTTCTGAGTGGCCTGCCGACCTCAGAGCAACCCTAGGCACGTCTGCCCTGACGGGGTCCCTCCCGGGCCGGTGTTCGTAGGCTTACGCAGCAAACCCTAGGAAATCGATGGTACCGGATTCCTAAACCGGTGGAACCGGTTTTGTCAGGTTTGCTGTCGGTGATCGATCCGTTGCGGATGCGCGCGAGCTAGCGCAAGTTTCGGTGTGTTGACCAGAAAAAACATCAACAATCGCTAATGAAAAAGTTGTCAACTACAAAGTTATACCCTCGAGCACGGTGATTGCCAATGCTTGCCGCAGCAGCTCAGGCCTCAGCTCACATTAATTGGTGATGCTGACGAGAGAGTTGAGAGAATATGAACGAGTTATTGAAGATGCTTCATGGCTGGACCTATGAGCTTTGACGGGCGTGGAGTGGAGGCAACAATCGGCTTTCTTTGCCACGATTTCAAGGAGCCTACAAAAGGTTTCAATCTTAGATTCACAATTCATCTCTCTCAAAGTACTGATATATTTAATGTTATAATCAAGTGCATGCAGTCAGTCACACGGTCACACCTAACTTCAAATATGCTGCTGCTGGTGTCAAAAGTGAGCTCATTCAGCTACCTACTCATCAAGACTTTTTTTTTGCGAGGTTCATCAAGACTTTTCTTGGGGAACACAATCTCCTTAGAGCAATTCCAGTGGAGGCCTCCAAATTGAAGCCCCCAAAATCCATTTGCAGGCCGGATTGCAAAATATAGGAGTCCAAAATTACCTCTCAACTCCAGTGGGAAATCAGCCCAGGCTCCTATTTTTTTCTAAAAATAGTGGGACCCAAGTTTTGAGGGGGGGATTGGAGGCCCCTAGGAATGGGGGCTTGGAGCTGGAATTTGGGTGGGCATGAAAAATGCATACTTATTTAGGGGCCCTGCTGGAGTTGATTTTTTGGAGGAAGACTCTAAAATTTAGAGTAGAGGCCCATTTAGGGTCCTCCACTGGAGTTGCTCTTACGGTGAAATGATTTTGGGTCAATGTCAACCAGACCTATTGACAATTGGCCTCGTCCAAAACTCCAAATTCTCTGCTGCAATGAGCATGAGCAGGATGTTGTCCCTGCTACAAAATCCAGTGAAACAATTGTACCGTCATCAAGGCAGTTGTGAGTACATTGAGAGGAGAGGTACATCTTAGTGCTTTTGCAGTGCCAAGTTTTGCAGTGTCATCACCACAGTACGGGTTCAGCTGCTGAACATGGAGGAGGTAGTTGTCAGAATTCTGATATGCCTCCTCTGAAACTGGGGGGATCTATTCATACCCATTAGGCCATGACTCTCCAGAAGCCATAGAGCCTTCAGCTGAGAGCTATGTTATAGAGGTGATTGACGAGAACGAACAAATTAAGAATGACAAACAACAATGTATACGCCTTCAATACTTGGATGAGAAATTGCTACCGAAAGCTATAAATCATCTGTATCGAATCCAAGACGTACCAAATGTGAACACCGAGGGGCTGGCGGTTGCTGCGGAGCCACTGTTAGCTCGTCGCCAGGATCATGATACATGAAGAACATGAGCAGTATCGTGCCACTTCAAGTGGCAAGGAAGTGGTACGCGCCCATGGAAAAGTGACTTGAACAAAATCATTGTTGAAAAGCTTTTCTGAAAATTTATTGAAAACATTGTCCTATAAAGTTATATGAAAGAATCTGTATTGGGAATTGAAAACGTACATGTATAAGTTATTTGGAAAAAAAAAAATCAAAAAGAGAAAGTTACCAAGGACACAAAGGTCAGTCACCAACTACTGAGGTCTGGAGGTGCACAAAAATAGGAAAGTTCCAAGATAGATGTTGGGAAATCCTCCTCATGATGTGGGCAATAAGGAGAGTAATTAAGCTCCTAGTGATCCGCCCCACATGTAATGTAGATAGCCTAAGATGTGGATCAACCTTGAATGCATCTAGCACTATGTGTGAAGCCTTTTAAGAGAAGGAAGAAGCCTCTGGAAATAGAGGACAGGGGAGCTATGAAAATTGAAGAGAGAGTAGCCAGAGCAGAGAAGCCAGAACAGAGCCTCCACAAGGAGAAGAGAGAAGAGAGGGAGAACGAGAAATTGGAGAGAAGATCTTGCAAGAGAGCAAGAGGGATTCATCTTCAAGGTTGTGAAGCTTCAGATCCACGTCCTTGGTGCCTCCAATTTGTTGTTCCACCACTCTTGGTGAGGTCCTT
>CM014277.1:64013729-64049391 GCA_004135705.1 Alloteropsis semialata
CAGAGCGAGACATGTTTATCCATGGTGCACTCCATTTTAGTGTAATTATTGTAAAAGGTTTCCACCAATTGATTTCTAACAATGTAACTTCGCTCATAATACATCAATTATGGGGTTGCAACCACTGTGAAGATTTTTTGAACGAGATCGGATTATCCAATGGAATCCTTCGGTGGAAAAGGCCAGTAAACACGATTGAATAGTAAATGAGTCTGATTCATCTACGACATATGTAATCTGGTGATTCAGGCCAGTTCCTTCGACATATATAGATCATGTGGTGGATAGAGAACCAGTTCCGATGATCGTTATTTCTTGCAATGAAATTTTTGTAATCCTTGGGAGGACCCACTGCCTCAACTGAGAATGCAGCATCATCCACAAATTTATTTTAGAAAATTTGGATAGATCAAGAGGGTCAGCATTGTCATGTTCCCAAATTGCAGCATGATTTCACACACAACTCTAAATCATGAGTCAGGAGTGTCATGGTCTTGTTGACACATGAACGTGCGCTACACTGAACATGCTTGCTAGCCATCTTGCTGGGGTATAGTAGATCATCATAGAGACAAAGAAAGTATTTTTCCAGGAACCATTTTTACAACTGGTTTGAAAACCGACGGTAAAACATTTCACAGCCGGTTTTGTAAATAGGCCACTGTGAAAATGCTTTCCGTAGTCGGTTCGTGGCTGGACATGACTATGAAAATCAACTTCGTTTTCACTGCCATGTCCAATAACAAATCACATGAGAAAATAATTTTCACTGGCGGTGATAGTTCCATCTTCACATACATTTCTAGTCTACAGTACACAATGAGTTTTTTCTTATCATTCTGGTATTTTTTTATTTAACTAGCACCATATGTGGGACAACCACACAAAATTGCATTCTGATCGAGCCTAAGGTGCGTTCTCTAGATATTCGTGAAAATTATAAAAGGTTAGCATAAAGAATTGCAGCCCCACTAGTTCGCACACCCTAAAATATTATTTTTTTGATATCACATGATGCATTTTTCCATGTGTAATACTGCAAACAAGTTACCATGGAGGATTTATTTTTTGTGAATGTTTTTGTTATTTTAAACAATTAAATGAATTTCTACTTACTTATTCCCAATACTTATAATTGAACTGCATGTATCCCAAATAATTCTTAATAGGTTCTAGAAAGCTAGAGTGTAAAGTCATATGACCTAGGTTGGATCATATTTACATGTAAATATATAAATAATAATATCTAAAACTAATCCCACTTTAGCAGATTCTTAACAACATGTCAAAATTTTAGGGTTTTCTATGGATAATTCACACTTTTATTTACATCATTAATTGTAAAAATATTAATAATATATCTAAAACTAATCCATAAATTCTGGAAATCAGAATAGAGTCCTTTTGTACGTGTATAACCTTCTCATAAAAAATTTAACATATGTTAAGAAAATTAGACTATGCATTGTTCAAAATGACATACATCTCTTGCACTTTATCATATGGAGAAATATATTTTACATGTGTTATACTACATATATGTTGCATGTGTTATACGAGTTTTGTATTTTGTTACTTGATTTACTTTTATTATTGTACTTACCAATAAAATTTCATTACTCAAACTTGTTTTTGGAGGGACTTATGATTTGACTCCTAAGCCAACTAGGATTGGATCCCTTATAGATTGGACCCATCCTTTCTTAAACAAACTCTTTCCAATTATCTATATGACTTGACCCCTAAGATAACTAGGTCTAGACTCTTTCCAACTATTTCTAAACTTCCTAACTTTGTTGTCTCAATACTCTAAGGAATATTATGCCGGTGGGGTGGGGCATGGTGTGGCCGAGTTGCAACCCCACCTAGGGCGCTCACTCCTCTGGCTCGTCCAGGTGGACGGCTGCCACCCTGGCTCACCTCTGAGCCTCCTCCATGAGGCCAGTTGGGTCCTCTAGGCCTGTAACAGCTTCTCTGGTGCGCATGGCGTGAGAAAACCAGTACGGTGTGATCAAAATTGTTTGCGAGTTATTCCTCTGTTTGGCCATCATATTGAGATTAAAATCTAATTATTTTACTGCCATTCTTGAAAATGGTCCTTCTCATCAAACATTTGTAGAAAATCAGACTGGTGTGAATGAGTATAGTCTTTTGTCTAGGCAGAGTTATGGTACAGCCTGCAGATAATTTGCAGCACTGAAAATGCCATGAAACAAGTATATATTGAGAATGTTAAGCCAAACAGAGGAATAACTCGCAAACAATTTTGATCACACCGTATATAGTGAGAGAACCTGCAGATAATTGTTTGCGAGTGAAACAAGTACATCGCCTTAGCTCCTCCTTCTTGATCTCCCCCTCCTGGGAGTCATGGTTCCTTCTTCTTTGGACTTTCAGCCGGGTCTTGATTTTGCCTCCAAGGTACGATCTGCTCTCGGTTCTCCGGTCACTAGCGTTACTCCAGATGATGCCTGGAGTTTCTGGCTGTTGGTTTCCTTCACTCGTTCTAAAGTTAAGCTAGTGGAAGAGAATGTTGGTGTCATCCTTTCTTCAGTTTTGGGGGGATCTGCTGATAATTTTGCTGTTGTTGAAGTGGAACCGTGGATTTTCAAGTTCTCTGTCTCATCCAAGCCTGTTGGTCTTTTGGTTTATTCGCTACAATCAGTGAGCAAAGATGCTTTTGGTCTGGCTTTTCACCTCTGGAACGTGAAAGGCTTAGAATCTGCAAAACTGACAGTGGCTTCTTCCCAACGGCCTCAGTATCAGTGGACGCCAGCTCCTTCTAAAAAGAAATCTTATGCTGACGCTGTTAAGTCCCAAGGTAAACGTTTGGCCAGCCCTTCAGTCTTTCTTTCTGGTGCTAATCGAGTTCCTATCAAGCGATCAGTGTTCAGCAGGATCTCCCGTTCGAAACCATCAGTCTTTGATCGGCTTGGACAAAAGGATGCCCCGCGAACTTCAGTGTTTCATCGTCTGAATCAGAATGATGTCCCGCGAACATCGGTGTTTCATCGTCTGAATCAGAATGATCTTGTGGCCAATTCTTCAGTGTCTTGGGGTTCCTCACCATTGCTTTCGGTCCCGAAGAACACGGAGACTGCGAAGAACGTGGAGCTTTCAAATTCAAATTTGAATCCGAGGATTAATTTGGAGTTAAATTTGGGCGCTCCCGAAAGTTCAGCTGCCGGAAATCACGACCATTTGAAGGATGGGCAACTTTCCTGTACCAGGTGCTTGTCCACGTCGCACAGCCGGAACCGTTGCAGGTCGGCCATCAGGTGCTTCTCGTGTCGGCAATTGGGGCATGTTTCCTTTTTCTGCCCAGGCAATCAGGTCCCTTCCCAACCTGGAAATAGCAAGTCTCGGGTCTTTTTAAAGTCTTGGCAGCCTCTATGCAATGGGGCCAGCACTAGTGGGCCTCCAGTCTTTGGCTCTTTCCAGGATTTTTGCAAAGCTTTCTTTCCATCTTTGTCTGATCCTCCCAAGGCGTGTGTCACGGTGGAATGGAAATTAGCAGACTCCTCTCTTCCTGGTGGGCCGGAAGACGCCGGGGCCCAACACTCAGTGACACCAGAGACAGACACCGTGTTACGTTTGTTTAAGGTAAACATACAGGCCGACGCATCTTCTTCCCCGCAGTACAGAGCATCCCCACCGAAAGAAAACCCCGATTCTGCACAGTACGCCTCTCCGGCCTCGAGTTCGTCGAAGATGGCGTACCAGCGCTCCGACCCCACCCCGTTCCTTCCTAGGCGAATGCAAGTCGTTCCTGTGGCTGGGAGGCAGACGATGGTACGTGCGTGTGCTGTTCGTCCTCGCGCACGCAACGAAGATGTCGCCATTGTCACCATTGACCCGATGCCTGGTAACCAGGTCTCCTTCCCTGTGCACAAAGAAACTATTCGAGAATTCCTGGTTGATCATATGCGGCTAGCAGTAGAAGACATCCAGCCGTGCCATCTTGGTCAGGCGTATGTTCGGTTCTTGCACGTCCCGGACTGTGACAACATGATTGCTACCAGCCCCCATCCTTTCTTTGATGTCAACATGTAACATCCTAATTTTTCATCACAATAAATCTTAGAAACCACTTCTGAATTTTCTAGGATTTATCTAGGGCTTAAATAAATTTCTAGGAATTAATTGGAAGTTATTAGGATTTTATTCAATTTAATAATTAATTATTAGTTCCAATAAGTTTTTGTTGCATTCATGCTGCTGCATAAGTTTTATGTACTGTTTGCAAGTCGAAGAGAATTTAAGTTTGTTTAAATTCAATTTGATTTGCATTTGTTTGATTAGATTTATAGTTTTTAGTTTTAGTCCGGAAAACCTCCCTGAACTCTCGGATTAGTCTGGTTTTAGCCCCTGTTCTCTTCCTGAAGTCTAGCTTTGGTCCCTGGCCTCTTTCCCCTTAGCCCGGTTAAACGCCGGCGAGGCCCGGCCCATTTTTTTCCCTGGCGCGGCCCGCGTCCTTGACGCCAGCGTCGAAGACGCCCCGCCAAAGCCCGCCTCCTGTGTCGCTGGACCGTGGGACCCACGTGTCGGCGCCGTCTTCACCGAGACCCCGCGCTCGTCACGAGCTCCGACTCCGACTTCCAACCTCCGGCCGCGTCCGTATCTCAACCAACTCCGTGTGCCCCGGGCCTCCCTAGCCTCTTTATAAGTTGCGCTGCCACCCCGCGAGCCTCCCCAACGAAACCCTAGCTTCGAGCCCCGAAGCCGCAGCCGCGCCGCCTTCGCTCCGAGTTTGCGACCGCCGCCGCCTCGGTACGCGTCGCCGTCGCCGTTTCGTCGTCAAAAACGCCGACCGGAGCACCGCACGAGCGTAAGGAAGCTATCCCGAGCCTCATCGTCGGTTCTTTGACCCAATCCCGTGCTTATTAGCTCGCCGCCGTTGCACAGAGCTGCCCGGATCCGCCCCCGTCCTCGATTCGCCGTCCCCGTCGCACAATCGCCGTCGAAACCGGCCTAGGTGAGTTCGCCGTTTTCCCGTCTTGCTGTTGGTTCAAACCGCGCTCGATTTCGTGCACAGTAGCCTCGGTTCTGCGTAGCTCCGGCGAGGTTCGTCTAGCGCCGCCGTCTGACCTGTTCCGCCGCCGCCGGCCGAAAGCTTTTCAACCAGAGCCGTCCGATCGTGCATCCATGGCTCAGATCCAGGTCAACCAGAAGGGAATACCGGTCAGCCTGGCATATTTCTTTAAGAGCCCCTCGGTTTATTGGATATCAACCCGCAGTCCAGACTTAGTTCAAAGTATTTACATCTAGGTCCTGTTTTCTTACGGTTTGAACCCCGAGTTTTCAAATATTAGTAGCCGCCGTCCGAGCCTGTTCTTTTATGCTGTAGACCTTAGGTTTTTATACGTAATTATGTTTATGCCCCTAGAATCTTCCTGTCTAGCCCTTAGGAAGTTCTGGTAATCGCAGTTAAGCCCCTGTTACCTTGTTTTGGCCATATCTTCCACGTTTTAGTTCCAAATTAAGTGATTCTTGCGCTCACGTGATCCTTAGGACGTGTACAGTAGTTTTATTCTGTTGTTTTGTTCTGTTGCATATGTTTGGTGTATTGTTTCTTATTTTGTTGTATTGTTTCTTGTATGTGATCGTGTGCCGCGTTTAGAAGGAGAGCAGTTTGTGGAGGAGCAGGAGCAGTTCTTTGAAGACTCTGAGCAGCAGGAGCCTTTCGCAGAAGGCAAGTGTCCTTGATCATGCTTATCCCAAGGATAATCATACATTTATCACATTTACTTTTATGTCATGCATGGTTATAATATTGATGGGACCTATTTTAGGGATGTGCCTAGTCTTGTTTATCTTATTCCTTGCATAACCTGGGTATTTAATTATTGTTGGGTAGCTTTGCTTAGTTGCTCTACACTTGGGTTATGGAGATCATTAATGCTGAACTTATGAATATGTGATATGCTCATTGGACGATAAACAAGAACATACTTTTAATTGGAACATGGAGTGACAACCCGAGAAAACAGTGCAACCACATAACTAACGGGCTCTGGTCATGATTAATTAATTAGAAGAATTAACCTGTAATAATCTTACCGAAAGGGCAAGAGGGGAAGCATAGATGGGGTATAGCCGGATCTCTTGGGAGTATGCTTTGGTAAGAAACTCGGCGATTAGAAAAGGTTATGCTCTGCTATGGCTTGAAACCTTAGCGGGTTGTTTCATGTTAATAATTCTTTGTAAAGATCATGTAATGTTTCTCTGGCCCCTCACCTAAGGAAGTGTTGAAGAGACTCATGACCTCAGGCTATATGAGAATACATTGTGTGTGGGTAAAGTGTACAACCTCTGCAGAGTGTAAAACTGATATATCAGCCGTGCTCACGGTTAAGAGCGGCTTGGATCCTCTCATGATAATTAAACTTGAAGTTGAATTAAATCATTGGTTACTTGTTGAGCATTTGTTTCTGTACTATATTTTGGGTTGGTATACACTTATACTTAGTTAAGCTTGCTAACTAAAAACATGACCAACTAAAATTGCTTAATGCTATAGCCTATTGCCATCCTTGATTAAAGCCTTGCATGTCATATTTATTTATTACTCCACTTTGCTGAGTACCAACCATAAGTGTACTCAAACTTGTTTATCTGCGGCTCAGAGGGTGATACTTGTGGAGACTACATCGAGGAGTTTGACGAGTTCTAGGTGTGCGTTCCACCAGTCGACTGCCTGTGGATGGATCTTTTACCAGTTCTTAGATGAGACGTTTGTTATTATTAAGGATATTATTTGTGGCTTGTAATAATGTTACTTAACTCTCTTTTGTTTTCGATATACATTGGTTTGATACTGCTAATGATGTCATCATGTGTGTGTGAACGGATCCTGGCGCACATGTGATTCACTTGGTTTTATTCCTCAAAAACCGGGTGTGACATTATTGAAACGTATGGAATTAGAGTTCTCAATTCATCCCCATACTATACTCAGGCTAATGGTCAGGCCGAGTCTAGTAATAAAATTTTGATTAAGCTCATTAAGAAGAAGATAGAAGAAAATCCTAGGAAGTGGCATGAAGTCTTATCTGAAGCTTTGTGGGCTCATCGTATATCTAGACATGGTGCTACTAAAGTAACTCCTTTTGAGCTTGTATATGGACAAGAAGCCATTTTACCTGTTGAGGTGAATCTGGGTGCTTATCGGTTAGCTAAGTAGAATGATCTTAATGCTGTTGATTATCATGACTTGATGATGGACAATATTGATGATGTGACCGACAAGCGTTTGAAGGCCTTGAAGGAAATTGAGAAAGATAAGATCCGAGTTGCTAAAGCTTACAATAAGAAGGTAAAACAAAAATCTTTTTAGGTTGGTGACTTGGTTTGGAAAACAATTCTACCTATAGGGTCGAAGAGCAACAAGTTTGGTAAATGGTCTCCAAGTTGGGATGGGTCATACAAGGTAAATAAGGTGATCTTCGGTAATTCTTATATAGTAGAAACTTTGCAAGGTCAGCGACTGCCAAGAGCTCTCAATGGGAGGTATTTGAAGAAATATTATCCAAGTATTTGGTAGGAAGCTTAGTTCATATGACCGATAATGTTGAATATCGTCCTTAGAATGAAAAGGCCGATGGATTTTGTTTAAACATCGTCCGTAGGAGTATTTTTCATGCTAATATGTTTTCTGGTATGTAAGCTTTACCAAAAAATAGGGGGCCATATGTTGACGATCAAAATTGGCACAGAGCAGATTTGAAAGAAAAACCAGTGGAACCGGACTCTAGAACCGGTGGAACCAATTTTGGTTCCCTGTAGCCCATCTGATAGGGCAATCCGGTGGAACAGGAATTGGAAACCGGTGGAACCGGTTTTCCCCGAGTCCTAGTAGGATTGGACTGTTTTTAGGGTTACGAGTTATAATAGGGCTTTTCTTGCGGGGCAAGGCATCCCTACCCTATAAATATAAAGGGCTACGGTCGATTGATTTATCCAATCGATCAATCAAAAATTCCTTTACTTTTTGTCATCTCCAAACCCTAACTTTTTCAACCTCCATTGATGTTCGTACTTCGTCTCTATGCCGTTGACGGCGTTCTGAGTGGCCTGCCGACCTCAGAGCAACCCTAGGCACGTCTGCCCTGACGGGGTCCCTCCCGGGCCGGTGTTCGTAGGCTTACGCAGCAAACCCTAGGAAATCGATGGTACCGGATTCCTAAACCGGTGGAACCGGTTTTGTCAGGTTTGCTGTCGGTGATCGATCCGTTGCGGATGCGCGCGAGCTAGCGCAAGTTTCGGTGTGTTGACCAGAAAAAACATCAACAATCGCTAATGAAAAAGTTGTCAACTACAAAGTTATACCCTCGAGCACGGTGATTGCCAATGCTTGCCGCAGCAGCTCAGGCCTCAGCTCACATTAATTGGTGATGCTGACGAGAGAGTTGAGAGAATATGAACGAGTTATTGAAGATGCTTCATGGCTGGACCTATGAGCTTTGCCGGGCGTGGAGTGGAGGCAACAATAGGCTTTCTTTGCCACGATTTCAAGGAGCCTACAAAAGGTTTCAATCTTAGATTCACAATTCATCTCTCTCAAAGTACTGATATATTTAATGTTATAATCAAGTGCATGCAGTCAGTCACACGGTCACACCTAACTTCAAATATGCTGCTGCTGGTGTCAAAAGTGAGCTCATTCAGCTACCTACTCATCAAGACTTTTTTTTTGCGAGGTTCATCAAGGCTTTTCTTGGGGAACACAATCTCCTTAGAGCAATTCCAGTGGAGGCCTCCAAATTGAAGCCCCCAAAATCCATTTGCAGGCCGGATTGCAAAAAATAGGGGTCCAAAATTACCTCTCAACTCCAGTGGGAAATCAGCCTAGGCCCCTATTTTCTTCTAAAAATAGTGGGACTCAAGTTTTGAGGGGGAGATTGGAGGCCCCTAGGAATGGGGGCTTGGAGCTGGAATTTGGGTGGGCATGAAAAATGCATACTTATTTAGGGGCCCTGCTGGAGTTGATTTTTTGGAGGAAGACTCTAAAATTTAGAGTAGAGGCCCATTTAGGGTCCTCCACTGGAGTTGCTCTTACGGTGAAATGATTTTGGGTCAATGTCAACCAGACCTATTGACAATTGGCCTCGTCCAAAACTCCAAATTCTCTGCTGCAATGAGCATGAGCAGGATGTTGTCCCTGCTACAAAATCCAGTGAAACAATTGTACCGTCATCAAGGCAGTTGTGAGTACATTGAGAGGAGAGGTACATAGTGCTTTTGCAGTGCCAAGTTTTGCAGTGTCATCACCACAGTACGGGTTCAGCTGCTGAACATGGAGGAGGTAGTTGTCAGAATTCTGATATGCCTCCTCTGAAACTGGGGGGATCTATTCATACCCATTAGGCCATGACTCTCCAGAAGCCATAGAGCCTTCAGCTGAGAGCTATGTTATAGAGGTGATTGACGAGAACGAACAAATTAAGAATGACAAACAACAATGTATACGCCTTCAATACTTGGATGAGAAATTGCTACCGAAAGCTATAAATCATCTGTATCGAATCCAAGACGTACCAAATGTGAACACCGAGGGGCTGGCGGTTGCTGCGGAGCCACTGTTAGCTCGTCGCCAGGATCATGATACATGAAGAACATGAGCAGTATCGTGCCACTTCAAGTGGCAAGGAAGTGGTACGCGCCCATGGAAAAGTGACTTGAACAAAATCATTGTTGAAAAGCTTTTCTGAAAATTTATTGAAAACATTGTCCTATAAAGTTATATGAAAGAATCTGTATTGGGAATTGAAAACGTACATGTATAAGTTATTTGGAAAAAAAATCAAAAAGAGAAAGTTACCAAGGACACAAAGGTCAGTCACCAACTACTGAGGTCTGGAGGTGCACAAAAATAGGAAAGTTCCCAGATAGATGTTGGGAAATCCTCCTCATGATGTGGGCAATAAGGAGAGTAATTAAGCTCCTAGTGATCCGCCCCACATGTAATGTAGATAGCCTAAGATGTGGATCAACCTTGAATGCATCTAGCACTATGTGTGAAGCCTTTTAAGAGAAGGAAGAAGCCTCTGGAAATAGAGGACAGGGGAGCTATGAAAATTGAAGAGAGAGTAGCCAGAGCAGAGAAGCCAGAACAGAGCCTCCACAAGGAGAAGAGAGAAGAGAGGGAGAACGAGAAATTGGAGAGAAGATCTTGCAAGAGAGCAAGAGGGATTCATCTTCAAGGTTGTGAAGCTTCAGATCCACGTCCTTGGTGCCTCCAATTTGTTGTTCCACCACTCTTGGTGAGGTCCTTCTGTATCCCATCTCTACAGCCCCAAATCTTGATGTATGAGAGCCTTTGGTGCTATCTAGAGAAGAACTTGTTGTAATCCCACAAGCATATAATAGAAGAAGATTTGGCTGGCTTGGTCCCATGGTTTTTCTCTGATTTGGGGTTTTTCACGTTAAATCTGGTGTCTCTTAGGAGAGGAGATCTTGCAAGAGAGCAAGAGGGATTCATCTTCAAGGTGGTGAAGCTTCAGATCCACATCCTTGGTGCCTCCAATTTGTTGTTCCACCACTCTTGGTGAGGTCCTTCTGTATCCCATCTTTTCAGCCCCAAATCTTGATGTATGAGAGCCTCTAGTGTTATCTAGAGAGAACTTGTTGTAATCCCACAAGCATATAGTGGAAGAAGATTTGGCTGGCTTGGTCCCATGGTTTTTCTCTGATTTGAGGTTTTTCACGTTAAATCTGGTGTCTCTTAGTTGATGTGTTGCTGCTGCAATATTCCTCCATATATGCATGATGCATATATTGCCCTTCGTGAATAGGTTGAATTTTTGAGCTGATTTCAGATCTTACTGAAATTAGTTGCTTCCGCTGTCACTAACCTGCTGCATTAGTGTGGTACTCCCAACAATAGAGAGGTTCTTGTTTACAGTCTCGCAACCTCCATGGCCTGCAGAGTTGGCGGCGCCTAGAAAAAATCAATTCTGTACTAGTGGTGGTCACTATGGTAGAACCCCTTATCCGTGCTGACTTTTAACCCTCACATGTGTTGGTTATCGAACCGTCATAATGAACAATTTCCATACTGTGTTGCTTGTTTAAACTGTGGGGTAGAAAACAATGTGGTTGAAACAATACAGTTTGTGTGACACATAAGTGTCGAGGCAAAACATGTCATGCGCAAAACAATGAGCACATCAAGGGTAACCCGCCACTTTCGCAAAAAAAGAAGTGTAACCCGCCACACCACACGACCAACTTTTAAGCAAGCTAGTGAAGGACTACTTTTGTGTTTTTGCGGCAATGGACGGTTAATTTCGAAACAAAATAGTTAAGCCTATCTAAACCCTATAACAAGCCCCGTTTTGAGCTTTGCTGGAATTGTAAAAACAATTGCTAAAAGAAATGTAAAGTTAAACCATGTGTGATACTACACGAAATGATGTAATCAACCACGAAACAAAAATAATAAACCATGAAAGGAAAAAAATACTATCTAAAATACTAAAGATTAAAAGTTACGTTAATTTGAAACAATAAAAATCCTGCGAGAAGAACTGTAAATGGACCCTGTAATTAAGCCATGTGTGATACCACACAAAATGATCTAATCAGCCACAAAACAAGTTAGTAATAAACCAAGATATGAAAAAACAAATACAACTTACAAATGCTAAAGAACTGAAGTTACATTAATGTGAAACAATAAGAAACTGTGAGAAAAAAAGCCAATAATATAACGTGCACATCACAAAAGCAAAATCACATAGTTCAAATTATTCGGGCAGAATTTATTGCAATAAAAACTGTCAACACATATAAAGAATTAATTTTCTTCTTAAAAGGCTCAGAGCTGTCCTGAAATGGACTTGATTAATACTAATAATCACCAGAGTGGTATTAGAAAATTCTAGGAAACTGAAATCACACTACTTCATCATACAAAAATGGAATAACTTCGTCCGCCTTTATCTAGGTAGACTGATCGGTGGCCACCCAATAGGAAGCTTCATAGAGATCAATCAGACAGGGTGAACCTTCATTTTCTCCATCCAGCGCTGGTGGATCCACCGGATCTGAAAGTGGAGGCGTCCAATCTCAGCACAATACGCCTTTAGAGGCCTAAAGGTCACATGGGCTCTGGTCACAGTCGGCTTCACCGGTGCCTCCGCGTCTCCGCCTACAGTGCTATTTTGCAGGAAGCAATGGTGTTCTTTATAAATATATAAATACCAAGTCATGTGAGAACCAGTTTTCCAGTTGAACTAGTTTTTTTACTCAAAACAATATCACATTAATGGAAGCATGCATATATATGTAGGCAGAATAATTGGCGATCACCTGGCACTTTGCACATGGAGTAGGTTTAGATCCTAGTAAAGAGGATCAAGGGTTTCTCCCATAAAAATGAGATGAATAAACTGTATTGAAATGTCATGGAGGCTATAAGCACTCTCAAAACCATCAAGTTGCTAAAACAAGCACTATGATGATCTGATAGAAGGTGATGGTTGAATTTAACAGACAAACACAACCGAAATGGAGTAATAAAGAACCATACATCAATACATAGGTTCACAACACTCATATTCAACGACAATCTTTTTTCACGCAGTGATCATTGCAGGCGCTGATGCAAGAGGGATAACACTGTTGGCCAATCCCATTTTTGCAAGATTGGCACCTCAGGTCGCTGCAGGGTGACGTGCAACTATTTTGGATGGCGCTGTCGCAGTTCTCGCAGCTGCAGGTCACACAATTGCCGCCGCTGATGATACATTCGTTAGGGCAGCAGGAAAAGCTGCTCGTGCCATTACTGCCGCTGCAGAAGCTCCGGCAGCACGCCTGGCGGACCTGGGATCTGCAGTAGTCGCAACTGGCCTGGAAGCTGCACTCGCTGGTGCAGTTCGCGATAGCCATGGCAGTGCAGTTGGTATTGCACTGCGATGGACAGTCGCTGCACAATGGCCTGTTCCTCGGATGCCCCTGGGAAGACATGACCAGCACAGCGAGAATGGCGACGGCGGCCGCTGCCCTAAGACATGCTGCAGCTGAAACCATTGTTTGTGGATGGATGCAGCAAAGCTGCTTTGCTATAGAGCAAGATGTGTGGAGCAAGAGAATGTAAGAAAACACAAGGTGTGAAGAAGCTTGGTGCCTATATGATAAGTGTATGAGCAATGGTATTTATAGGTAGAGCAATGTAGGGATAAAATGATCTAAACTAGTAAATTATACCCTAGGAGGTTCCATTGTACTAGATGACACCACAAATAATATGCATGCTAAAAGTTGACTTGAAGAGGAGGAATCCAGCATAAGATTTTCAACCAGAGCAGGCTCCGGTCCCCACGTACATGCATGTGACTTGGAACATTTGTGCTGGATCTGATCCAATCTCAGCCGACATGATCTAACTATTGCACGCAGCATAGGGTGTCCTTTTAGGCTTGTAAGTCAAACAATTGTGTTTATTACATATAATATTTTGGAATTCTTCTAACTTTGACCAAATGTATAAACAAAAGTATAAAATTTATGAAACAAAATAGAAATATTATGAAAGTATATCTCATGATGAATCAAATGATACATATTTGGTACAATAAGTATTTATGTTTTTTTACAGACTTTAGTCAAATTTGCAATGGTTTAATTAAAACAAACCTAAACGACAACAAATTTTTGGATAATGGAGTATATGATAGTGGATGGGGGTGTTGGTCTTATAGGCTAGAGCAATGTAGGGATAACAAGATCTAAATTAAATTATACAAATGGAGTGTTTCCATCGTACATGACACCGTACCATGCATGCATGCTACAAGTTGACTTGAAGAGGAGAATTCAAGTATGATATGATATTGATCCCCAAGATCCGGCTCTCCCGCTCCCCACATACATCCATGTGACTTGAAAATTAAGTTTGCGACGGACGATCCTACCTCACCTGACCTGGACGATCCTACCTTAGCTTAGTTCTATGTCAAAATATTTTCAGTTTGACCAACTTTATAAAGAAGAAAATTATGTTAACATCTTACACATCGCGTAAGTAAATTATGAAACTATGTTTCATAATGATCTAGTTATGTCCATTCGCTATCATAAATAATATTGCTCTTTTCTAAATCTTGGCCAAGTTTATAACAGTTTGGTGTAGGATAAACTAAAATGACCTACATTTCAGGACGCAGGGAATAATACTCAACAAAACAGCGTAAGTACTTCCATCAAAAAATATTCATGCATTAATGTTTGAAGCATTGGGTCAAAATATTCATGCATTGGTTGATTTCTTTAATGGCTTGATACTTTTATCTTATAGTATGATATATATAACTCAACACAGGAATCGATGCAATGAAATATTATTGATATATGAAGTATTGAATTTGACGATGTCAAGGTCGGCAGCTGTACAACTTAAAAATCTAATGTGGTCATGGAGTAACGTACTATATGCTAAATTTACATGAGCAACTTGCTAACAAGTTCCGTTCAACTTGCATTGTGAACTTCATTCCTTGTTTGTGTTAATCAGTGTTCCCTTTGTTCAGATATTGGAAACAATTTGAGTGTCGAGGATAATCAACCTATCACCATGAGTTAGTTTTTAAATATTTTATCTATAGTGACAAAGTTATAACCATTAGAAAGTGATCTAAATATAACACATAAACTTACCACATATTATTGGACTTAGTCATTGCCAGTGAAAATGGGATTTTAGACGGTCAAACTATAGTTCTCATTAAAACGAACACGGAGTAATGCATTGTTTGTGCAACTTCCCATGCATGAACAGTACTTACTTTGATTCATGTATCTTAATCCTTTGCATTAGCTTCTACTAATGTCTAGGACCCTATAGACTCGTACAAAAGAAAGTTTTGGTACTCGTCAGAGACGCCACATCATGACATGGTGTTTCGGCACGTACTAATTGGAACGTCATCAACATTGTGAAAAACTGATTCCTCATATGTTGGTGATCAGGCTTCTGATGCATAGTTTCGATAGTGATATTCCATTTATGTTTGGCGTGATTCCTTGGCCCATTTTAAGAAACATCAGAGACATGTTATTAAAGATCTAAAAATGTCATCCTACTTGAGCTGTTTGGTAACCTACAGCACAGTTAGGTCGGATAGGCCAACGGTACATGTTTATTTATGCCTTTTGTCACATAGAGTTTATCTCCATCATATGGAACAACCATAGCACTCGCGGAACAAAAAACATATGCACTTGGAACAAATCATATCATCCACAGAACAAAACACATATACACATGGAACAAATCATTGGAATCATGGAATAAAAATTTATATACATGGAACAAATCATATCACCCGTGGAACAAAAAACATATACATATGGAACAACTAACTGGAATTGTAGAATAAAATATATACACCTGGAACAAATCATAACACACTACCGGAAATCCTCTCTTTACCGAGTGTCAAGCTCTTTGCCGAGTGCAATTTTTCGGGCACTCGGCAAAGATTTCTTTGCCGAGTGCATTTCAAAAAACACTCGGCAAAGAAAAAGCACTCGGCGAAGATTTCTTTGCCGAGTGTTTTTTGAAATACACTCGGCAAAGAAAATCTTTGCCGAGTGTCAAAAAAATACACTCGGCAAAGAAAATCTTTGCCGAGTGTCAAAAAAATACACTCGGCAAAGACTTCTTTGCCGAGTGCTTTTTTTTGACACTCGGCAAAGTTATAATTAAAACCACATTTTAAAGTAGTAAATCAATTCAAATCAAAAAGTTTTGAACTACAAAGTTGTATAACTTCTCAAGATGTAGAACTTTTAGTTTGGTCATTTCTTCATTCGACAAATTCATATGAATATTGTTCACAAAATCTATAACTCCTGTAGAGTTTCCTGAAACTATAAGAGAGATCTATAAGATTTGTAAACAATGTTACTCTCACTACATCGGATGAAGAAATGACATATATCAAAGTTGTAGATCTTCATAAGTTATACAACTTTGTAGTTTAAAACTTTTTAATTTGAATTTGTTTTGCTAATGAAAAGTATGTTTGTAGTTCTCAAAATTTGAAATTTGAGTTTTTTCAAACGACCTCGGATGAAGAAACATTCAAAATAAGAGTTGTAGATCACAAAAAGTTACGAAACTTTGTAGTTGACAATTTTTTATTTGAAATCATCTTGTCAACGATAGCTAAGTTTGAATGTTCTCAAATTTGAAATTCAAATTTTGTAAACGACCTCGGATGGAGAAACTACCAAAATAAGACTTGTAGATTTCAAAAAGTTATGAAAGTTTGTAGTTGACAACTTTTTAATTTGAAATCATTTAGGGCCTCAAACAAGCAATTTACACTCGGTTTAGTATAATATGGTAGGAATCAGAAGAGTTTCTACTCACAAGTGAGAGTGTGGTGCAGTGGTAGAGGAGGTCACGCGCGAGGGAGAGGTCACGAGTTCGAATCCCGCTAACCGCGTAGCGCGCGAATTTTCCGCGAAAAATGGCGCGCCTTGCGGCTTGTTGGCTTGGGTGGTTGGGTGCCTTCCCATATTTGAATAAATTTTTTTGCTATTTATTTTCAGTTTTTTTGTGCTCAGGAAATCCCCTCTTTGCCGAGTGTTTTTTTGGCACTCGGCGAACCTTTGCCGTGTGCCCGACGAGTGGCCCACGGCAAAGGCCCCTTTGCCGGCCAAACTTTGCCGTGTGCCCTTTGCCGTGGGCGGCACACGGCAAAGCCTTTGCCGTGGGCAAAAGGACCTTTGCCGTGTGCCCCTGGCACACGGCAAAGAGGGCGATTCCGGTAGTGACACTAACAGAACAAAAAAGCATATACATATGGAACAAATTATAGAGCTCGTGGAACAAAAACATATATATAGAAAAAATCATAACACTTCAAAAAATGTTGAAATTTGAAAAACTCAAAACATATTCATGTGTGATCTTGTTTTGTTGCATTAATTGCAAATAACTTCATGGTGAAAATTTTTTCAAAAACGAATACACAGTTGAAAAGAAAGTTTAATTTAAAATTTATATTCCAACTTAGTTTTGTTGGTCTTTATCTGGTGGGTTGGCTGATGACATAGGTGCATGCTAGACAAAAAAAGGCCGTGTGAATATGTTGGACAAAAAAGGCTGTGTGGGCCGAAAACAGACACAAATAAAGAGGAGGAGAAGGGGGTGGGCGGTGAACGGTTTCATGCCGCCTGGGCGGCGTATAATATTCTCAGTTGAAACTCTCCTCATTGAGTAACGTACAAGCTCAGTTTACATGAGCAACTTGTTTTTGAAATGATCTTTATTACAAACTTGCATTGTAATAAACTTGAGTCCCTCAATTGGTTTTGAATGGGCATAGTTTGGCTATCTAGAATAATCAATCTATCATTGTGGATTATTGTTATTTTTTCCTAATAGTTGATATTTAAATATGAATTCAATTGTTCCAATTTTGTAGAACGTAACTTACCACATATTATTGGACTTGTATACTTGAAATTTGGTTTAATTTGGATGGTCAAACTATACTCGTTGAAACAAATGAAGTAATATATTGTTTGGGCAATTTCCCCGATGCATGCACTGACTTTTACCTGGTCATCCAAAGTGAATTGGCATGTGGAGGAGATTCCCCTATTTTGGTTCCCCAGTTAGCAGATTCCCTAAGTCTACTCCTTTCTAGGACTTTGCAGACTGGCACTAAATTAATGAAAAGTTTTGGCACTCGCCACCGATGTCGCATCCTCGGACTAACTGGATTGGCTCCTAATGTCGGTGATCATGCTTTTGATTGCTAGGTCTGATACTGATAAATTCCCATTTGTTTCTAGTTTGATGATTCCTTGGTCGTCCATGTCATTAATGATCTGAAAAATATAACGTTTTGTAAACTACTACGGGTTTTTTGTAACCTATGTACATTTACATCAAATAGAATCAGTCATACATTAAGACGGTTTTATGATGAGTTTGGTGGTAGGATGGAGTGGATGCTGAAGGTTGACAACTCGACATCAACATGAATGATAATATGATATGATGACATGTCAATTATATGTTTTGGCCTGATGGGCCTTGGATTTTGATAAAGATGAAAATATACTCACAAAAAAAATTAAAGATGAAAATAGAAGACCAATAGCGGCAGATAAGTCGAAATGGTATTCTGAAAATGATAATGTCCATTGCATTAGAATCATAGATCAAAAGTGCCATGGGGCATATCACAAACATGACGGAAGACACAAACACAAACACGACTGAAGACGCAAACACAGTAGATTTGCAAAAGGCATCTTCAACAACCTTTCTTCACACAGTGCTGGTTGCATACGCCGATGCAAGAGGTATAGCACTGTTGGGCAACCCCATTTTTGCAAGCTTGGCATCTCATGGCATCGTCCGCATGGATGGTGCAGGCAAACGTGCAGCGGTCGTTGACGGCAGCGGTGCAGTTGTTACAGCCGCCCACACAGTCGTTAGGGCAGCAGGAGATGTTGCTGCTTGTGCCGGAGCTACCGGTGCATGAGCTCTGGCAGCAACCCTGGAGGACCTGCGATTTGCAGGTGTCGCAATCGGGTGGAGGGCCACAGTCACTGCTGCAGTTTGCAGCAGCGACGGCAGTGCAGTTAGTATTGCACAGCGATGGACAGTCGCTGCAGAGTGGTGGCCGCCGCTTGCCATGCGCAGCCGGTAGTGATGTCTTCGGATGATGACCCTGGGAAGACATCACCAGCACAGTGAAAAAGGCAATGGTGGCCGCTGCCCTAAGACCTGCTGCACCTGAAACCATTGTTGTGGATGTGGATGGATGGAGCAAGCTTTGCTATAGAGCAAGAATGCAAGATATTTACAGCAAAGTTAGTATCACAAAAGATATGATCTGAAGAAAAGGCTTGGTGCCTATATGACTGTGTGGGCGAGGGTATCTATATATAGGCTAGCAATTGCATGGAGTACATCTAAACTAAATTATGCAAATGGACTAATAGTGGAGTGTACCATCGAAGATGGCACTGTCTGAAGTTGACTTGAAGTGGAGTATTCGAGTATATGGTATTCATCATGAGCAGGCTCCGTTCTCACATAATCCAATATTAATTATTGTATATAGGAGCAAGGTGTATTGACTTTTGACGATATCAAGGTCGACAGTGGTACGGAGTAGTACACAAATTGAAAATAGAACGTTAACAATAACGTACACAGTCAACTTACATGATGAGCAACTTGCTTTTAACAAGTTCCTTCAACTTGCATTCTTAACTTCTTAGTGGGCATAGTTTGCGTAATCAATCTTTCACCACGACTCTTTTTATAATATTTTCTTGATAGTCACAAAATTAGAACCATCATAGAGTGATTTAAGTATGAGTACAATTGTTCCAATTTTGTAACACATAACTTATCTACAGAAATTATGTGGTTTTTGGGCGGTGAAATTATACTCGCAAAAATTAACAGAGTAATAGATTGTTTGGGAAATTTCCCCGATGCATGAACTGACTTTGATTTAGTAATCCAAAGAGAATTAGCAAGTGGTGGAGATTCTCTTCTTTGAGTTCCCCACATAGATTCCCTAAGTTTCTACTCCTTGCTAAGACTCTATAGAGTATAGACTCACACTGAATGAAGTTTTCGAACTTGCCACCCATGCTGCATCCTCGTATGGTGTGAGGCATGTACTAGATTCGATAGTGATAAACTCCCATTTATTTCTAGTTTGATACTTTGATGATTCCTTGGCCCAAGTTATTATGGGCACCTGCAATGGGTCAACAAGGCTCTCTACAATAAAGCCATATTAGAAAAAAAAATGGACGAGAGAGAGAAAATAATTAGCACGCGGTGCAGGTCCCACCTATGTGCATGTTCCTCGTCCGGTGCTTTTCTGCTTGCTCACTTAGGGACCATAGTGGAGCGTTGGAGCTGAGGCTGGACCAGCACTGGAGTCTTGTAGTCGTTGAGACTTGTGTAATTGAGATTTGGCCTTTGGGAACTTTGTGATCGGGCACCTCGAGATCGGGTGCTCGCAATCTATTCATCTAAGTCTGAGCAATTTTATTCTCAGAATTGATCATGATCGTGTACCTCATAATTGGGTACTTTGTGACTGATTTTTTTTTTGGTCGGGAGTTAGTTGTTAGCCCCCGAGCTCACGTTCTTGCAGCTCTGACTATGTTTGGGATATTGGTATTCGGGAGTTTGGATTTTCAGGAGTCAAGAGTTCGATGTTCGGTAATCGGAGCTATTGGACCTCCAATGACCAAACGCTCTGCATATCCTGATTTAAACCTTCCCGAACATACTCCAACATATTAAGCTATCGGATCAGTAGCAACAAGTATGTTGACATGTGACACGTTGTATAAATACTGTGGTGACTTTCTGCATTTTCCTTTTGGACATCTAGTATGCTTAAGCCATATTCGGGAATTTCTAGTATTTAGGACTCAAGCGGTCCGTCGTACTGCATATTCCGCGCGGTAGACTTTGAATCTAGAATTACTTAGGATTTTCAAAAAGAAACACGCTCTGTTTGTTTTCATAGAGCCATGCTTAGGATGGAGACGGTAATCCAATCACTGCACCAGAGGAGTAAACACAATCAAACTGATGAGCTGCTCATCATTGTTCAACCCGGTCTGGTGAAGTGCAAACATGTTATCTCCTGTCCTATCTATCTAGAACCATCGGTACTGCTTAGTCTGATTTCTTTTATGTTGAACCTATAAGTTTGGAACCAATCTATATATTCAGTACTCTGCTATATGTCTGGCTCTGAGGTTCTGTCTTGTCTATGCCGCTATCCATCTTTATTTGTCTATATGCGTGCTTATTAGTGTTTAATCTTGTCTCATGTTTGTTTGTTTGCCTTTGCCAGTGGATCTTGCTGCACATTGCACCCCTTGCTTTAATTTGGCTAGCAACATGTTGTTTGGTCAGAATCTTTAGCCAGTCGATTACATTTGGTCGCCATTCTAGTAACGTTACATAAGAGTGTTTGGAAATCCATAAGAGTACATTGCCGGCTGGCGATCAATCTTTCTGAAAATGAAGGTTATGTATATTCAGATGTCGGTGATGTCCCCTTCCTTTGGTAAAGAAGATAGAGATCAATATATCCTTTGTCGGCTCAAAGACGCACGCCTTATTTGTATGGATGCGTGTCGGGGTTCTCTACCGCCGACAAGTAAATTTCCTACGATCGCGTGTCAGGATCCGGATGGTGACTCGAGAGACAGGGGGTTTTAGACTGGTTCGGGCCTCCGGAGAGTAATACCCTACGTCCAGTGTGAGCCGGTGTTCTCAAGTCCAAGTCTGTAGTAGGGGTGTACAAACTAGTCGGGAGAGGGAGAGGGTCCCAAGTCCCTGAGCGGTGCGAGTGAGCGTGTTGCGTGTGCTGTGACCGAGTGTTCGACTAGTGTTCGAATGTCCCCCACTGATGTCCCCTTGTCCCCTTTTATAGCCTCAAGGAGAGAAGGGAGTGGGGGGTAAGAAAGGAGAAAATTACAAGGGGAGTTACTGCCCCCGAGAGCTTCAACCAGCGTCGCTCGCCGAGCCGTACCGGGAGCAGGTGTTGACGGAGTGGGCGCCTCGCCGGACCCGGGATCGTACATCCCGGGTGGTTGGTGTCGACGCCTTCTCGGGTAAGCTCCCGGGTAGTTCCCGGGTCATGGTTGACTTACTCGAGGTCCTCGAGCGCTCCAGGTGTCCTGCTCGGGCTCCAGGTGTCGTCCGTGGACGCCTGGAACCGTACTTGAGTGCCAGGTGTAGCGCATGCATTCCTTCTCCAGACTGTAGCGTTCCTGTTCGGATGAGACGGGCGCCACTGTGGCTGCCGTGGCGAAGGACGGACGCCCATCATGCTCTGACGCGGCAAGTACCAAGTGGGTACGGCGCCGGATGGGCCGGGGCGTGGCCGGGTAGTTTTACCCGAGGAGCTGGAGACCACTCGGAAGCGGAGAACTCCTCGGGCGAACCGGAAAGCCACTCGGAGGCGGAGAACTCCTCGGGCGAACCGGAAAAGCCACTCGGAGGCGGAGAACTCCTCGGGCGAATCGGGGGTCCGTCGGGCAGTCCCCAAGCAGTCGGGGTGCGTGGAGCTTGCCTTGCTTTGGGTCTTCAATTTTTGTTTTTTGAGGGGTGGATTTTCGTAAGCTCCCGGATTAAGGGTTTGATTGGGTACCCCTAATTCGGACCCTCGTCAGTAGCCCCCGAGCCTGGGGGGGAGATGAAGGCTCGCGCCCAGGCTGAGTGGTAGCACGGATATGGTAAGTTGCAGTTTTTCCGGTGGGGGCGCGCGAGCGCACCCGCCGGGTGTAGCCCCCGAGCCTTGAGAAGAGCTGGTGCTCTTGTTGAGGCTTTGTGCCCGGGTGGTTTGCCTTGGATGTTGTCGGGATCGGAAAGCTTGTCGGGATCGAGAAACTTGTCGGGGACGCTTCGTAGGTGGTCCGGGCAGCTGTTCAGCCGTTGACGGGCCGGGCACGGAAGCGTCGGCCCATTCCCCGCCGCGTGGGGAGGTGGGCGCGCCTTTTGAGGAAGCCAGGCGAAGCGACGTGCGCACGTCGCCGCGGCACCAGTGGTGGGCCCGCGCAATTAAGGCCGCGGCCGCTCTGTCCTGCCCCTACTTATAGCCGTGCGCCGCGTCGGCCTAGGGTTTTACCCCTGCCCGAGCTTTCCAACTTCCGTCGCGCGCTTCGTCTTCCTCGTTGCTGCCGCTTGTCCTCTTGCATCCTCCGCCGCCGTCGCTTCGCCGGTCCGGAGAGCAAGCGCCCGAGCCCCTCACCCCGCCGGCGTTTCTCCCTCTTCGAAGCTCTGCGATGTCGACCTGGGAGCGCTCCCGCGTCTCGCTCCGGCAGCTGGAGGGTCTCGTGGCGGAAGGACTGCTTCCGCCGTTGACGGAGGCCGGGGAGTGGAAGGTGCCCGGCGTCGAGGACTACCCCCAACCGCCGGAGGGGTACGTTGTTTCTTTCGTCGCCTTCCACGAGCGCGGGTTCTCCGTCCCCGCAGGAAGGTTCATCCGTGCCGTACTCAACGAGTACGGGCTGGAGCTCCACCACCTCAACCCCAACGGAGTCCAGCAGATGGCGGTGTTCGTGGCTCTCTGCGAGGGGTACCTGGGGATAGGGGCCCATTGGGACCTCTTCAGGTACTTCTTCAAGTTTTCGTTGCACTCCGCGGAGGGCGGAGCCCCCGCGACGATTGGTTGTGCCGTGCTGAAGGCGAAGCAGGGGCGGCTGAAGGCCTACATCTCGGGGACCTTGACCAGCTCGAACAAGGGCTGGCACCCGCTGTGGTTCTACTTGAAGAACGACAGCAGAAACCCCCTTCCGGCGTATACCGGAAAAACCTTCGAGAAGTTGCCCGAGGCATGGGCGTACGGGCCCGAGAAGGAGCGGCAAGACAAGGTTCTCGGGGACATCTGGGAGGCCCTCGCCCGGCTCCGCGACGCGAGGGTGTCCACAGCAGAAGTCCTCGGCGGGTACCTCTCGAGAGGTATCGTGCCGCTGAGGCGGCGCACTCTCCAGATCTGGGAGATGATCCCGAAGAATGCCCCCTTCGAGGGGACCGTGACGATGAACCCCCTGCCGTCGGGGGACGAGGTGAAGCGCCGGGTGACGGCGGCGATGGGGAAGGGTCATGAAGCATATCCTCCCCCGGGCCTCCTCCCCATGCTCCCGCACAAGCGCACCAAGGACCTGGTAAGGTTTTCTTCGTGCACCTTGAATCCCCGATTGGTTTTTCAGTTGGCTGATCCTGAATTCTTTTTAGATGAAGGGCCTCCACTGCACCCTCTCCCGGCCGCCACTCCCCGAGGACAAGGCGAGAAACCGGGCCGAGGCCGCATACGCCAAGGCGAGGAAAGATCGCCGGGAGGAGTGGAAGAAGAACGAGGTCGCCAAGCGTGAGCGGAACGCCGAGCGATCCAGGAGGAGGAGGAAGGGAGAGGACGAGGTCTCCGAGGACGAGGACCCCGAGGAGTTCGTGGAGAACGTCTCGGGGAGCGAGGATGACGAGGAGAGTGACGACGACTCGCCTCCTCAGAAGCTGAAGTCGGTCGTGGTGATGACCGCCGGCGCCTCGTCCTCGGCGCAGCACTCGGGGCGGAGCGGGAGAGGAGGGCCGCCACCGCCGGACTCGGGAAGGGGCGAAGGCTCTCGGTCGGACCGGCATCGGCGGTCCTCCGAGGAGAGCCGGCGCGAGAGGCGCAGCCGCACACCTCCGTCCTCCCGTCACGACCTCGAGAAGGGAAGGAGTTCCCGGCGGGAGACGGTCTCCCCTCCCCGGGAGAGGAGCCGGAGCCGGGACCTATCAGAGCGCGCCCACAAAGGGGGCTCGTCCTCGGGGGCGTCGCGCTCCCCCTTGCGATTCGCGCCGCGGGACGACAGGCGGCCGCCGTCGGCCCCTCAGATGACGCGGGCGCGGAGCGAAGGGCGGGACGCGCCCCGGACGCCCGTGGTGGAGACGCAAGCCCCTCCCGCCCCGGTGAGGGTCACGACAAGGCGGCCGGACTCGACACCGGTCGAGGGGGGAGGCTCGTCAGGTCGGGCGGCGCCCCACTCGGGCAGGGACGCCGCAGTCGCGCCCGTGGCCCCTGCCCCGACGACGCTGGCGGGATCCAAGCGGCCCGCATCCCCGCAGGCCCCAGCGCCGACGGGGTCCAAGCGGACGCGGAGGATTGCGAAGGGGTGAGTGATGTCCTGTGTTTCTCGAATGGTTTCGGTTTTTTCTGTAGTTACCATTTTTCTCAGCCGGGTTCGCTGACTTGCAATGAACCAGTCGGGCCGATACTCCGCTCGAGGTGGCGCCGAGGAAGACGCTGCGCCTGGTGGCGCAGAGGCCGGGGCCTGTGGCGGAGCAAGCCGAGCTGGTGACGCCGGAGCCCACGGCGGAGCTGGCCAGGAAGGCGACGGTAGACCCCGTGGTGGAGCGGGCCGAGGTGACTCCGCCGGTGCCCTCGGCAGAGCGGGCCGAGGAGGGAACGCCGGTGCCCTCGGCGGAGCAAGCCGAGGAGGGGACACGGAGGGCGGCGCCCTCCGCGGAGGAACAGGTGCCGGAGGGGGACGACGACAGCCCGGGAGACACACTCCCAACGGGCCTAGCCTTTGCACAGGCCGTCCCCCCAGAGGCGGCCGTGGCGGCGCTCCAAGCGGAGCTGGCCGAGGAGCTGGCGGAGGCGGCCCTGCCTGCTCCTCAGGAGGAGCCGGCTCACCCCGGAGTGGAGGGAGTCGCCGGGGAAGATGGCCGCGGGATTGCTGCCTCTCCGGGGGCCGCTGTTGGCCCCCAAGAAGCAGAGGCGGTGACCTCCGGCGCTCGTCCAGACGCCGCCACCCCGGCAGCCGTTGCAGCCCCCGAGTCCTCCGGGGTGATCCCCCCGGAGGTCGTCGTGCTCGAGGACTCGCCGGAGGGCAGCTCGCGGAGGGTTGCCGGGGAGTGCAGCAGGAGGCTGACCGTGGAGCCCCCGAGGCCTTCGTGCCCTTCGAGCGAGGGCCTGTGCCATCTCCGGGAGACGCCGGGGATGATTACGGTGGACCGTCGATGTGCTGCCCTCGTACCCATCGAGGACAACCCGAACCTTCCGTGCGAGGGTCGGTTCTTATGGTACGACCGTCAGAACCCGGCGGCGGGTCCAGTCTTCGAGCTAGACGACGCGGCGGAGAGGGAGCAGTGCCAGCTTCTCCGCGAAGGCCTCGACAACATGAAGGAGGTCTTCAACAAGTTGATCATCGAGCCTTCCCGGGTGAGTCTCTGGACTTCGTTCTTCTAATCCTGACGCTGCTCTGGGGCACGCCTTACCGTTCTTCTTTTCGTTTTTGTTCAGTGAATTATCGAGCGCAGTGCCGAGAAATCGGCGTTCCTGCGCCGGGAGTCCGGGCTTTGGCACGGTGTGCATGCCTTAGCCGTTCTTCTTTTCGTTTTTGTTCAGCGAATTATCGAGCGCAGTGCCGAGAAATCGGCGTTCCTGCGCCGGGAGTCCGGGCTTTGGCACGCCGTGGAGCAGCTGAAGGCCGAGAAGGAGCTGCTGAAGGCCGAGAAGGAGCAGCTCGAGGCCCAGCTGGCCGAGGCCCGGGAGGCGAGGGACGAGGCGATCCTGGACGCCGCGGAGAGGGAGGCCGCCCTCGAGGCGAAGGTGGACGAGGCCGAGAGGACCGTGAGGGAGGCGTTGGTGGCCGCCGACGCCTCCAATCGGGAAAAGGCTGCCGCCGTACGGGAGGTCGAGGAGCTGAGGACGAAGGTGGCGGACCTTCAGACAGACGTCCAGCACCGCGACCTCGACCTCAAGACGGTCGGCAACCAGCTGGTCGAGGTGGCCGGCAAGCTGACGGCCGCGGAGGAGGAGGGGGCCCGCCTCAAGGAGATCGCCGGGAAACGGGAGGAAGAGATCCTTGGTAAGTCATCCCTCCTCATCAGTTGTCGGGCGGTTTCTTTCTGTTCTCCTTGCGTGGCGGCAGGTTTGCTTAAGCTTGACTGTCAATGCAGCCCTGCGGAGGGGGAAGGTTGATCTGGAGGCCCAGCTCGAGGGGGAGAAGCGCAAGGTGGCCAAGGCCTTTGCTGCCAACCAAGAGCTGGTGCAGCTTGGTCACGATCTTAGGGCGCAGCTGACCAGTAAGTATCGCGCGTCCACTCGCCCTTCTTCTTGCAGAATGATGCTGACGAAGAGTTGCCTGCAGGGGTCGTCGAGGACCTTCGGAGGTCCCGGGAGGCGGGCGAGCAGAGCCAGAGGGCCCTCGAGAAGAAGTCCGAGGTCCATCAGGCTTTGGTCCAGGCGGTTGATCGCTTGCTCGAGGAGCTCAACGTCGGCGACGGCCCATCCTTGGTGAATCGCCTCGCCCTTGTCATGGGGAGGACTCGGGCGCAGGCCTCGGATCTTGCTCGGAGTGTGGCACGCAAGATCATTGCTATGTTCTTGTCACACTACCCGACCATGGATCGGGAGGCTCTGCAAGACGGGTGGGCTCCTGGCTACGAGGATACGGAGTACGACGAGATTGAAGCCGAATCCTCCTCGTTTGCCGATCGAGTGGCGTCCGTCGCCCTGCAGGATCTTGGGCTGGAGTAGACATAAAGAACTTGGTCACTCCTTGTTATGTAATGAACAAAGTTCCTAGGACGATCGTTGTTGCCCCGAAAACTCGCGTTTTTTCTGTTGTTTGCCATTTTCGTTTTCTTCCGAATGCCTTTGGGGGCCGTGGGCCGAGATGGAAAGGCGCGGGGTCCTGCCCGTCGGACTCCGTTCTGTAGCCGCCGGGGCATAGGAACTCGGGAGATTGGGCACTCGGACTCGCAGCCCCCGAGTAGTTTCGGAAGGTTCGAACGATGACAAGCAACAGATCGGGTATGCTGAAGGCAACAATTAGTCGAAGCGGTTCCTTTATTGCTTCTCGGGAAAAGGACGTCAGCCCGAGGGCTTGGACTTTGCCCGCAAGTTAGCGCCGTAGCCGCAGGGGCGTGAGCACTCGAAACTTGGACAAGCGCGGTCACAAAGCCCTTTGAGTTGACGTTCCTTTCTCGCAAGCGCAAAAGTATACCGCTTGATCGCGCGCGAGAGCGATCACTTGGCGAGTTTTTGCGAAAAAACAGAGTGAAAAAACGGAGGGGCACCGGGCCCTGGGTGGAGCCCCCGAGCGGTGGGCGATCCTGCACAGGGAAGGGGTCGCCCGCCGCTTAGCTTTGGGAACTCACGGGGTACATTTCAGTCGTGTGCGAATAAAGTACTCGGAATAGCACAGTACTTCGATTATAATCGCGAATTGGGAAGTACAGGTACTTTTAAGGGTAGAGAGACGTAGCTGTGCGAGCCCGCAGGGGAGTGTGAGGCTCTTTGGGAGTGGCGGGGACTCGTCGGGCAAGGCGGGGACTTCTCGGGCTCGTCCTTGGCCTCGTGGCGAGATCTTTTTCCAGGCCTTGCTTCGTGACCTGGGACCCTACGCGATGCAGGGTGCTAGTGGAGAGGCTTTTTTCTCCTTACATCGTAACCCCTCATGCATCTTTTTTCGCAAAAGGTGGAGGGGCCGGACCGCGCCGTATTTTTGCCTCGTCGGCCGAAAATGCGGTGTCCGTGTGAGCTGATAACGGGTCAATTCGAGTGAAGCCACGGCATCCCGCTCGACGGGTTCCGATCGGACCAGCTGGTGGCCAGCTTCAAATTCCTGGTGGCGAGATCATCTAGTTACCGAGTCCGTTCGACCGGACTTGGTGGCTCTTTGCCTTTCCGTTCGGGGGAAAAACCATGATCTTACTTTCCATCAAGACTCGAACGCAGTTCGGGATGCCCGTGACGCTCGTGCGCCCGGGTACTGGCCGCTGGGACCCATCCCTTACTGCCCCTCGCTCGGGGTGCCTGGGGGCGGCTGTAGAACCCATCGACGGGCCAGCCTTCGAACCCCTGGCGTTTAACAGGCCATCGTAGGTACTTACCGTGTCGTTTGTGGAGAGCGTTCGACCCTACGCGGGGAAAGAGTCGCTCGCCTCTTATTTCAGAGGGCTCGGGGAGCGTTCTCAGGAAACGACTGCAAGCTCATAAAGTACTCGGAACGGAAGAGCATGTTTATTATCGCAAGCGAATGACAAAGTACACATGCTTTTTAGGGGTAAAAGCGACGTAGCTGCTCTATGTTCCAAGCGTTCGTGAGGACTTGGCCGTCCTCGTCCTTGAGCTTGTAAGTCCCCGGGCGTAGGACTTGGTCGACGATGTATGGGCCTTCCCATGGTGGCGACAACTTGTGGCGGCCGCGGTTGTCCTGAACCCGTCGGAGGACGAGGTCGCCGACTTGAAAGGCCCGGCTTCGGATGTTGCGGTCGTGATATCGTCGTAGGGCCTGCTGATACTTGGCCGAATGGAGCAGTGCAACGCTGCGTGCTTCGTCCAGCTGGTCGATGGCGTCTTCCAAGGAGGCTTGGTTTCCTTCGTCGTCGTAGGCGCGGATCCGTGGGCTGCCGTAGTCGAGGTCAGTTGGGAGGACTGCCTCGGACCCGTGCACCATGAAGAAGGGCGTGCATCCCGTGGCTCGACTCGGGGTGGTTCGTAGGCTCCAGAGGACCGACGGGAGCTCCGCAACCCACCTTGCCTTGAACTTCTCGAGGCATTTGAAGATTCACGGCTTTAGCCCTTGCAAGATCATGCCGTTGGCTCTCTCTACCTGTCCGTTGGTTTTGGGGTGGCTGACGGCGGCCCAATCCACTCGGATGTTGTTGTCATCACAAAAGTTGAGGAACTTTTTGCCCGTGAACTGAGTGCCGTTGTCAGTGATGATCACGTTCGGGACCCCGAAGCGGTAGATGATGTCGGTGAAGAACTGGACAGCTTCTTGCGAGCGAACCCGCCGGATAGGCCTTGCCTCGATCCATTTGGAGAACTTGTCGATGGCGACGAGGAGATGCGTGAAGCCCCCGGGTGCTTTCTTCAGTGGCCCGACTAGATCCAAGCCCCATACGGCAAAGGGCCAAGTGATGGGGATGGTCTGCAGGGCTTGTGCCGGGAGGTGAGTTTGCCTTGCATAGAATTGACAGCCTTCGCATCTACGCACGATATCCTTGGCGTTGGCCACCGCGGTTGGCCAGTAGAACCCTTGACGGAAAGCTTTCCCGACGAGTGTCTTCGGCGCGGCATGATGCCCACATGCTCCTGCATGGATGTCCCTTAGCAATTCTTTACCTTGGTCGATCGGAATGCAGCGCATTAGGATGCCAAAGGAGCCTCGTCGGTAAAGCTCTCCCTCGATGAGCGTGAAGGTTTTGGCCCAGCGCGCGATCCGCCGAGCCTCGGTCGGGTCGGATGGGAGCTTGCCCTGCACGATCCACTCGAGTAGCGGGATTCTCCAGTCGGGATCCTCGAGGTTGGGCTCGGCGGCTGCGTCTATCTCCATCACCTCCGCCTCCTCTTGCACTGGAGGCTCGGGCGGCTCGTCGTCGAGTCGGATGGAGGGGACGTGCTGGTCCTTGGCGAACACTCCATGGGGAACAGGCTTCCGGTTTGATGCCGCCTTGGCAAGGGTGTCGGCCGCCTCGTTATATCGTCGTTGAACGTGCTTGAGCTCGAGGCCGAGGAACTTGTCTTCCAGCTCGCGGACCACCCGGCAGTAGGCGGCCATCTTGGGGCTGACGCAGCTCGACTCCTTCATCACTTGATCGACGACCAGCTCCGAGTCTCCTCGGATCTCGAGACGCCGTATGCCGAGCTCGAGGGCGATACGGAGTCCGTTGATGAGGGCCTCGTATTCGGCGGCGTTGTTGGAGGCCGAGAAGTGTAGCCGAACCATGTATTCCATGCGCACGCCCAGAGGCGAGACGAAGACCAGGCCGACACCTGCTCCTTCCTTCATCAGCGATCCGTCGAAGTACATGACCCAGGTCTCGTGTTCAACGGAGGTCGGGGGAGTTTGTGCCTCAGTCCACTCGGCGATGAAGTCAGCCAACGCTTGCGACTTGATGGCGTCCCGAGGTGCGTAGGTGACGTTCTTTCCCATCAGCTCGAGGGCCCACTTGGCTATCCTCCCGTCGGCCTCGGGGTTCTGGATCACCTCGCCGAGTGGATACCTCGACACCACCGTGATGGGGTGGGCGTCGAAGTAGTGCCGGAGCTTCCGCTTGGTGATGAGGACGGCGTAGACAAGCTTTTGGATCTGGGGATACCGTACCTTGGTGTCGGACAGGACTTCGCTGATGAAGTAAACGGGGCGTTGCACCTTCTGGATCTTCTCGGGCTCGCTTCGCTCGACGACGAGGGCGGTGCTTACCACATGGGTGGTTGCCGCGATGTAGAGTAGCATGGGTTCCCCTTCCATCGGAGCGGTCAGGATCGGTGGGTTTCTGAGCGTCGCCTTGAGCGAGTCGAGGGCCTGCTGCGCCTCGGCGTTCCAGACGAAGTGGTCCGACTTCTTGAGCAGTTGGTACAGGGGCAGGCTTCGTTCCCCAAGTCGGGCGATGAAGCGGCTTAGTGCGGCCAAGCATCCCGTGACGCGTTGGACGCCCTTCACGTTCTGGATCGGCCCCATGTCGGTGATGGCAGTTATCTTCTCGGGGTTGGCTTCGATGCCTCGTTCCGATACGATAAAGCCGAGGAGCATGCCTCTTGGGACCCCGAAAACGCATTTCTCGGGGTTGAGCTTTACTTTGTTCAGCCGGAGCTTCTCAAAGACAGCTGTAAGGTCGGAAACCAAGTCGCCCGTGCGCTTGGATTTTACTACTATATCGTCAACGTACGCCTCGACCAGTCGGCCGATCAGGTCGCCGAAGACGCGTCGCATGCATCTCTGGAACGTGGCACCCGCGTTTTTCAGCCCGAAGGGCATAGACGAATAGCAGTAGGTGCCGAAAGGCGTGATAAACGATGTGGCGAGCTGGTCGGCCAGGCTCATCGCGATCTGATGGTACCCGGAGTACGCATCGAGAAAGCAAAGGGTTTCGCACCCCGCGGTGGAATCGACCACCTGATCTATGCGCGGGAGGGGAAAGGAGTCTTTGGGACATGCCTTGTTCAGGCCAGTATAATCAACACACATCCTCCATTTCCCATTCTTCTTTTTTACAAGGACCAGGTTGGCCAACCACTCGGGGTGGTATACCTCCCTGATGAAGCCGGCGCTGAGGAGCTTTTTGAGCTCTTCGCCGATGGCCTTGTACTTCTCGTCGTCGTAACGTCGGAGCTTCTGCTTGACGGGTCGTGCGCCAGGCTTGATGTCGAGTTTGTGCTCGGCGACTTCCCTTGGAATCCCCGGCATGTCCGAGGGTTTTCATGCAAACACGTCGAGGTTTGCGCGGAGAAAGTCGACGAGCGCGCTTTCCTATTTAGGATCGAGCGCCGTCCCGATACGGAGGGTGCGACCATCGTCGGTCATGGCAACCTCCTTGACGTCCTTGGCCGGCTCGAAGGAGCACGCGGCACGCTTGGAGGTCTCGGGGACATCCAGGTCCCTGGGCGAAGGCTCAGCGGCGAGCCTCCTGGACTGGACGAGTGCCTCCGCGAATTGGAAGCACTCGGTTTCACAGGCGAACGCATGCTCAAAGGAAGTCCCCACGGTGATGACACCTTTGGGCCCGGGGATCTTTAATTTGAGGTACGTGTAATTCGGGACAGCCATGAACTTTGCGTATGCAGGCCTCCCGAGGATGGCGTGATACGTCCCAGGAAACGCCACCACTTCGAAAGTGAGGGTTTCTCTGCGGAAGTTCCGTGGAGTCCCGAACGTGACGGGCAGGTCGATCTGCCCGAGCGGTACCGCGTCCACCCCAGGGACGATCCCATGGAATGGCGCCGGGGATGGTCGAAGTTGTGACCGCGGGATCCCCATCTCATCGAGAGTGTCGACGTAGAGGATGTTGAGGCCGCTCCCGCCGTCCATCAACACTTTGTGGACGCGCTTCGTCCCGAAGAGAGGAGCAACCACGAGCGGGTACCTTCCGGGTTGTGGGACGTAGTCGGGATGATCAGATCGATCGAAGGTGATCGGGGCCTCGGACCACTTTAAGTAGGAAGGTACCGCGGGCTGTGTGTGGCAGACTTCTCGCCGGATTAACTTCTCTTCGCGCTTCGGGGGGCAGGCCACCGACCCCCCGACGATCATCAGGATCGCGCCGTCCTCCCTGGGATAACCGTCGTCGTTGTTCGAGCCACCGGCCCCGTCTCGGCTCTCATAGGGTTTCTTCTTCAGGGTGCCGGCGAGGAAGCTTCTCATGAGTTTACAATCCTTCAGGGCGTGCTTGACGGGGCCCTCGTGATTGGTGCAGGGCGCCTCGAGGAGCTTCTCGAAGTGATCCCTTGGCGCCGGGTTTCCCTTGGGCTTAGTGGCCTTCCGCTCGGCCGCCGCTACCATGCGGCTATCGCGCCTCCGCTTATCCTTCCTTTTCTTCTTGTCGGGTCGGGCGGAGGTGCCTTCGTCTACCGTCTCCGACTGCTTGCCCTTGACCTGAGGCCGATCAAGGGTGGCGGCAACGGCGTCCTCCCCATCGGCGTAGTCGGTGGCGATGTCAAGGAGTTCCCGGATGGTCCGAGGCTTCCGGCGTCCCAACTCATGGATGAGGGTCGCGCAGGTGGTTCCAAACCGGAACGCGGAGACGACGTCGGTGTCAGCGGTGTTCGGCAGCTCGGTGCAGCGCTTGGAGAAGCGCTTGATGTAGTCGCGCAGAGTCTCATCCTCTGCCTGGAGGCAGTTGCGGAGGTCCCAGGGATTCCCGGGGCGAGTGTAGGTGCCCTGGAAGTTGCCAACGAAGGCGTCGCGCAACTGCGCCCAGCTGTCGATTTTACCTGCGGGGAGATGCTCCAGCCATGTTCGAGCCGAGTCGGCGAGGTAGAGGGGGAGGCTCTTGATGATGAAGTAGTCGTCTTGCGCTCCCCCCGCATGACACGCGAGCCGGTAGTCCTCTAGCCAGACGCTGGGGTTGGTGTCCCCGTCGTACTTGGGCACCGTTGTGGGAGCTCGGAAGCGCGGAGGGACCTGAGCGCCGAGGACGCGGGGTCCAAAGGCACGCGGCCCCCTGGGGTCGGGCGACACGCTCCTGCTCCGGTCCTCGCCGCTGTCATAGCGGCCCCCACGCCGCCTGTTGTAGGCTCGGCGCGGGCGGCGCTGATGGTGCTCGTCCCGTTGCCTGGCACCTTCGTCGGCTGGGGCCGCACGATGATGCACGGAACGCTCATGCTCGGGCTCTCGAGGAGCTCGCTGGCGTGAGGCAGAGCTTTCCGCCTGCTGGACTGCTGCGGTCTCCAGGAGCGCACGGAGCTGCTGATGGAACCTCCGATCTTCGGGCGCCGCTGGTTCGGGATGTTCGCGGAGCAGGACAGCAGCCGCTGCGAGGTTCTGGGACGCCCGGTTGAAGACCTGCGCGTCGTTGGCGTTGCCACCGTCGTTGACGATGCGCTGTTGCACGTCCCGGGCCCGTGCGCGGGCGGCTCCTCCATCCGCGTTTCTCCCAAGCTCACGGTTGAGCTGCTGTCGCTCTGCCTCGATCTGACGCCGAGCCTCGTCCAGCTCCTGCAGCCTGACCCGCCGAGCGTCGTCCGCCGGGGCGTTGGGCGGTGGCGCTGCAGGAGCGTTGGCAGGTGGAGCTGCAGGGGCGTTGGCAGGTGGTGCCGCGGGGGCGCCATTCCCCGTCGAGCTGCTCGCGGACTGCACATCCCCGTCGGGGGTGTGACACATGAAGCACTCCCGGTAAGGGTCGAAGTTCGGCGGAGCCCACGTCAACCGCGGGCGCGAGCTTTGCTTGCTCACCGCGATTTTGGCGGTTGGCAAGACACGGGGGTTGATCTCTGCCGGTGTCGGGGTGGCCACCGGGTCGCTTGGCAGGCCTGGCTGTCCCTCCGGGTACATGGCGTTGTAGCAGTCGATGAACTCGTCCCAGGGGAGCTGCTCCTGCCCTCCAACCTGGAGGGCGAGGTTGGTAAGCATGTAGGAGACGTTGCGGAAGCGCTCCTGGGTCGGGCTCCGTCCCAGGGCAGCCGCCAGGTCTCCCCCGATCAGATCGAGGACATAGCCGGTGGCTCCCGGCGTGGCGTGGGAGGGCTTAGGCCCCTCGTCGTGGGACGTCTTGCCGTCGCCGTGGGCAAGCTTGGGGCGCACGAAAGTCGCCCCGATGATGGGCTCCGCCGACTTATCGATGACGAAGTCGAGGGAGCCGAACCGCAGGTGGTCGCCGGGCGCCAGCGAGGGCCCACCGACTTGTCGATGACGAAGTCGAGGGAGCCGAATCGCAGGTGGTCGCCGGGCGCCAGCGAGGCGCCGCTGTGGGCCATCCGGACCCTGGTGAAGTGTCGTGACACGCGAAATCCCCTACCTGGCGCGCCAACTGTCGGGGTTCTCTACCGCCGACAAGTAAATTTCCTACGATCGCGTGTCAGGGCTCGGATGGTGACTCGAGAGACAGGGGTTTAGACTGGTTCGGGCCTCCGGAGAGTAATACCCTACGTCCAGTGTGTGCCGGTGTTCTCAAGTCCAAGTCTGTAGTAGGGGTGTACAAACTAGTCGGGAGAGGGAGAGGGTCCCAAGTCCCTGAGCGGTGCGAGTGAGCGTGTTGCGTGTGCTGTGACCGAGTGTTCGACTAGTGTTCGAATGTCCCCCACTGATGTCCCCTTTTATAGCCTCAAGGAGAGAAGGGAGTGGGGGGTAAGAAAGGAGAAAATTACAAGGGGAGTTACTGCCCCCGAGAGCTTCAACCAGCGTCGCTCGCCGAGCCGTACCGGGAGCAGGTGTTGACGGAGTGGGCGCCCCGCCGGACCCGGGATCGTACATCCCGGGTGGTTGGTGTCGACGCCTTCTCGGGTAAGCTCCCGGGTAGTTTCCGGGTCATGGTTGACTTACTCGAGGTCTTCGAGCGCTCCAGGTGTCCTGCTCGGGCTCCAGGTGTCGTCCGTGGACGCCTGGAACTGTACTTGAGTGCCCGGTGTAGCGCATGCATTCCTTCTCCAGACTGTAGCGTTCCTGTTCGGATGAGACGGGCGCCACTGTGGCTGCCGTGGCGAAGGACGGACGCCCATCATGCTCTGACGCGGCAAGTACCAAGTGGGTACGGCGCCGGATGGGCCGGGGCGTGGCCGGGTAGTTTTACCCGAGGAGCTGGAGACCACTCGGAAGCGGAGAACTCCTCGGGCGAACCGGAAAGCCACTCGGAGGCGGAGAACTCCTCGGGCGAACCGGAAAGCCACTCGGAGGCGGAGAACTCCTCGGGCGAACCGGAAAAGCCACTCGG
>CM014277.1:64052183-64071170 GCA_004135705.1 Alloteropsis semialata
CCCCTGAAACTCATTATCAGGGGCGGCTCGCGCCATGACCCACCCTTAGAAGTGTTGCACTGTACAAAAACCGAGAGGCCTTCTTCCCCAACCTGATAAGTGCACTCCAAACCGAAAAAAGAGGGGGAGGTGCTGCCCAAATTTCCCAAAAAAAGTGGAGGACAAGGGGAAGATTTGTCCCCTTATTAGGAGGTGAGTTGATGCTTATCCTATGACTATTCTTAAGCTTATTGCATTGATTATGGCTCAATTAGGATTTGTGTTACCTCTAACTAGATCTAGATCTCCATGATAGTACTTGGCCAATTGGACCCCAATTTAGCTCAACCTTTTGGATGGAACTAGGTTAGTGAAGTAGGGGAAGATGATTCTCCCATTAATTTGCCTCGGTTTTGACTTTTTAGCCTCATTCATGGATGGGGAAATTGCAAAAACCATGGAGGAGAGACAAGAAGATTTATCTTTTTTACAATAAGCGTGCATTTCTTTTCTTTTTCTTACATTTTCAACGTTAGCCTCATATAATGTCTTATATTTTTTGTTCATGGATATGTGTTATTTTTTCTTGACTTATTTTTTTAATGGAATTTTTTAAGGTTACAAGATGGGTCGGTCATGGATGTACAATATATCGAGGCATGGTGAATATTTTCACCGAGAGCTTGACAAGTTTCTTAAAGTCGCAGAGAATCATGCAATGGATGAGAGGACCAAAGATATGCGTCGCCCCTGCCGAATCTGCCAAAACCATCGTGTTTTCAACGACTTGGTTACAATCCGATCACATGTGCTGGTTCATGGTTTCGTGAAGGAGTACACATTATGGACATACCATGGTGAGAAGAAGAATACCGACGTTGTGGACCAGTTACAAGACATCTGGTGAGACCCTGAAGCCATCAACAGATACTTTGACGGTTATGATGAAGGTTATGGTTTCGAGGATGACAAAAGTGATGATGGTGTTGACTATGGAAGTGGTGGTGATGGAGTCGGTGGTGGTGAGGACATTGCTGGGGATGAAGGTGCTGAGGACATTGTTGGGGATAAAGGTGGTGATGGCAGTAGTGGTGATGAATTTGATGACAGCGATTTCTTAGGCCAGTTGTTGCATCATACCAAAGAGAAACTATTAGTTGGCAGTGCGAAAGGCGCACAAAATGTTGAGTCATTGAAAAAGGCAGCTCAGAAAACTGTGTATGAGTGTTCAAAGGGTTGTCCGAGACACTGAACCGTGCTTCGCTTCATACTCGAGCTGTTGATTCTAAAGGCTAAATATGGTTGGTCCGACGTTAGTTTCAATGATCTCCTTCGTATCTTAGCATGGTTGCTTCCAAAGCCTAATAAAGTACCGGAGAACACTTATCGAGCAAAGAAGCTTATCAGTCCCTTCACGATGGGTGTGGAAAGAATTCATGCTTGTCCAAATCATTGTATATTGTACCGAGGGGATGCATTCAAAAATTTGGACAAATGCCCGGTATGTGGAGAAAAAGGTACAAAAACAATGCTAGCTATTGTGGGGGCGAGGACAAAGTTCAAACAAACGAGAATAAAAGAAAAAGGAGGGTAGTGTTGCTTGTAATGAGCAACCTGACACTTGTGTAGGCGTTGATGATGGGAAGCAGAGGAAAATCCTTACTTAGTCGTGTGGTACCTCCCTGTGGCCGATCGCCTGAGGCGTCTGTTCTCAAACCCAAACGACGCTGAACTGATGTGCTGGTGGGATTCTGATAAGCACAGGAAGGGAGATGAAAAGATTCGCCATCCAGCCAATGCTAGCCAGTGGCAGAAATTCAACGAGAAGCATAAAGAGTTTGCAAAAGATCCAAGAAATGTTCGGTTTGCTTTGAGTATGGATGGAATGAATCCATTTGGTCAAAGGAAGAGCACACACAGCACATGGCCAGTTGTCTTGAGCATGTTCAACCTACCTACATGGTTGTGCCAGAAGCGAAAGTATCTTTTCCTATGCATACTTATACAAGGCCCAAAGCATCCAGACATAGATATTGATATTTTTCTTGAGCCTCTGTTGGAAGAGATGGCAAATTTATGGAACAACGGTATCAAAGATGATTGATGGTTTTACACAGCAAGAATTCACCCTAAGAGCTATGATCTTCGTTACCATCAACGATTACCAGGCGTTGTTTGTGCTTTCAGGGCAGGTCAAAGGAAAGACGGCATGCAGTGTATGCTTGGACGATGAAACCGCTTGGTATTTCCTCGATGGAACTAGAAAGGGAGTTTTCCTGAGGCACAGACGCTTCTTAGAGGAAGGACACAAGTACCGAGGTAAGAAGTTTCATCAATTTTTTGGAGGCGACACTGTGATAGATCCCGCTCCTGCAAAACAAGACGGACACATAGTCTTTCAGATGGTCAAGGACATCGAGGTTGAATATGGGAAGATGACAAAAGACGGAAAGCCAAAAAAAAAGAGATAAGGCACCTAAGGATGGCGTGCCGTTTAAGAAGAAGTCAACTTTCTTCAAGTACTTACCGTATTGGGAGGACCTAGAGGTCTGCCATGACATAGATGGTATGCACATAAAGAAGAATGTGTTCGGTAACATGATTGGGCTCTTACTAGATTCAAAGGATAACCTGAAGTTGCACCAGGACTTGGTAGCTATGAACATTAGAGATGATCTTCGCCCTATAGATGTGGGGAATAGAAGATATAAACTTCCTGCGGCTAGCTACAACTTAACATTGGCTGAGAAGAGGGCAGTATGTCAGTGTTTACGGGGTATCAGAGTGCCAAGTCGTTACTTATCCAACATCAAGAAACTAGTGTCGATGAAAGATCTCTCGTTTACTGGATACAATTGTCATGATTGCCATGTTATGCTAACTGTATTCCTTGCAATTGCAATCAGGGTGATTAAGCCAGTATACGTAAAGATGGTGATCACTCGGTTATGTTACTTCTTCGACAGAGTTTCTCAGAAGGTGATTGTCAAAGACGAATTGGACGATCTGCAGGTTTTTGTTGGGAGACCATGGAGCAGCTTGAGATGTTCTTTCCTCCACAATTTTTTGACATCACAGAACACCTCATGATTCACATGGTAGATTAGATAAGGGCACTGGGTCTCCTACACTTACACGAAATGTGGGCATACGAGCGTTTCTTGTCAATTTTGAACTGATACGTACTGAATCGTGCAAACCCTGAGGGAAGCATGATAGAGGAATACAGTACTGAAGAAGTCATCGAGTGCTACCTGGCTTATCTAAAAGATAATTTGGGGATTGGTTTACCAGCATCACTTCATCAGGGAAGATTGGATGGTATCGGCATAGCGGGGAGGAAAACATTCATCGACAAGGACATGAATTTGATAAAACTAGCACATTACAGTGTCCTGCAATGCATCACACTAATGGGACCATTCATCCAAAGACACCTAGATGTTGTAAGAGCAGAAAGTCATGGCCGCTCACAAGATTGGATCATGAAGGAGCACAAGCGTCGATTCATCGAATGGTTCAAGGAACAGGACATACCAGATGGGGAAACCATAGAAGAAAAAACAATCAAAAGATTGGCATCAGGACCATCTACTCAGGTCACATCATGGCAAGGTTATGATATTAATGGCTACATATTTTATACTGTCAAAAAAGACAAGAAAAGCATGTCTCAAAATAGCGGTGTTCACACATAAGCCTTAGACGGAAATACCGGCCAAAACATCACATATTATGGCATCATAGATGATATATGGGAATTAGACTATGGTTGTAATATTAGGTTCCCCGTCTTTCGGTAGATGGGTGAACCACCTAAGAGGTGTTGAGGTGGACAACTATGGACTAACAATTGTTGACCTCCAAAATATTGGATACAAAGATGACCCTTGGATACTTGCTTCACATGTTGCACAGGTTCTTTATGTAATCGGCCCTTCTAAAAAACAGAAGCACATTGTGATCCTTGGAAAACAAGCTATTATAGGAGCTGATGAAATTGAGGACGTCGAACAATACAATCAGTTTGAAGAAATGAACCTCTTCCAAGATCTACCAGAGAAGATACAGAAGAAGCAAGCATAAAATGGGGTGAAAAGCCTTGGGCACGGAATAATGGAGAACCAAGAATTGTCACCGGCTAGATATGAAATTTATATTACCTTCTGTTCAAATTTCAATTTTTATGCATGTGTATTGTAAGGATCGATTGCCTCAGAGGGTATGAACGGGGACTTCTTCACATTACTATATTAACTTATATTCAAATTTGAAATTTGTAAGCACATGCATACGACTATAGGACCTACATTTAATACGCTCGTCACACCATAGACAGGAGCATTTGAATGCCCTTTCATTCTGTCGACACGATCACAGACTTGTGCAACATTTACATAAACACTGTTTTATACTGTCGGGACATCTTAGAGCACAGTGGATGAAACATGTTCATACGGTGGCGCAAACATAGCTGACTGCGATGTTGCCTAAATGACAGTTTTATACGGTAAGCCCACAGTAGAAAGCACCGGACGAATGTCCATTCATTCGGTGGTCACGACAGTAGCTGGGTCTGACTTCCCTTTGGCACAATTTTATCCGGTCCAGATATAACAGAACACAGCGGATCAATGTCTCTTCATTTGGTGTCACACGCGCAGAGTTGCCCGACATCACTTCAGCCACCCATTCATCCGGTCGGCCTACAACAGAAGTCACCGTTCGAACCTATGTCCATCTTGTGTGATCTAAGGATGAAGGCTGCAGCGCTACACAGCCGACACATTTATTCGGTGCTAGAAGCGTAATACAGACCAAACGATTATGGCGTCACCCTGTGTACTAGTGCAAGCTAAGCCACCACGGGATGAACGGCCATTAAAATGCTTCGTGCTAAACACCGACCAGCTGATGAAACTGCGACATTGTTTCCGATCTAACTCGTCCACCACATCCTTCTTTGAGTCTCTTGTCTATTTCCTTGCTTCTAGCTATATGTCTTGAGTTATTTTCGATGACTACCGGTCTAACTCGAGTGTGCAACTCCCTCTATGTAATTATTTTTATCTTGTTTATTTGGCTTTCATTTTAATATCTATTTGCATTCCTATTTCTATCGCAATCAGGGCGGGTGGCACCATTCAGATCCAACATTCAGAGAACAAAGTATATGCAATGAAATATATATAACAAGTCTCACAGGTTCTTACATCAATGCTAAAGACAAGTTCAAATCCATACGAAAAGGATAAAGGTACATCAATGATACACATTTCTTACACTGCTTCACGCCCTTAGTAATCCAACATAGTTTAGGTCTCCGATCGTGAAGCCTAGAACTTCATCAAAATAAAGTAGAGCATGATTTAGTGTGCTTGACGTTGCTACACATGGGCGATCATATGCACTACCATAAATCTCGAACAACGTAGGTAAGGGCCAATCATGTGGCTTCTAGAAAGGGACACAAGCTTGGTACTTTGTATCTCTGGTGCATACTGGGCTCCCCTCGATGCAAATATAATCAAACACCTCCAGGACTTGATCCATAATTTCTTGAAAGCTCATTGCAGCAACGGTTTCGTCCGATGATGCCACTATGAAGAGGACCGCTCGAACAGACCTTCATCAGATGGAGGTTCTGCACCAACCTCACGCGCGAGCACTATTTCATCCGCTGGCGGTAAACTGCTCGGAGCGGATGAACGTGTAACGCTTTTTTGAGCCACCGCTTCAACATACGTTCTTCCTGCCCGTGTAAAATGTGGCGTACCGTATATTGTTGTGCATGGTTTCTGTTCAAACTAATCAGATTCACACTTCTTTGAGTCCTTGGTCGTTTTCGTTGCTTCTAATGCCATGTCTTGTGCCTTTTGAGCTTGCAGGTCCTAGTTTCACTGAAGTGTGCTCTTTCATGTCTACACACTTAGCTTCGTCAAAGTATGTCCTAGCTCAAGTACCCCATTAACAGTGACACTCGATTCTACAAAATCTTCATCTTGAAGTGACACTCGATTCTACAAAGGTCCTAATCTTCATGTACCATTGGTTCGTTACAACACAAATGAGTAGAGATAAAAGACATGAAATGAACGCGCAAGAATGCATTAACTGAAATAAAACAAGTGCACACTTAGATACAAATGACCATCATGAGGGCATAAACAAAGCCAAACGACATGTCCATATATGAGAAACTACAAAAGATACAACACTCCCACCCAACACTCTCACGCCCCCCAAGTATTGTCGCTAACCTCATACTAAGGCACGTCAACATGGTCAGAGGAGGAGCAGTCCGAGGAGGGGCCAGAAGCCTTTGAGCCTACCACAAAACCACCTGCACCGTCAAGATCCATCTATACCTAAATCTGCTCGATAATTGATACGAGAGTGGTGTCGATGGGGTCAACTGGTGTGACTGTAGTAGGAGCAGAGACCACAGTGGCAACCTCGGAAGAAGACGTGACAAAAGGAGAAGAATGTGAGCCTTCCACGGGACCACCTGCACTATCAAGAGCTGTCTCCTGCTCAATCTCCTTGGCCTTTGAGCCTGCCACGGGACCACCCACACCCTCAAGCTCTGTCTCCTGTTCAATCTCCTCGGCCTCCGAGCCTCCCACACGACCGCTCGCACCCTCAAGATCTGTCTCTTGCTCAATCTCCTTGTCCTGTGAGCCTACCATGGCACTACCTGCACTATCAAGAGCTATCTCCTGCACAATCTCCTCGGCCTGTGAGTCTGACACGGGACCACCCGCACCCTCAAGCTCTGGCTCCTTCTCAATCTCCTTAGCCTTTGAGCCTGACACGAGACCACCCGCAGCCTCAAGCTCCCTCTGGTGCTCAATCTCTTCAATAACTACTCCGGTAGTGGAGTCGGGCCCCTGGCGTTCTCACTGGAGTGATGGTATGCTTTTGTCGTTAAATGTAGTCATCGAACTTGTAAATATAACTATGAACTTGGTATGGTATGGTCACTGTTATTTTGGTGATGTGCGTGATCAGATGGCATGACCAAACTGATGCATGGTTGATGGTTGCATGTGAATTGGAGAAATTAATGTGCTGCCTCTTTAGTTATGTCTTTGAGTTTCGTGCTACCTGGCTTTAATATGTATGATGTTTCATGTACGATTCAAAACAGGGCATTATGGGTAGTGTGAACATTTCGAATGCGTAAGTTTCCTAACTCACAATTTTATACGGTGACACTACAGAAAAGCCTCACCATACGAAAGCCCATTCATCCTGTCCATTGGAGGTTTCACCCTAAACCCACACGCAGCCACCGTTTCATATGTCGATGCAACTATGAAGAGCACCTCTCGAACGTCCATTCATCCTGCCCGCTCTGATTTTCCCATGCGCAGACACAGTTTCATCCACTGATGCTACTGTGGACAGCACCGCTTGAATTGCTATGCATCCGATGGTTGTTCCGCATCAAGATACACAGACGATGTAGAGTTTTTTTGGAACCCAAACAGCTTGGCTGTAATATTCGGTCCAAGCGCGGATGAATGTGCCGTGTCAAGGTTGTGTCAAGGTCGTAGAGACACGACCATTCATACAATAAAATGAGCCTGTTGGAATGCATCCATATCAACATTACAATAATGATCTTATCTTACAAAACTTGAGACTTAACTTATCTTATAAACCTTTGAGACAGAATGTATAATACAATTTATCTTACAATTTTGACACACATGCATCATCCTATTGTCACAAGCAGCAGTTATATAGTCAGGCCATGCACAGTTTGGTCCGGTGGTTGTAATTTTGTATGGAGTGGATGATCCTGCGGTCGTTTGGTAGAAAATTAAATCAAAAGCGCCCTACCTTCTTGTTGGCCATTTTGTAATGGACTACTCTATATAAACTGGAGCGACCGGGGGACTTGGCCAAAATTTTCAGACAGCGCGGGACGCCGACAGGCTGCCGAAACTTTTCTTGCCTTCTCGCGCTCCGGCCGCGCCGCCGTCGTCCCCCGCCGCGCTCCTCCAGCCAGCCCTTCGCACCTCTCCGACCCTCCGCCGCGCACGCGCCACTGCCTCTCCGCGCTCTGGCTGCTTCCCCCTCCCGCATGATCCACCACCGCCGCCGGAGCGACCTCCCTGCCGGCGCAGCCTCCACCCTGCTGTCCTCCAGGCGTGCCCTCCTCCCTGTCGACCCTAGATCATCCCCGAGTTGGCATCCTCCGCCTTTCGCCCGCCGGGCCGGGCGCCCTGCTCCTGCTGCGGCCACCTCCCCTCCCCGCGCCAGCACGGCCGTCCTCGCCGGCCGCCGTCCACGACCGCTTGCCGCCCCCTGTGCCGCTCCAGTCAAAGGTGAGAGGAGGTCCTCCATCATACAACTAAGTGCTCGATGAAATGCTTAGCAAGTGCTTGATGTATATATGATACACATGTGTATGAAAAGAACATTTTTTCTATCAATTAATTTGTTTACATTTACCGTTTTAGTTTAACACATTTTGTGTTTTTGATTGTCACGTGTGATTTCATCTAGAGGATGGATGAGCCATCGTCATCCAATCATGATGATCATGAGAATGGGTTCGACTTGGATGTGATTGGGTCCTAGACCCAGTGGGACAGTGATGATGTCTTTGAAGATGACCATGAAGAAGAAGATTTCGGGGATGAGGAGAATGGGGAAGATGCCAAAGATGGAGATGGACCTCAAATAGGACAAGGCGCATGGGTAGACGGCGTGTGGATGGACCCTATTAATCAACACCGCACTGAACCGCGTGTAGGTCGTACAGAGACAGAGCTTGACCCGGATTTTGATCCGGCTAGTGAGGTAACGGTGATCCCTACTGATCCGCTTTCATGTACATTTTGATTGGATAGATGAAATTATATGTACTGATGACTCTTATGATCATGTTAGGTGCCTCATTCTCCAGTAAGGAGAAGGAGACGCCGCCGATGTGGAGTAAGCCCCCCCACAAGTAGAAGAAATTGAGTTGGAGTCATCTGCGCTAGAGGCTGAATGCACAACCACAACCAGTGAACCTAAAAAAAAGGGGCAATGAGGCAGAAACAAATACCCCACAGACACCTGGATGGTTGAAGAACTGAGCCCATCAGGAGAGGTTAAGAACCCTCCAAAAGTTCATGCAAAGTTCCGTAACGCCCTTGGAGCAATAACAAGAACAAAGGTGCATGTGGACCCAATGATCCAAGATTGGTCAAAGGTGCCTGAAGGGAAGAAAGTGGAGATGTGGCAGCTCATTGCTAAATCATTCAAGTTTTCTCGCAATACCGACATGAAAAAAGTACGTGCGCGCACCCTGATGACTTTGGGCGAATGTTTCCGCCGCTGGAAGTGTGAACTGAACAAGTTAGTCCAGGATGGCAAGCCGAAGCCTGAGGGTTACAATATAATAGATGCACAGTGGGCCGAGTTCATACGGCAAAAGAACTCTCTGGATGCTATAGCCCTAAGTCAGAAGCAAAGAGAACTAGCATTGAGAAACATTCATCGAGTTTGCCTTGAGCCGGGTGGTTACAATGGTAAGGCCGAGTTATGGGCGAAGGAAAGAGAGGATGCAATGGCCGCTAGGCAACAGGACCCTTTTGTAGGCGTGGACAAGCGCGCCTTCCAGTGGATTAAAGGGAGGGAGGGATGCCCAGAGGGGGACAAATTGGTCTTCCCACAACCTAAGACCGAGGTAGTGGAGGCGAAGATTCTAGCACTTGTCGAAGCACAGAGGAAAGGCAAGTATGTTCCGAATAGGGACAATGATATGGTCAGCAAATCCCTTGGCATGAAAGAGCATGGAGGCCGGATCAGAGGCTTGTCGAAACACTTGACCTTTAAGGACGGGTTCAATAATGATAGGCAAAGGTACAGGCAACATGATCGGTACAAGGATCAAATTAAAGAAGCGGCGGAGAAAGCATTGCAAGCAAGATTTAATGAATATTCCACGGCGACATTTGCGGAGCACCAGCAATGACAAATGATGAGCCAACCATCATTAAATAATAATTTAATGATGCCGCTGCCACTGCCGCCGCCGCTCGCTGCCTCAACCCTTTGTCGGAGTAGTGTTGCCTCTATGTCAGCAGAATCATACCCGGTAGATGCTATAATTTTTGACACTCCTTGCTCGTTGCACATTTCGATAGGCAGAAGTGGGAAGACAAAGGAGGCTGCCAAAGGTGTGGCGTTGGTGGTGAGCAATAATGTCGGGTTAGAGGGACAACCTATCCCGCCATTATATGCATGGTAAGAGTGCTCACAATTATGGATCCAAGACATGATGATCACTTCTTAGACTTATCCCTTGATGAGGGCATTGAAACCTTGGGACAAGCCATAGGAAAGAATGCATCATGGCATAAACGAGATATCATACTGGAACCTCCGCCACCTGAAGATCCTCCCATAATCACACCTTGCTCCCAGAGGATGGTGACACCGGCACAAGTTCATGCTAAGAACACACAAGAGCATGTGCCACAGCAACCAATTGTGGCCACCACTATCTCCAACCGGTCTACTCCACAGGTACAACAGGAGGCCCAACACCCATCACCACAAGTACAGCTGGAGGAACACCACCAATCACCACAAGTACACCAGGAGGAAAAACAGCCCCAATCACCACAAGTACACTAGGATGAACACCCCCCAATCACCACAAGTACACCAAGAGGAACAACCCCCATCACCAGTGTAGCAATATGAGCCAGAGACAGTCCTAAAGTCGCCAGCATGACCCAAGAAGTTAATGGGGTCGGTGCCATGGGTTATAAAGGCATACAAGAATACAGAGCGTGAGGTTGCGAACAGGTGGATGACCGCCAACAAAGGCGTAAACAAGAAGCTGACTCCGACAAAAAAAAAAATAGAAAGGAAGCAGTGGTGCCAACTGGACCGGGGTTTTCCAAGCCTCGTACAAACACTGATTTCGTTCATAAAGTTGGGGTTCATGAGATACCAGATTTGCCAGATTGCCCGCAGAAATTTGTGTATGGCAAATACTTGCTACCCGGGTGGGCTCTTCATGATTGTCTAGGCGAAATGCAGAAGTTCCATAGTTGGTACTGCAGGGCATGCACCCTAGGTCTCACAACTATATGAGCACGGGTTGATGTGCATGTGTTTGGTTGCAATAGATGGGAAAACTGAAGTACAGATATAGTCATGGATTTCGATGACTTCCATGCAACGTACCGCTTGCAAATGATGGAGCTAAGCCCCATGAGAATGTGGTGTATGTAAGTGGTTCATCTCCATACACCATGTATATATGCATATGGTACTGGCCTTTGTAGTCTCAAAATGAATTTTTTTTTGCGATGTGTTGTGCAGGATGCAAGGTCGCCTCGCAATGGATTCGAAGACCAAGGTTGGGTATCTTGACCCTCTTATTATTTGCAAGGCTAGGTGGGACTTCCCCCTCAAGTACCCGGACGATGCCGAAGATCTAAAGGACTGTAAGACGCACAAGAAGAGACAAAAGAAATGAAAGGAGCTTTCCATTGATCTTAGGAGGAAGATGGCAATATACATAGGAACTATGTTGGATCGACTTCGTGATGCGAGTTGCATATGGGCGCCCTACCTTTTTGGGTACGTCGTCTAAATTCTAACAATTCTCAAATTCTACATATATCGATTAGCTTGATACTTATCGTCGCTATATAATACTGTGGCAGTCAACACTGGGATGCTTTTATGCTATTGCCGAGAGAAGCCAAATATGTGGTCTTTGACTCATTGGATTACCCGCAATTAGAATATAAAGATTTCTGTGTCATCCTGAAGAGGTAACAACCGATAAGATTCTCCACACCTTAGAGAATATTTGAGGCGATGATTATATACTAACTTGTCCCATTCTTTCAAGTAGTGCTCTTTTTCTCTACATTGACCATTATAAAGGGCCGGCTCCTGAGGGAGTAAAGGATTGGATTCCACGCACACACTACCCATGCCATAAGCAACCAGTCGGTACCTTGTTTTGCGGATATTATGTGTGTGAGTATATTAGGAGCTGCAAGTATTACACACCAAATACTGAACGTGTAAGTGTCTTTACCATATTTCAGTACATTCATTTTATGTCTAACTATCACTCGCTTATGTCTAACTACCATATTTCAATACTGAATGTGTGTGAATGTTCATTTTACTTTCATTTCTCGTAACTGCAGTTGATTACTGATTTCAGTGCTACTAAACCACTCCAAGAGGAAGATCTTCTCAAGATAGTTAGCGAACTATGTCACTTCACAATGCATGATGTGCTTCACGAGAAGGGCAAGTACGTCAACAAACTACAAGATTATTTCTACGAAGAAAAATACGATTCTCTTCGTAACTTGAAGAAGTATTGCCTAACCATGTGAGGGTGTGGAGTGCGGATACTAAACTTGTGTGATTAATGTAATATACATGTAATATCATTTGGATGATAATCTTATTTTATGTTGGATTTGCTTTTATAGAATTTACAATGAGATTAAATTGTGCACTGTTTGTGATTACTTTTATATTATTTGCTGAAGAAATAGTATTAGAAAATCGAATAATATTACAAAACCAAAAGAAAAAACAAAAAACAAATTTAAAAAATAAAAAAATAGATTACCAGGAGCGGGCGATGGCATGGCCCGCCCCTGGAAACACCATCTTCAGGGGCAGGCCATGCCATCGCCCGCTCCTGAACAAGACATTTTCAGGGGCGGGCCATGCCATTACCCGCCCCAGGAAACACATTAGCAGGGGCGGGCGATGGCGTGGCCCGCCTCTGAAGAAGGCATTTCCAGGGCCCCTGGAAACACCATCTTTAGGGGCGGGCAATGCTATCACCCGCCCCCTGAAAACACGTTTGCTGGGGCGGTCTACTAACCCGCCCCTGCAAATGGCCTTTTTTAGTAGCCAAAAGCAGTGGCGGATTTTTGCGCCGCCCCTGGAAACGCTCGCTAACCCGCTCCTACAAACGTTTTCTGTAGTAGTGCCAGCTCAGCTTCACCTGTTTTATGCAAAATGAGGCAAGAAGCGCAAAGCTGTTTCGAAAAACGATGCAAAAATGAATTGAAAGATGGGCAAAGCTAGTTTTTCACCATCGTTTTGGGTGAGCTCTACCAAACGGCCTCTTTGTGTATTATGGAGAATTAGAAGATCGACAACGCAAACATTGCCGTTTTATTCCACCATCATGGCAAGCTTGATGCCTTACACAACAACAGTAGAACACGCATGCATCCATGCAAAGTCGTGATCACTATAGCTGATGCTAGTCTTGGCAGTCGACGAACTGGTAGTTCACCTTGAGCTGCCCGCTGGCCATGCCGCTGCCGTCGGTGTCGATCTGGTAGAACACGGGCGTGTCCATCCCGAGCACCGCGCCGCCGTTTGCCTTGCCGCAGTCGTCGACGATCCTCACCGTCGCGGACGCGCCCGTGGCCGCGTTCGTCACCTGCAGGCACAGCCCGCACGCGGCGTCGCCGCGCGGCCCCGCCGGCCCGCAGAACGCCGTCCACCAGTACCGCGACCGCCACTCCGGCGGCTTGTCCTCGTCCCACACCGCGCACGACGCCGACACCGCGCCCAGCTCCCAGTTCACCGACGGCGCGTTGTACGCAATGTACGTCGCCCTCACGCCGCTCGCGCTCTGCGCCGACGCCGGCGACGCCAGCAGAGCCAGCGCGGCCAGGAGCGCCAGGAGCACGCCGGCCGGTGCACGAGAGCGCCTGCTGCCGTGCAGCTCCGCCATTGATGCTACCTCGCTAGCTTGCAGTTGGTTAATGGAAGCTCTTTGCTTAACTGGAGTGTGAGGCTGATGTGTTTACATAGCTGACAGGGGAGTAGGAATGTAGGATGCTCAAGATGGAGACAGAAAATGTGTTGCAACTTACAAAGCTGGTCAGGTGACGTGTTTAAATAATTTTGACTCGATCAACTATGATTAAGAGAATAATAAACCGGTAGGCCAGTGCATGGGTTATAGTGCATACGTGCTCGGTATATACAAGGCTGTGATGAAATTGTTCTTTAGCCTGTGGTACATTTGATTCGATAATACCTAGCTGAGCTCGAGCAAATTTATGGTCTCTTCTCATTAATAACATATGTACGTATGCACAAACGTTCATATTAGATTTTCGCCCTAGTTATGTTTTGACCGTGGCTTATTAATTAGAAGCGTGAAAGATAGACTTTCTATCATGATTTTGTAAGCATGCAATTCACCATAGTTATCATTTGCCGGTTGATTGGATATGTGGTAAAAAAATGAATTATATGTCATATATAATCGGGTTCTCTGAAGCCATGCGAGGAAAAAAATTTGAGTAAGGTGTACACAGTAGATTAATTATAGTAGATTCAGCCAACAGCAAACAATCACTTGGTAGGTTACTTGTGCTGGAACTTGTTTATCGTGGATCGAATCATCGACTCAAATTAATTGCGCTACTCTATGATTGGTAGGCAATGGGATCGAACTTGTTATGTAATTTTTAGCTTAATACTCCATTCCTCAACACAACATATATAGGATATAGCTGATGATAATCATATACTTTACACCAGTTTAACTTAATTTTTGCTCTGCCATGTTACGGTTTTCTTAGCAAGCATATCCAAGAAGCTCAGAGAGAAACAATAATAGTGCTCGATTACTAGTAGTTCTAGTTTGATGTTATCTAACAAATTTGAATTCATATACAGTTGCTTCCAAGCTCCAAGCTGTCGAGCAAAAAAAAAAAAACAGTTTTGCCATAACAATTCATCTTGACAATTTTCCATGGATCTGTCTACACTGTTGATAGTGAGCTCTATCTATGTTCAAAAAATTAAAATAAAATAACATAGGATAAGAACATGTTTATATGATTAAAAATTGCAGGCTCAGCACAATGCATGCAACACCACACGACTCACGAAGCAGCTCCCGAAAACATGGTTTCTGAACGTCAAGAAATGATACTGTATACAAATTCCATCGAGCAAGCACTGATTCAGAATTAAGAAGCACAGAGCAAAAGCACGATGGAACATCGGTTGAAAGTGATCTAATCGAGCAAGGAGAAGGCACTGGGCACGCGCAAGAACGAAGGTCGACTCGCGGAACTCACATCACAGGAGCAGCAGCACCAGCTTCTTCAGAGGCGTAGCACCAACACCTCTGAAGCAGCAGGAGTCATACTCATGTAGCAACGCTGGCCATGGGAGCAGTTGATATGGTGGAGCTCCCAGCCTCCCATGGCTTCGATCTTCAGGGCAACCATTGGTCTCTCTCTCGCACAAAATTCTGTAAGCTCACCTTCTTCAGTTCTTCTTTCTAGTGCCTCTGAAGCAAGAACAGCAGAAGACGGCACGGCACCGCATGTGCTGTTTTGGCTAGTTGGGCCGAACTGGAGTGAGAACAAATCAGGGATCACCAGTAGGTGACAACGGCAAGATGTGATGAGCTGGGACTTGGAGGGGCCTCTCATGGCTGTGATGTTTTCCAATCTTGTAAATAGTGGCATCTGTGGTTGCAAAAGCAAAGTGGAGTTCACACCAAGAAAGGGGTCGAGCACAGGGCAGGTTGTTGGGGATAGCAAGGGCACCGTAATCGTGGCCCAGGTGTCCAGATCTGGGCAAGGCAAAGGAGATTTGGACGCGAAAGTGGATAAGTGGAGGGCTAGATGAGAATAATGCTGAGCAAGATTCACTATTGTGTAGTCATATGCTTGATACTGCACGACGAGCTACAATAATGTACATTTGCATATACTATATGGTGCTCTAAATCAAAGTTGCTTTTTTTTTCGCTCTCATCCTTAATTATAAGGAATCTTGTTCAGATATAGCTACACAATAGGCAATGGAGAATTAGTAAGGCAGATCACAGTAAAAATACAGAAACCAACAAGTTAACCTGCCTCATGCTGGATCTTTGCAGCTGCAGCAAAGAAAGCTAAAGCTAAAGACATAGACAGTCGTCTCACCTCTGGTTATATTTGCATAGTCTTACAGTTAATCACCTCCGTCGTCATTGATGACGAACATGCTTAGTTGTCGCCGGATACATTTAGACGCACAATTTAGAATGGACACATGATAACAAACCTTACAGGGGATCAGCTTTGTAATAAACTGCAGCATGGCCACCGTGTAATAATACGCCACGTATATATAACTAGAGAATTTTTACAAAGGTTGAAACAAATTAGGACCATCTATCAAGCTAAATTCAACGGTTGAAACATAAAAACTACCTAGAGGTACCAAGTGGTACCTAGAAAAAGGTACCAAATGGTACCAAAATAGATGGGACCGGTACCAAAATAGATGGGACCGATATCAAAATTGAAAAAATACCTCCTGGTACCTTCTGGTCCCTTGCCAAAATAGGAAAGTTACCTCGTGGTACCTTTTCAACCACCGTAAAACACCTCAACTAACTATCAGCCGTCAAGCACGGAGAATCGCATCGATCAACGAGTTGTTGGAACTTGACCGTGCGTCCGTGCCCATGGCGAGGAAGAGCAGTGCGAGCACCATGCTTCTGGCGCCCCTGCTGGTCTTTCTCGCGGTGGCCGCTGCAAGCATTGGCTGTGTGGCGGCACAGCAGGCGAGCGGCACTACTACATAATCAGGTTTTCAAGTCATCATTTTGACAACCGGTTTTCAAAAAGTGGTGCTAAAATATTTTCACAGCCGGTGCGTAATTAGACTGGCTCGTGGCTTGAACCGGCTATGAAAATTTAGTTGATTGCAATAGCTGTTCAAGTCACGAACCCCCTTTCCATCTATTTTCAGAGCAGGTTCTAGCCACGAACCGCCTCTGAAAATCCATTTTCACAGCCGGTTCTAAGCTACAGTACGCATCAATTTTTATTTTTTTCTAATATTTTTTCATGAACTAGCACACCACATGAGAGACTATCAACAAAGCTTCAGCCCAACCGGAACTAAGGTGTGATCTCTAGAAAATCAAGAACATTCAAAGAATATTTATATAAAAGAATTGCACTCCCACTAGTTTGCACTTGACATAATATTTTTGCACATATTTATTTGAGAAGAATTTTTACATTTATTATACTATATACAAGCTGTCATGGAGGACTTTCAGTTTTTTTGGATTGATTTTTTTCAAGATTAAATGAATTTCTAGGTACTTGTTGACACCAGATTTTCGCACCGGATATGCTGAGTCAGATGGTGACGTGGTGAGGCTGACGCTGCGCAGTGGGCCCGTTGAATGGTCAAACAGATGATGCCGGAGAAGGAAGCCGATGCAGGAAAGGAGGTCCGATAAGCAGGAAAATCCGATCTAATGGCGAATGAAGGAAGGCGCATTGGCTAAGAAGGAAGCGTAGCATGAGCGGGGACTATTTCCTTTTCAGAAGGCGTATTGAGAGTCCCATTTTATATTAAATTTAGTTTACTTTATCTGCAAGTTAGTCAAGTCCGATCAGGACTCCTCATGACCAGGGTATAAATATGAACCCTCGTCTATTGTAAAGAACTATTCTCACAATCAATACAACCCGGCTTCACGCCAAAACCCTAGGAGTAGGTTAGAGTAGATCGACGAACTCATTGGTGGACGGGCTGCATCAGCTCCTGATCTCCGGCTTACCAGTAAGATTGTCAACTTATCGAACTAGTGTAAGCTTTGAATTGAGGCGCATCGCCCTTTCTCGTTTATGCTGTTCAACCGATTTATCTTTGGATCATCAAGATTGGTCTAGATTCCCTGCGTCGGAGCTAGATCTCTATTGATTATTCAGTAGTTAATCGTTTACCGAGTTGCTCTTTTAGTTTTCGAGCTTGATCTAGATTCCCTGCGTTGGAGCTAGATTCATCTTGTTTATTAGAAGGCAGCTTATGCAGTTGTTTGGAGTTGCTAGATTGATTTAGATCTGCGCCATGTAAATTAATCTGATTCTTCAACAGCTATGAGCATTGGTTTAGTCCGATTTGAGCAATACTTATCTTACAATATCGTTCTAGGTCCGATTCATCTTCACAGCTCTATCTGGTTGTTCTTTGGGTGTTGGGTTTGATTTAGATTCCTTGCGTCGGAGCTAGATCCTCACAACATACTAAAGATTGATTTTTGATCGTCAAGATTGATCTAGATTCCCTGCGTCGGAGCTAGATTCCTTTTGACTATTCAAAGACAGCTTTGAATATCGGAACGATCTTGTTACTGTTTTATTGTTTATTTGCTTAATCTGACTAATTACCTGTGCGAGCATCTTGTTTAGTTGTTGGGTTGGTGAGTCGAGTTTGATTGTTTAGCTATCTGGTCTGATCATAGCTGGAGTATGTGCGCTGCATCGTCTGTGAAACCGTGTCGAAGCTCGCCCACCACATACCTGCAGGACCTTGTAACTGCAACCTGCAAACTCTGCCTTTTGCACCTCTGTGCAGTTTGGAGCAGCCCGAAACTTCTTCTCAATGGTATTAAGCCATTCGTCTGCCTCCAATGGTGCTCGGGCTTGGTGAAGACAGGCGGGTGGGTCTCGGTGAAGTGGCTATACGTCACCGCAGGATCGGCCTCACGGCGCTCTCGGAGCAATGGCGCCGTATTCTCCACCAAACGCGTCAACAGGTCCGTGTGCTCCTGATTGGCGTTCAGAACATAGGCCAACGCCTCGGCCACACTCATTGGGCCATGCGGAGGCTCTGGGCGAGCACCGGACCGCTCTGGGGTCTCATCTACTGGTGGCGCCATTCTACAAAATGACAAAGCTTCCGTCAACAACTAAATCTATCTGACGGAACTTCATCTAAGCTGGTAAGTAGAATAACAATCACACAGGATTGTAAAGGCATCAAAAACACGACAAGCATCCAGGATTATCATTACAACATTAGAAAGTACAACACACCAAAGTACAACTTGTCCACAAATTACATTAAAACAAACCTTGGCACACTACACCTCTCCAACAGACGTCTACTACCTATCATACAAGTGCTATTATTCAAATATCCAAAACAAGAAAGTACAACTCTTAAAAATTTCCAGGG
>CM014277.1:64072170-64111845 GCA_004135705.1 Alloteropsis semialata
CCAAGCCCAAAGCTCCCCCTATATCCATGAGAATCTTCAAGGAATCACTCCAAATTCTTCTCCCCCTTTGTCATCAAAGACCAAAAGAGGGTCCTAGTCGTCCTGAGGCGGCGGTGGAGGAGGATAAAATGGCTGGTGAGGGTAGAACTGTGGAGGAGGCACTGGAGCTGGATAATATGAGTAAATGTGATCAGCGAAGCCTGAGAAGGTAGTCTGAAAGTTGTCAAAGTGAGTCTCAAGCTGCTGCTGCCTCTCCATAAGCTGTTGATGCTGGCTATCAAGACGAGTCTGCATGCTCTCAAGATTTGCATTCATCTGCTGCCCATATGTCTCAAAGTGGGTGTTGAAACCCATCTGCATCTGCTCAAACTGATTTATCATGGATTGCTGCATAGAGGCAAAGTATGGATCAAAGTAACCCGCTGGAGGAGCCCACTGTGGCTGCTGTGGCTGCTGTGGAGGAGGTGGAGGTGGCATAGCCTGTGCATCGGCATCTTGAGCATCATGTGCTCCTCCTTGCTCATGAGGCACATACTCCTCCCAAGCCTCATTGGCATCCACATCTAGATACTCAGTCATATCCCTCTCAAGAAATGCTCTGTCATTCTTGAATGGCCTGAATGGGAGATGCTTCACATTGCAAGGTCCCCTGAACCTTGTCTTGGCAAGAATGAGTGACATAATGTAGGGAGCATGGTAAAGATTTATCTCATAGTTGGTTTTCTTTTCATTGATTTGATACATAATGAGTTTCACCACATCCATCTTCTGATTTGACATGACATGCTTCACAAAATTTGGTGCCCATCCAATGAAAGCATCTTTGTAGCCACTCTTGGGAAGAACAGTGACCCTAGCAATCTTGTTTAGCACAGCTGGATGGTGCCTTAGCCCTGTAGTCTTGCAGTACACTCTATGAATATTGGTTCTTGCAGGCTCATAGAATGGAGTGATGCTATGAAGGTCCAAGTGTAACTCATCAGATATGTCAAAACTATCTTCCCCAGTGATGAAGTCATAATTAAGCTCATTGGCTGCTGCAAATTCAGCAAAGGTAGCAGAGTACCTGTTTGTGCCTGTCATCCATTCAAGCTTCTTCTCCTCTATGTTCACCTCAGCTGTGGCATAGAACTGAAGAATGACAGCTTCATTCCATTCATACCTGTGTTCCATAAACTGCCTCAAGCCAAGATGCTCAAGTTTTGGAACAAGAGAGCTCATCACAGGTTGATTTGCCATATAGAAAAAGTCAATGGTTTGATGCTTGTACACATTCTTGTAAACCATGTGACCATAGAAAGCATCTTCCTGCACCCGAGTATGAAAGAACAAGTTTGCAGTATCATGGGGCAAATCATACTGATAAGGAGCCCTAGCATCTCTGTATGAATTTTGGCTCCACTGTCTCCCAGCAAGATTTACGGTCTCATCAATCAACTCATCTTCAGCCTCCTCAGGTTCCACCTCAACATCAGTCTGCACATGGTCTAACTCACTAGGCAAATAGTCATCCCCTGAATCTGAGTCATCAACTCTAGGCCTTTTAGATGAACTGCCCTTCTTCTTCTTTGCCAAAACTTTCTTGGGACGACCACCAGCACTGTCATAAATATATTTCAATTATCAGTGATAATATTTAGAATTGAAATCCAAAACTGTCCGCAGGTCACCTGGAGACCGCGACCAGCACAGTAACCGTCCACTAATCCAATGCCCGATCTCTAAGTATAGCCAACAAAACTGCACCAAATCATAGCCATAACATCCCCTTGACTTGCTCAACATATTCCCCAAACTAATTTCTCAAATCCATGGTTGAAATTGAAATCCCCATATCAAACCCTAACCAAGAATATGAATGAAATCCATGAGAATCACTGAGGGTTTTGACAAAATACCGAGAAGACATGATCCTTGAGGCGCGGAAGGTCCGGGAGATGAGCTCCGGTTGGTCCGGGGAAGCGCCAAAAATCTCTCCCTAAGGTGTCCTTGACTTTTGCTTTGGAGGAGAAAAGAATGAGAGAGAGAGGTGGCGGCTGTTCTGGAGAAAGAGATCGGTCCCCTCTGTATACCCCTTCGGTCCGGCGCGGGTCCACGTCCGCCCGGCCGTCGCGGACTGTCCGCCAGGAGGGCGCGGACGGTCCGCCTCTGTCCTCATTTTCTGGCATTCAGATCTAAAATAATATTCTGAAGAATATTCCACAACACCTGCGGAAGGTCCGCCTTGTCCTCGCGGACGGTCCGCGACCCATGGACGGTCCGGTCCATATGTGGCGGACGGTCCGCTATACCAGAAATTCCAGCCCGAGAACTGCTGTCTTTTGTCACTTGTTGAATTTCTTTCTTGGATTTCTTCTCAAATATTTTCACAATGATTTCACTGAGATGTATGTGATTACCAATAAGATCTTGAGAGAACTTTTGACCAAGAATCATGGAATTTACGCAATGAAATGAATACTAGATAAAAATGCATAAGCAAATTGCATAAAAATGGAGTTAGATAAGCAATAAATATGTGAGCTAAGTTTCAAGCCACATTAGAGAAGTCAATGACATTGAGCTCATTTCTCAAGAAACAAAACCTTTGCTCATCCAATGGCTTGGTGAAGATATCCGCCAATTGATCCTTGGTGCTAATTCCATCAATTATGATATCCCCTTTGCTCACATGATCCCTAAGAAAATGATGCCGTATATCAATGTGTTTGGTTCTAGAATGTTGAACCGGATTGTTAGCTATCTTCACGGCACTTTCATTATCACATAAGAGAGGTATATTCTTGAAATCCACTCCAAAATCAAAAAGAGTTTGCTTCATCCACAATAATTGAGCACAACAACTTCCCGCCGAGATATATTCTGCTTCGGCGGTAGAGAGAGCCACTGAATTTTGTTTCTTTGAAGACCAAGAAACAAGAGATCTTCCAAGAAATTGACAACCACCAGATGTGCTCTTCCTATCAACCTTGCATCCCGCATAATCCGAATCTGAATACCCAACCAAATCAAAATGAGCACCCTTAGGATACCAAAGACCAATATTAGGGGAATACTTCAAATATCTTAGGATGCGCTTGACGGCGGTCAAGTGACATTCTTTAGGTGCGGCTTGAAACCTTGCACACATGCACACACTAAACATAATATCGGGCCTAGATGCGGTAAGATAAAGCAAACTACCAATCATGGATCTATATAGTTTAGGATCTACCGGTTTGCCTCCCTCATCAAGATCAAGATGTCCATTAGTAGCCATAGGAGTTTTGATAGGTTTAGCATCTTCCATACCAAACTTCTTCAATAGATCCTTCACATATTTAGATTGGCAAACAAATGTGCCTTCCCTCATTTGCTTGATTTGAAGACCAAGGAAGAAGCTCAATTCACCAATCATAGACATTTCAAATTCATTTGACATCATATCACCGAATTCCTTGCAAATCTTCATTGGTTGAACCAAAGATGATGTCATCAACATAAATTTGGCATATGAATATGTCATTTTCAATCTTCTTAGTGAACAAGGTATTATCAACCTTTCCAATTTTGAATCCCCTAGATATGAGAAAGTCCCTAAGCCTTTCATACCAAGCACGAGGTGCTTGCTTCAACCCATAGAGAGCTTTAGAGAGCTTGTATACATGATTTGGCTTGTCAAGATCTTCAAAACCGGGAGGTTGTTCAACATATACTAGTTCACTAATCTTGCCATTTAAGAAAGCACTTTTGATATCCATTTGATATAGCTTGATATTATGAGAGCAAGCATAGGCCAATAAGATTCTTATAGCTTCCAATCTAGCCACGGGAGCAAATGTTTCACCAAAGTCCAAGCCTTCAACTTGAGTGTACCCTTGAGCAACCAATCTTGCCTTGTTTCTCACAACAACACCATCTTCATTTTGCTTGTTCTGGAATACCCATTTTGTTCCAATCACATTATAATTCTTGGGTCTCTCTACTAGCTCCCAAACTTTGTTCTGGGTGAAATTATTCAATTCTTCATGCATTGCATTCACCCAATCCGGATCATTTAGTGCTTCATCTACACGGTTAGGTTCAACACAAGATACAAAAGAGAAATGTTCACAAAATGAAGCAACACGAGATCGAGTTTGAACACCCTTACTAATATCACCCACAATTTGATCAATGGGGTGATCTTTGGCGATGGCATGATGAATTCTTGGTTGATCAATAGATTCTTGTATAGAGGTTGAAGGTTGTATGGGAGTGACAATTTGCTCACTAGATGAAGTTGCATTGACATTACTTGCTTCACCATCATCTTGAGATTGAACATTATCACTTGTGATTGAAGTAGAGGGATTCACTCCAATCGAGATTGATGGACCATTATCATCATCCTCTTCTCTTCTAGGTCTAATATCACCAATAGACATGGTCTTCATAGCTTCCCTCAACTCATCATTTCTCACATCTTCAAGATTTTCTTTCTCATCTTGTGAGCCATTTGTTTCATCAAATTCAACATCATAGGCTTCTTCTACAAATCCCTTGGACTTGTTGTACACTCTATAAGCTTTGCTACAAGATGAATATCCAAGAAGAAATCCTTCATCACACTTGCTTTCAAACTTTGATAGTCTTGTGCCTTTCCTCAAGATATAGCATTTGCAACCAAAGACCCTAAAATATGAAATGTTTGGCTTTCTTCCAATGAGAAGTTCATATGGTGTCTTGTTGAAGAATCTATGACAATAAAGCCTATTTGATGCATGACAAGCGGTATTGATTGCTTCGGCCCAAAAAGAATCCGAAACATTGTACTCCGATAGCATTGACCTTGCCATATCAATCAAAGTTCTATTCTTCCTCTCAACAAGACTATTTTGCTCCGGTGTATACTTGGTTGAGAATTCATGTTTGATTCCCTTCTCATTACAAAATTCCTCAACTCTTGTGTTGTTGAATTCACTACCATTGTCACTTCTTACTTTCTTCAATTTGTGCTCAAATTCATTTTCGGCCCTTGTCACAAAATTCTTGAATATATCATAAGTGTCGGCCATGTCATGAAGAAAGAAAACCCATGTGTATCTTGAATAATCATCAACAATCACAAGACAATAGCAATTTCCCCCAATACTTCTATAGGTTGTAGGACCAAACAAATCCATATGCAATAATTCCAAAGGTCTTGTGGTTGACATAACACTCTTGTTAGGATGAGAGTTTGACACTTGTTTGCCGGCTTGACAAGCACTACACAATTTGTCCTTGTCAAACTTCACATTCTTCAAGCCTTCTACTAGATCATGCTTCAATAATCGGTTGAGCTATTTCATTCCAACATAAGCTAGCCTTCTATGCCACAACCAACCCAAAGATGATTTAGAGAACAAACAAGTGGTCAACTTAGCATGACTAGATGAGAAATCCACCAAATATAAGCTCTCATACCTAAACCCCTTGAATATGCTAATGCTTTCATCTTTACTAGTTACTTCAAAAGTTTCACTAGTAAAAGAACACTTATAACCAAGATCACAAAGTTGAGATACCGACAATAGATTAAACTTGAGAGAGTCAACTAATAGCACATTTGAGAGAGAATACTCATTAGAGATAGTGATCTTGCCCAATCCCTTTACTTCACCCTTGCCATTGTCACCAAAGGTGATATCATCATAGTCGGATTCTTTGTCAAGAGAAGTAAAGATCTTTGCTTCACCGGTCATGTGTTGAGAGCATCCACTATCAACCACCCAATGTTTCCCTCCGGCCTTGTAATCCACCTACAAAAAGGAATTCACTTGTTTTTAGGTACCCAAATTTGCTTGGGTCCTTGGATGTTAGTCACCAAAACCTTAGGCACCCATATGGCTTTCTTCTTAGTGCCACTAATGGGAAGACCAACAAACTTAGCACAAACTACACCCTTTTTATCTTTCTTAAGAACATAGGATGCATCAAAGGATACGGGCTTCTTGCTCTTGCATTGATGATTAATATCAACCTTCTTCTTGCAAATATGACATGACATATGAGTTTCTTCTTCATTTCGAAGGACCTTTGACTTGACAAATTCATTCACAATGGGGGTGAAAGCCTTTTCCCCTTTCTTTGGCAAATATCCAACGCAATTCCGGTTCAAGGTGAACTTTTGATTTGTCCAACAATGATTGAATCTTACATGGCTACCAAACCATTTAGTAAGATCCTTGGATAAGCAATCAATCTCCTTCTTCAAGGATTCATTTTCCAATATAAGAGAGGCATCACATGAAAATCCTTCACTTGTGCAAGAGCCATCATTTGTGCTACAAGATGGGTTTGAAGAACTAGGACCACTAGATAAACTTTCAAGTTTTTCACATTTAGCACATGAATCATACTTAGGTTTCATGGACTCTTGTGCAAGGAGAGTGTGATGAGCTTTCTTAAGCTCCTCATGCTTTTCTTTAAGTATCTCATTCGAGGTTTTAACCTTGTCATGAGAGTACTTAAGATTTTCATGAGAAGTCTTTAGCTCCTTATGGATTTCTTGAAGAGAGAAGTATTTTCTCTTAAAGTCCGATATCTTTTCACTCTTCTTAAGCAATAGTTCATTTGAATCATTAAGCATTTGAACTAGATCATTAAAAGATATTTCATCATCATCATCATCACTATCATCATCTAGTTCATCATCTAGTTCATCATCATTTGATACCTTTGCTTCACTTTTTGCCATAAGACAAAAAGGCTTGGAGAAGAGGGATGGAGCTTCCTTGATGGCGATCCCGGCAATTCCCTTGGAGGGCTTCTCATCATCATCATCATCATCCGAGTCGGAGCTATCATCGGAATCCCACTCCACATAGTATGCTTGACCATTCTTCTTCTTCTTGAAGAATTTCCTCTTCTTCTTGTCTTTCTTCTTCTTGTCCTTCTTCTTGTTTGGGCAATTGATAGCTATGTGCCCAATTTCATCACACTCAAAACACTTCTTGTCTTCAAATGGATTCTTCTTTGAGGATTGACCTTTCTTGTCATAATTCTTCTTCATGATTATATTGAATCTCCCCACAAAGAGAGCCATTTCTTCATCGGATTCAACCTCATTTCTTCCTTCATCATCATTGACTTCTTTGGTTGACTTGGCCTTGAGAGCAATGTTCTTCTTGTTGTCATCATTTGCTAATCCATGAGCTTCCTTTTGAGAATTCTTGAAGATATCATGAGTAAGTACTTCACCAAGCACTTCGGTGGGTGTCATTTTCTTCAAGTTGGATCTCACAAGTAGTGTCACAATAGTGTCATACTTTTTGGCGAGACACCTAAGGAACTTGTGAGAGAAGTCTTGATCCGGGACATCAAATCCAAGACCTTGAGCTCATTCACAATCTCATTCAACCGGTTGAACATGGTGGACACATCTTCATCAATTTTCATGATGAACTCATTGAATTTTCCTTTGTACACATATAGCTTTGCTTCCTTCACCGTAGATGTTCCTTCATGAATTTCCATGAGCTTCAACCAAATATCTTTAGCGGTTTCAAGATTCTTCACACGGTTGAACTCATCAATGGATAGAGCCTCATAAAGCACATTCATTGCTTGATCATTGAGTGATTCATTTGCTTCATCTCTTGGAGTCTTGTTTTCTTGATCAAGAATGACAAAGCCATCATCCACAATTTTCCAAATTCTCTTGTTCATTGCCTTGAGATGAACCCTCATTCTTGTCTTCCAATAGTCATAATTATTGCCCTCAAAGAATGGTGGTTTCCCCACATTGTTGAGGTTGATTGGCTTTTCTTCACCCATTTTATCCTACTCCGGGATGGTTAAATCCTTCAAATATGGAGTCCTCGGCTCTGATACCACTTGTAGGATCTAGGATACCGACTAGAGGGGGTGAATAGGCGGTTTTAAACTTCAATCACAAAACTCAACAAGTTTTATTAGTAACACAAGGTGAAACCTATTTCTACCAAGCTATGCCTATGTCAAGGTTTGCAACCTAGGGTGACAAGATACAAATTAATCTCTAGAAAAGTAAATTGCTCAAATTAAATGTGGTAAGCAAGTAGAGCAAAGAAATAACCGAACAAGAGAGACGAATNTTAGCACCCAGTCGCCTATCTTGATGTCTTTCCTTACCACTTTCTTGTCACGCCATTTTCTGGTTTCTTCCTGGTACTTGGAAATGTTCTTCGCTGCTTGCAGCCTGTAGATTTCTGTAAGGTCTTTATATATAGCTTCGCTATCTTTTGGTGCTTCTTGCTGAGTGCGAAGCCCCTTATGAAGAATCTCTTTGGGACACATTGCATCTTCGCCATATAATAGTTTGAATGGTGTGAACTGAGTTGCTCTTGATGTGGTGGTGTTATGTGCCCAGATTACCTTCGGCATTTCTTCTACCCATTTCCCTTTTTTCTTGCAATTTGCAAGGCATTTCCTGACGGCTGTGAAGATGATGCCATTAGCTCTCTCAACTGCGCCATTGGACTGCGGGTGATATACTGATGCGAATCTTGCCTTCGTCCCTATGGACATGCAGTACTGCCTGAATTCGTCGCAGTCAAACTGCTTCCCATTATCTACTGTAATTTCCCTTGGGACTCCAAATCTGCAAACGATTTGCTGCCAGAAGAATTTGATAACTGTCTTCGCCGTGATATTTGCTAGTGGCCTTGCCTCAATCCACTTGGTGAAATATTCCACTGCAACTATTGCGTACTTGAGATTTCCTTGGGCCGTTGGAAGAGGACCCACCAGATCGATGCCCCATCTCTGCAATGGCCAGGTTGGAGTTATTAGCTGTGATGGTTCCGAAGGTGATTTTTTGGTTGCCGCACATTTTTGACATTCGTCGCAAGTCTTGACTGTATTTGTTGCATCATTGATGATTGAAGGCCAATAAAACCCTTGTCTCATTGCCTTTCCCACAATTGCCCTCGCTCCAAAGTGAGCTCCGCATAGACCACTGTGTATCTCTTGAATTATCTCTCTGCCTTCGCTGATGGAAACACAGCGAAGATAAGGGGCCATGACTCCTTTCTTGTATAGGACGTTGTCAATGATTTGATATGACCTTGCCCTCTGCTGCGTGTGTAGGATCTAGGATACCGACTAGAGGGGGGGTGAATAGGTGGTTTTAAACTTCAATCACAAAACTCAACAAGTTTTATTAGTAACACAAGGTGAAACCTATTTCTACCAAGTCTATGCCTATGTCAAGGTTTGCAACCTAGGGTGATAAGATACAAATTAATCTCTAGGAAAGTAAATTGCTCAAATTAAATGTGGTAAGCAAGTAGAGCAAAGAAATAACCGAACAAGAGAGACGAATTTTATCCCGTGGTATCGATGACTTGCCGGTCACCCCTAATCCACGTTGAGGTGGATCCAAAGCTTCAACCGCTCCTCTATCAAGACCTCTCTTGATGTATGAGCCGGCTTGAATCAATGAACCTCTCCAAACCTCGATTCCACTAGTGTTGCTCTTCCCACTCCGGTGAGGTGAGCACAAACCTCTCACAATCAAGGTAGGAGCAACTTCACAATCTTCTTCGAAGTGCTTCAACCGGCCACAACCACCAAGCCGTCTAGGAGGCGGCAACCTCCAAGAGTAACAAGTCGATGACGCTTGCTTGATGAACTTCTAGTGCCCCAAAGCTCAAACTCTTGATGCAATGCACTAGAACTCTCTCACACTCACAAGGTTGCTACTCTAAGCAATAGGAGTGAATGAGAGGTGGAAAAAGGCTCAAGTATTGCAAATATGCTTCCGAAGTGCCAAGAGAGCTTCTCCCAACCCGTGGGTGGAGTATTTATACTCCCCCACCTCCAAACTAGCCGTTATCTTCAAATCCCGTGAAAACAGGGGACTGGCGGACGTCCGCTACCCACTTGGCGGACCGTTCGCATAAGCCCCAACGGCTACTGTCCAAAAAGTCAAACGTGTCAGAGATAACCGTTACGCAGCTGGCGGACCGTCCGCCCCCTCAGGCCGGACCGTCCGCCTCAGAGTTAGAAGCTCAGCTCTCCACGCAACTAAGGACCCAACATCCATAACTGCGGACCGTCCGCCATACAAAAGAGGCCTGGAACCCCCAGAACACGTTCCTGCGTAAACGGTCCGCCACCTACGGTCCGCCTCACAAAAATGACAGGCGGACCGTCCGCCTCCAAAGACTCGGCAGACCCTTCCAACACTTAGTCAATTTCACATAAAGATAGATGACATGCGGACCGTCCGCTTGCCACCGGCCGGACTGTCCGCCACCCGCGGACGGTCCGCCGGTATCCTGCGGACCGTCCGCAGTACCACATTCAGCACTAGATCTTTTCGCTTTTTCTTTCCCACTTTCTCAACGGTGTTAGCTCTCATGCATGCAATGCAACCATTTGAGCAAAGTGGCACTAGAAACTCGTCATGCAAATGAAATTGACCCCTCTTGATAGTACGGCTATCTAGCCTATCAATCCGGTCAAAAATCTTCTTCTAAACACCTCATGACCGGTAAAAGAAAATATCCTATCTTTTACCTTTGCCTTGAGCTTCCTTGGTTCCAACACACATATCCAATGTTAATTCACCGTTGAAGCTCAACCATCTCACCGGACTAACCTATTCTCATATCCTCAATGAAATAGTTAGTCCAATATGGTTATCATTAATTACCGAAACACACTTAGAGGGCCTAGATGCTTTCAGCGTGGTTTTGAGATCTTCTTCATCAATTGGTTCATAGTATCCTTTGAGGTATGCCATTATAGATGACCTCCAATCCTCTGAGTATATTGCGTTGATCAGACTTGGCTGCTCATCAAGTTCCTTGATCGAAGGCGTTGTAAGTGTTTGGAAAAAGACATCGGGCGGTAACTTGTCCCCCTTTGCTGCTGCTTTAGCCAGTGCGTCGGCTTCTTCATTCTTTGCCCTCGGAATGTATTCGATTGTGAAGCCTTTGAATTTTTTCTCCATTGCTCGGACTGTGGTGAGGTATTTGATCAGCTCAGGCTGCTTTGCAATACTCTCTTTTTCGATGTGGTCTGCCACCACCTTCGAGTCTGTTTTCACAATTGTCGGGGTTCTTTACCGCCGGCAAGTAATAAAATCGTGGAGCGCGCGTCGGGCCTCGGATGGTAGTGCAAAAGGACACGGGGGTTTATACTGGTTCGGGCCACCCATGGGGTGTAATACCCTATGTCCAGTTCGTGCTGCTCGTGTTGTTTGCACTGGTTTGTAGTAGGGGGTACAAATGGCCGAGAGAGGGACGAGTTCCCAAGTCTCTGGTACGTGAACGAGCTCAGTCCGGCGACTGGTTGGAGGGAGAAGATGCTCAGGAGAGGGAGCGCTCCTTTCCCGTGGAGAAGTAGTCGATGCCCCTCGCAGGAGGCCCAGACTTCCCTTTTATATCTCAAGGGAAGGCTGTAGAAAAAAGTACAGTCAAAGGGTAAAGCGGGGAAAAAGGAGGAGTGCCCGCCCATGCTGTGGGGCCCGTCGTCCTTCCGAGCACTGTAGCCATGTCCTGCTGGTGTCCGTTGCGTCAGGGAGTGGTTGGCACAGTGTAGCAGCTTGACTTTGGGTGCCGCGGTCTTCTCGGAGGTTGCTTCGTTGCGAAGAGTTGAACCAGTCGGAGACGGAGACTGGTCGGGCGAATGGTGCGGCTCGTCGGGCACGGAGAGGAGGCCTGTCGGGCAAATGGTGCAGCTCGTCGGGCGGGACGAGAACCTGTCGGGCGAGGCGGACGCCGTTGCTCCTGCCGAGTAGTCGGGCAAGACGCGCAGCTCGTCGGGCGAGACGTGAAGCCGTCGGGCAGAGGTACAGCTTGTCGGGTGAGGGAGCAGCTTGTCGGGTGCTGTCCCGCTGTGCTGCGCCCGATTAGTTTGCATGCTGTGCCGCTGTACTGCCCGACTAGTTTGCATGCAGTGCCGCTGTGCTCTTCTCTGTGCTATGCATGCACGTGCATAAACATAGCAGGACAGTGGGAGTAGTAGGGTCGTTAAAGAGCCGAGTCTGGGCAAGCAAGCCTTGATCCACCACATCAGTCAAGCGGCCTTCAACGAGGAAGCGCCTGCCCATGCATGTACGAGAGAGAGAGACTAGAGAGAGGGAGAGCATGCATGCACTGATGCACTTGCGCATGCAGGGGTGTTGCCATGCCCCTGGGTAAACATATGCATGCATGAGTGTGGGGAGAGAAAAAACCACTCGGACTCAAGGCAAACTACTCGGATCACGGTCCAGGTGCCCAGAGAGCAGGCTGTCCTGTGCGAGAGACGGACGAGGCGGATACGTCGGCCTCCACACAGGATCGGAGTTTTTAATTCTTAACTCGCTGTCATTGGATACCCCTAGTATTGGTATCCGACAGGAGCCCCCGAGCCTGGGAGTGAGTCGTAGACTCGCTTGCGGGCTGAATTTATCGTGATGTCGAGAAAGCGGTGGAGTTTCGGGTGGGGGCGCGCGAGCGCACCCGCCGGGTGTAGCCCCCGAGCCTGTGGGCGAGTGGTACACTCGCTCGCAGGTTTATGGCATTTGTGTAGTGATTTGTTGCAAATTATGCGACCACGCTGTTGGTCTCTATTAGCGATTTCGACCCCGTGTGCATCCCGAGACCGGGGTCCGGACGGGGATTCGTTTCGTCTTTTTGCGTTTTTTCCCCTCATGCTTCCCGTGCGATAGGAAGGAGGGTAAGAGATGTATCGCGCTTTGCCACGCAGGCCGAAGCACGACTCTCGTTGAGCTACAAACGGGTAGGTTCGAGTGAGGCCCGACGCCCCTTCGGTGGGGGTCGATGGATCAGCTTGTGATCGACCTCAAATTCCTAGTGGTGAGATCATCTAGTTACCAAGTCCATTCGACCGGACCCAGCGGCTCGTTGCCTTTCCGTCGGGGAAAAACCATGATCTTCCTTTCCACTAGAACTCGAACGCGGTTCAGGATGCTCGTGGCGCTCGTTCGCCTGAGTATTGGCCGCTGGGGCCCATCCTTCACTGCCCCTCGCTCGACAAGGTGCCCGGGGGCGGCTGTCGAACCCCTCGATGGGCCAGCCTTCGAACCCCCGTCGTAATCACCTGTCAGGTCGACTGTCGAAGTCGTCCGTCCCGGTGCCCAGCCCCCGAGCGCAGGGCTGCGAGGGGCCGTTAAGGCCGGCGGGAGCCGCTTAGTTTAGAGAGTTCGAAGAGTGCGTTTCGGAAATCGATCACATGCGTATGCTTGACCCCGCGCGCCGAGGTCGGGCGAGACAAAAGGTGCCCTTCCCTGCATGTAGGAGTTGCAGCAAGCTTACCGGAACTTGCCATGCCAAGCTGCAAAAAACAGTGTAATGCAAAAACGCCGCGTAAAGCGAGGAGTCATGGTTTATTCGTAACCAACGAAAAGTCGCGCACGCCCCGCCTTTATTAGGTTACGTATTTCCTCGGGTAGTTAGCTTATCACGTTTGAGCTCCTAGTCCCACTGACCACTGCTCGCGGAGAGGACGGCTTACCGCAGACTACACTGCTCAGCGGGGGAGGCTTAGGTGTAGGCGGCACGCGGGACGAGGTTTCACGGATGAGGCCAGCGCTACCCGAGTACTTTAGCGACACCCAAAAGAGGCATGCGGGACTATAAAAGGAAACGCATGGAAATACGAAGGATCGTAGTAAAATTTAGCTGTTCGAGCGTTCCGTCGTTGAGGCTGAGTCGAGCGAGCCATCCGAGTCGGGGCAGCACACTCCACGGGTGGCGCGACCGAGTCGGTTGGAGTCGAGGCCGGGGCGCGCGCACTCCTTTGGAGGCGCGGCCGAGTCGTTCGGAGTCGAGGTCGGGGCGGCGCACTCCTTTGGAGGCGCGGCCGAGTCGGTCGGAGTCGAGGTCGGGGCGCGCGCACTCCTTTGGAGGCGCGGCCGAGTCGGTCGGAGTCGAGGTCGGGGCGCGCGCACTCCTTTGGAGGCGCGGCCGAGTCGGTCGGAGTCGAGGTCGGGGCGCGCGCACTCCTTTGGAGGCGCGGCCGTTGGCGCCGCTCGCCGTTGTTGTCGTTGGCAGTGCTGCGATCGTCGGCGGCGCCGTGGTTGTTGTTGCCTTCGGCGGACCAGCTGCTGCTGTAGGCCTTCACGTTGCGCATGCACAGAATAAATTGGGCTCCTCAAGAGCCAGCCATGCACTCGTGCGTATATGTATGCATGGGCCATGCAACAGCCATGCACTCTTGACGTGCATAAAAGCAACGGTTCGTATGCACTTGAGTCGAGTACGCCGAGTAGTCTTCGTCCGAGCAGTTTTCGCTTCGCCCGACCAGTTTCACGATTCGCCCGAGTAAACTCTTGCTCGGTTGTTGTTGCCGGTGGGGTTCGGACCCATGCTGGTCGGGGACGCAGGTGCTGGTCGAGGCAGCACGCCCAGTTCAGGCGAGCCGGCGAGCCGTCGAATGGTTGGCCGGTCGAGGGCGAGGTCGAGCAGCCAGTCGGGCGAGCGCGGCCGAACCGGTCGGCGGCGAGGTCGTGCAGCTAGTCGGGCAGTGTTTAGTCGCCTTGGCCATGAAAGAAAGAGGCAGCTGTGTTTGGCGCTCGTGCATGCACACAAGGGCCAGACAGCCGGCCACGCACTCACGATGTGCATGCAAGCAGCGGCCTGCACACACCTGCGTCGTGTGCGTATACTCCGAGTAGTTTTTCCAAGTTGCTGCTCCGAGTAGTTGAGTACCTTGTTCGAGTGGTTGCCCGAGTTGTCCGAGTGGTTGCCTCGTCCGAGTGGTTGCCTCGTCCGAGTGGTTTTCCACCCGCCCGAGTAGACTCCGCCTCGGTTGTTTGTTGATGGCGCCGTCTCGTCGTACTCGTCGTCGTCGTCACGGTTGACGGCGTCGTGGTCGTCGTTGTGGCCGTCGGTGCCGCCGTCGTCGTCGCCGTCGCGGTTGACGGCGTCGTGGTCGTCGTTGCGGCCGTCGGTGCCGCCGCCGTCGTCGTCGTCGCGGTTGACGGCGTCGTGGTCGTCGTTGCGGCCGTCGGTGCCGCCGCCGTCGTCGTCGTCGCGGTTGACGGCGTCGTGGTCGTCGTTGCGGCCGTCGGTGCCGCCGCCGTCGTCGTCGTTGCGGTTGACGGCGTCGTGGTCGTCGTTGCGGCCGTCGGTGCCGCCGCCGCCGTCGTCGTCGCGGTTGACGGCGTCGTGGTCGTCGTTGCGGCCGTCGGTGCCGCCGCGCGTCGTCGTTGCGGTTGACGGCGTCGTGGTCGTCGTTGCGGCCGTCGGTGCCGCCGCCGTCGTCGCCGTCGCGGTTGACGGCGTCGTGGTCGTCGTTGCGGTTGACGGCGTCGTGGTCGTCGTTGCGGCCGTCGGTGCCGCCGCCGTCGTCGTCGTCGCGGTTGACGGCGTCGTGGTCGTCGTTGCGGCCGTCGGTGCCGCCGCCGCCGTCGTCGTCGCGGTTGACGGCGTCGTGGTCGTCGTTGCGGCCGTCGGTGCCGCCGCCGCCGTCGTCGTCGTGGTTGACGGCGTCGTCGTTGCCGTCGCGGCCGTCAGTGTTGTTGCGGTCGCCGACGTTGACGAGTCAGGCTGGAGAAACCTGGCCGTCAACGTGTCTAGGACGCCAGCACCATCGAGACCTGTAGTCTGCACTTCTGCGGTACGGTTCCATTTTGGCATGCATGCCTACCTTTGAACCATACACATAGTCGCATACTAGCTTTTGTGCAGGATGGATTTGACATTTTATTTGGCGATTAGAAATAATACGTAGTGCATGGACTGCTAGCTGTAAAAGAGAGAGATTGAGACGTAAAAGACCGATGCAGCTCGATGCCGCCGTCAGCGCTCTTGGCCTTGACGAAGAATTCAGTGATACAGGATCGCAGCAGGCCTCGCTGGCCCGCCGGCTCCGGCAACCTGTGTCTGTTTGGCGTTGCGGCCGGCGGCGCCGTCGTTGGTGGCGTCCCGGCCGTCGGCTCCGCCGCCGCCGTCGGCGGCGGTGGCGTCGTGGTGGTTGTGGAGTCAACGCGGAGCGCCGTCAGGACCCGCGATAGGGGATCCCGACGGTGAGGCGCAGGGAGGCTGGGGATCGGCTCCGACCAGCTTCGTGCGTGGCGATGATGAAGTACGAGCTGCCGGAGTGGACGTGCATCCCAGCGCTTCGCTTTTGACAGTGTTGGCCATCCGAGACCTGCAAAGAGAAAGACGTGACGCGCAAAGGCCCCACGGTGGGCGCCAACTGTCGGGGTTCTTTACCGCCGGCAAGTAATAAAATCGTGGAGCGCGCGTCGGGCCTCGGATGGTAGTGCAAAAGGACACGGGGGTTTATACTGGTTCGGGCCACCCATGGGGTGTAATACCCTACGTCCAGTTCGTGCTGCTCGTGTTGTTTGCACTGGTTTGTAGTAGGGGGTACAAATGGGCGAGAGAGGGACGAGTTCCCAAGTCTCTGGTACGTGAACGAGCTCAGTCCGGCGACTGGAGGGAGAAGAAGCTCAGGAGAGGGAGCGCTCCTTTCCCGTGGAGAAGTAGTCGATGCCCCTCGCAGGAGGCCCAGACTTCCCTTTTATATCTCAAGGGAAGGCTGTAGAAAAAAGTACAGTCAAAGGGTAAAGCGGGGAAAAAGGAGGAGTGCCCGCCCATGCTGTGGGGCCCGTCGTCCTTCCGAGCACTGTAGCCATGTCCTGCTGGTGTCAGTTGCGTCAGGGAGTGGTTGGCACAGTGTAGCAGCTTGACTTTGGGTGCCGCGGTCTTCTCGGAGGTTGCTTCGTTGCGAAGAGTTGAACCAGTCGGAGACGGAGACTGGTCGGGCGAATGGTGCGGCTCGTCGGGCACGGAGAGGAGGCCTGTCGGGCAAATGGTGCAGCTCGTCGGGCGGGACGAGAACCTGTCGGGCGAGGCGGACGCCGTTGCTCCTGCCGAGTAGTCGGGCAAGACGCGCAGCTCGTCGGGCGAGACGTGAAGCCGTCGGGCAGAGGTACAGCTTGTCGGGTGAGGGAGCAGCTTGTCGGGTGCTGTCCCGCTGTGCTGCGCCCGATTAGTTTGCATGCTGTGCCGCTGTACTGCCCGACTAGTTTGCATGCAGTGCCGCTGTGCTCTTCTCTGTGCTATGCATGCACGTGCATAAACATAGCAGGACAGTGGGAGTAGTAGGGTCGTTAAAGAGCCGAGTCTGGGCAAGCAAGCCTTGATCCACCACATCAGTCAAGCGGCCTTCAACGAGGAAGCGCCTGCCCATGCATGTACGAGAGAGAGACTAGAGAGAGGGAGAGCATGCATGCACTGATGCACTTGCGCATGCAGGGGTGTTGCCATGCCCCTGGGTAAACATATGCATGCATGAGTGTGGGGAGAGAAAAAACCACTCGGACTCAAGGCAAACTACTCGGATCACGGTCCGGGTGCCCAGAGAGCAGGCTGTCCTGTGCGAGAGACGGACGAGGCGGATACGTCGGCCTCCACACAGGATCGGAGTTTTTAATTCTTAACTCGCTGTCATTGGATACCCCAAGTATTGGTATCCGACACGGCGGGTGCGCTCGCGCGCCCCCACCGGAAGAATCGTGACTTACCATATCTACGCTGCCACTCAGCCTGGGCGCGAGCCTCCATCTCCCCCCAGGCTCGGGGGCTACTGACGAGGGTCTGAATTAGGGGTACCCAATCAAGCCCTTAATCCGGGTCCTCACAATAATCCACCCCTCAAAAGCAAAAGCCGAAGATCCAATGCAAAGCGAACTCCCCATACCCCGACGGCTCAGAGGCCATCCGACGAGTCTCTGATTCGCCCGAGGAGTTCTCCGCCTCCGAGTGGTTCTCCGATTCGCCCGAGGAGTTCTCCGCCTCCGAGTGGCTTCGCGGCTCGCCCGAGGAGTTCTCCGCCCCCGAAGGGCTCTCCGATTCGCCCGGGGAGTTCTCCGCCTCCGAGGAGTCTCCGGCTCGCCCGGTCAAACTACTCGGCCACGTCCCGTCCCGGCCCATCCAGCGCCGTACCCACTTGGTACCCGCCGCGCCAGAGCATGATGGGCGTCCGTCCTTCGCCATGGCAGCCACAGTGGCGCCCGTCTCATCCGAACAGGAACGCAACAGCTCTGAGAGAAATGCATGCGCAACACCAGGCGCCCAAGGACGATCCCAGGCGTCCATGGACGACACCTGGAACCCGAAGAGGACACCTGGAGTACCCAAAGGCCTCGAGCGAGTCAACCACGACCCGGAAACTACCCGGGAGCTTACCCGAGAAGACATCTACACCAACCACCCGGGATGTACGATCCCGGGTCCGGCGGGATGCCCACTCCGTCAACACCTGCTCCCTGTATGGCTCGACGCGCGGCGCCAGCTAAAGGCCTCGGGGGCAGTAACTCCCCTTGTAATTTTCTTTCTTTCTTACCCCCCGCTCCCTTCTCTCCTTGAGACTATAAAAGGGGACAAGGGGACATCAGTGGGGGGACAGACGAACATGAGTCGAACATTCGGACACAGCACGAACAGCACGCTCACTCGCACAGCACAGGGACCTGGGACCCTCTCCCTCTCCCGACCAGTTTGTACCCCCTACTACAGACTTGGACTTGAGAACATCGGCACACACTGGACGTAGGGTGTTACTCTCCGGAGGCCCGAACCAGTCTAAAAACCCCCTGTCTCTTGAGTCACCATCCGGGCCCCGACGCGCGATCGTAGAAATTTACTTGCCAGCGGTAGAGAACCCCGACAAGGCACCACTGCCTTTGATACAAGATTGGCAATCTGAAGGCTCCATGCCTAATTCATCAAGCCAAATAACATTCAGTCCCAAGCAGATTCCAGTGAGAATAAAAATGATGGGAACAAGAAGTATAAGATTCATTCTTCTACACCTAACATGTGGAATCACNCCCGTTGAATGGTCAAACAGAAGATGACAGAGAAGGAAGCCGATGCTGAAGAGGAGTCCGATGAAACAAGAAGTCCGATCTGATGATGGGAGAAGGGCGTGTCGGCTAAGAAGGAAATGTATCCGATGCGGGGACTATTTCCTTTTCAGAAGGCATATGGGAGTCCCGTTTTATGTTAAGCTTAGTTTACTTTGTTCGCAAGTTAGTCTGGTCCGATCAGGACTCTCCATGACCAGGGTATAAATATGAACCCTCGTCCATTGTAAGAACTATTCTCACAATCAATACAACCCGGCTTCACGCCAAAAACCCTAGTAGTAGTTACCGACGAAGCTCATTGGTGGACGGGCTGCATCAGTTCTGATCTCCGGCTTACCAGTAAGTTAGTCAATTTATCGAACTAGTATAGGCTTTGAATTGAGGCGCATCGCCCTTTCTCGTTTATACTGTTCAACCGATTTATCTCTGGATAACCAAGATTGATATAGATTCCCTACGTCGGAGCTAGATCAATATTGATTATCCAACAGATTATCGTTTATCGGACTGCACTTTAAGTCTAGATTCCCTACGTCGGAGCTAGATATCAAGATTAGGCTAGATTCCCTACGTCGAAGCTAGACTCATCTTGGTTACTAAAGGCAGTTTTTGCGGTTTGTTTGGAGTTGCTAGATTGGTTTAGATCTACGCCATGTGAATCAATTCTACTTCTTCAACGGCTTTGAGCATTGGTCTTGGTCCGATTAAGCAATATTTATCTTACAGCATCGTTCTAGGTCCGATCCTGCTTTGTGGTTTAATCTGGTTGTTCTTTGAGTATTGCACTGGTGTAGATTCCCTACGTCGGAGCTGGATCTTTGCAATACGATTAGATTAATCTTTGATTGTCATGCTTGGTTTAGATTCCCTACGTCGGAGCTAGATTCATCTTGATTAGTCAAAGGAAGCTTTGGTTATGCCTTATTGCTATTTGAATGTTAAGTGTGGTTTAGATTCCCTACGTCGGAGCTAGGTCATGTTTGATTATTTGGTAGCATATCTTAGAATCAGAACGATCCTGTTAATGTTTTATCTGCTTATTTGCTTAATCTGGTCAACACATGTGCGAGCATCTTGTTTAATTGACAGGTTGATGAGTTGAGTTTGACTGTCTAGCTATCCGATCTGATCATAGTTGGAGAAATCTAGATTCCCTACGTCGGAGCTAGATTTCTCTAAAAAGGCTATAGTCCGATCGGTTGGTTAGATGGTCCGACAAGATGAGTCAAACTGGCAACTAGGCAAGATGGACAATGTATCGGCTTACACTTTGATTATTTGATATCTTGTTTCAAGACACAGCTGATCCATTACTTTACATATTGGCCTTGTTTTATGCTTTATTTTATTATTCAAAGGCTAATCTGTTATATCAATCAAGGTCCGATCCTAATTGGTCCGATTCTGAGGTCCGATTCGGTGTCTGATTGAGGTCCGATCACTCGGTCCGATTGACGTCATCAATGAAGTCCGATTTTGAGGTCCGATTGGTATCGGCCGACACGTGCCTGATTGGGTCTTGGCTAAAATTCGACGTTACTCCATCGTCTGAAATAAAGCCGGCACAATCAAAGAGTAATTTAACTATTTTATCTCCTTGTCAATTTCAGGTCAAATTGACTGGCACGCTGCGAACCTAAACTGGAGTGTGGGCTGGCACTGGAGCGAAGCAGATCTCCCTGGTCTTCGTGTGCTGACCGCGGAGGATACGACCGCCGATTTTCCGCGTCAACAGATTTTTTGGCACGCCCGGTGGGACACGAGAAACAAATTCCAAGATGTCGTTGTCTGATGCTGAACAAGAAACTGCAGCAAGACTTGCTGCTGAAAAAGAAGCTACTGAGAAGGCCAAGAATGACAAGAACAAGACGCCTGAGGCGGCCATTCCAATTACAAAGGCCGATCTGTCTAAAGCTCAATTGGACGCAGTTCAGTCTCAAATTGATGCATTTGAGAAGCTCTGCCTTGGCCAATTCGGGCGTAATCGTTCAGGCCCTATACTCAAAGGTCCTCTCCCAGATCCAGAATTGATCAAGAAGACAACTGATGCTCGGGAGTACCAGGTCAACATGACAGAGATGATTCACCAGGCTGTTCATCATGCATTGATCAACCAGTCAGGCACTTTGGTGAATTCTTTGGATAATCTCATCAAGAAGGCGGTGGATGATGCTATTTGCTTGAAAGGTCCAGTGTTTATAGCAGACTCTGCAGGGGCATCAGGATCAGGGTAAGGCAAAGAAACTGAAGATAATGCAATGACCGTTGCTCCGCAGATTCCGATTGCTCCACCACCTCCTATTGAACTGGCCAACGGTTTTCTGTTGATGGCCGATGGATCTATTGTCGGCCCACATGGTGAAAAATATGCTAGAACTCTGAACGAACAAGAAAAGCAACCTGCAGCTGCAAGGCTACGTACAGAGATTCCTTCACATCAGCGTATGGTCGGTGATTACAATAATTATATGATGGATATAGCTGATGGGATGCCAACTGAAAGTCAACAGTCCGATTGGTCACAGAAAATAGCCGAGGTGATCCAGAATCAATTCGGCTTGAAGCCTAAGGATGAAGCGAGGTTGTATCGGCACCCGTACCCGTCTTACTTTGATGCAGTGCCACTTCCTCCGCGATACAGAGTGCCGGATTTCTCCAAATTCTCCGGGCAGGATGATATGACCACTATTGAGCATGTCAGTCGATTCTTGGCTCAATGTGGTGAAGCTGCTTCAGAGGAGGGACTCAGGCTCAGATTTTTCCCTCTGTCACTGTCAGGGCCGGCGTTTACCTGGTTTACATCGTTGCCAGCAGGATCAGTCACAGGATGGTCCGATATGGAGAAGCAGTTTCATAAATACTTCTTTTCGGGTCTCAATGAGATGAAGATTTTCGATTTGATTGCTGTCAGGCAGAGAAACGATGAGACCGTCAAAGAGTATATTCAACGGTTCCGTGATACCAGGAATCGGTGCTATAGTTTGAAGTTATCTGATATGCAGTTGGCCGAGCTTGCATTCCAGGGTTTGCTCGCGCCGATCAAAGAAAAGTTTTCTGCTCAGGAGTTTGAGACATTGGGACAACTGGTTCAGAAGGTGTCAGCCCATGAGGTCCGATATCAAGAGATGAAGCGTACAAAGTTTTCCAAGCAAGTATCTTATCTCTCTGATTCTGAAGAGGAGGCTGATGTCAACATAGCTGAATGGACCAAATCCAAGAAGCCAGTATCGCTCCCATGGATCAAGCAGAACCCTGAGAAGTTTGGATTTGATATAACTAAGGCCGATAAGATTTTTGATTTGCTGCTCAGTGAGAAGCTTATCCAGCTTTCTCCAAATCATTCTATTCCATCGGCCGATGAGTTGAAGAAACGCAAATATTGCAAATGGCATAACTCGACTTCTCATGAGACAAATGAATGCAAGGTGTTCAGGAGGGAGATCCAATTGGCTATAGAATCTGGCAAGATCAAATTTGAAGACAACAAGAAAGCCATGAAGATCGACGATCATCCCTTTCCTAATAACTTTGCTGATTTCTCCTTTTCTGTTAATATGGTTGATGCTGATAAAAAGGGGAAGTTTAAGGTGCTTACATCGGACCACGCCAAGAGTTCTGGTGCCGTTGATCCTGCAGTTCAAGTTACTGTTGAAGAGCTGCGGAGGAATCATCAGGCGTTTGGGCGAGAATCTAATGCTCCTGGTGGATATCGGCCGCGTGTAACTTCCCAGATGTTGATTAATAAGTACAAAAGACAGCAGGCAGCAGCCCGAGCATGGGAAGAGCGCGAGGAACGACGACGTCGGAGGCGCGAGTATCAAGCAAGGCGTCTTGATGAAGAGTTTGATGATCAGCGCCGACATGATGACAGGTTCGATGGCCGACGCCGATATGATGAATGGTCCGATGGCCGACGCCGATATGATGACAGGACCGATGGCAGGCGTTGGTTTGATGATAGAATCGATGATCGTCGTCAGTACGGTTATAGGTCCGATTGGCATATAGACAGGCGTCAAGGTTATAACCGGTATGATCAGGATGATGATCACTGGGGTGTCCTTTCTTCGTATTCTGCTGGAACGAGAAGCTTAGACTGCCATCAAAAGCAGATTGTCCTGAATGCAGTTTCCAGTATGAAGAATACAGAGCTTCCAAGAGAGGTCGACGATCAGTTCATGAACGGATCGGCGTCAGGATTGATGATCATCATCAAGGAGATGAAGGCCGAGTTGATGCTCATGGCCATAAAAATATCGAAGGCCAGGTTGATGTTCTTGGCCCTGAAAAAATGGAAGAAAAGGCTCCAGTTCGGAATCGGATTAAAGAACCTCAAATGAAGCCTGGACAGTGGTGCCCATCAGGGATTTCTAGGTCCAAAAAGAGACGTGTTCAGAGGTTGCGCTATCATGAGCAGATTCAGGAGCAGGAATTGGCAAAAGAAAAGAAGACATGGCGCATCAAGATGGCCAATGATGATGAAGCAAGCACATCGGCCGCAATAAACATGGTTTTGATGTTGCCTTTTGATTTTGCTGCTCCTAATGAACAGGACAATGATGAGGTCGATTATGAACTGGAGGAAGCCGCCGCATGCTTGGTTCTTGATTCAGAGAAGGCTATCTTTGAGAAGCCAAATGCAAATGGATATCGGCACCTGAAACCTTTGTACATCAAGGGATACATTGATGGGAAGCCGATGACCAAGATGCTGGTTGATGGAGGAGCTGCAGTCAATCTCATGCCTTATTCCACGTTCCGTAAGTTGGGAAAAGGGATTGATGATCTGATCAAGACCAATATGACGCTCAAGGATTTTGGTGGGAACGTTTCAGAGCCTCGGGGGGCAATTCATGTTGAATTGACCATCGGCAGCAAAACATTGCCGACTACCTTCTTTGTGATTGATGGCCAAGGTTCTTACAGCATGCTCCTCGGGCGAGATTGGATTCATGCCAATTGTTGCATCCCATCCACGATGCACCAATGTTTGATTCAATGGCAGGGCAATAATGTGGAGATCGTCCCGGCTGATGATTCGGTTAGCATTGCTACAGCTGAATCAACGATTTGGGAGTTCGAAGGAATTGAATGCCTATCAGGAAAAACATGGGATGGTGACTTTCTCAAGTTATCCGATCAAGGACTACAGCCGATCCAAGCAGTCGGCTCTGAGACTTTGTTTTGATGGCCGATTGTATAGAAGATTTTGAAGACCGAGGTGAATTCGGTTTAAGCCGTAATATTGTTGAACATCGGCTGCTCATCAGATCAAGATATCGGCCACGCGAACAATGGGATTGTTGATCATTATGGATCTAGTGTTGGTGATGTTGAAGATAAATCATGAAAATTGACGTGGCTGATCCGACGAAAACAAAGGCCGATATGGTTAATCAGTTCTTTCAAATATGTATTTGATAGTTCTTCTTATAAATTGAATCGGCCTGATTATTGTTTCGCCTTGGGGGGCAAGATTCGAGTTTGCTTGTCCAATGGTATTACCCTAACACTTGGGTAAATTTGTAAAGCCGATGCTACGCGTCAGGCTTGGAAGCCGAAAAAAAAATCGCCTCAAGAACAAAAAATAAGAGCCGATGTGATATGCATCGCCTTAAGGATTATATACAACAAAAGAAGAGTGTATTACGTCATTAAGCCGCTCGATGGCGGAGCAGGCTATCAATGTATCAGACCACTTGGTGAGACAGGCAAGTCTCAGTGTTCAAGGCTGCAGGTATTTAACTATCAAATCAAGAGCAGTCTGACGGATCTTGTCAACATCGGCGATGATCTTGGCATCAGCTTCAGCATTCCCTTCTACAGGCTTGATTATCTTGTGGATCTCTTTGGCGGCCTTGATGTGGGTTTTATAATCTTCTTCGGCCTTCGCTTTCCTAGCTGGGAGATCATCAAGTTCTTTTGTCTTGGCCTGGATGCTTGATCGAACTTGGACAAGTTCCTGCTCTAATTGTTGTTCTCTGGCTTGAAGATTCTCAAGCTCTGACTGGATAGAAGCAGGACGAGCCGATAATTCTTCAATCAGTTTTGTTGACTCGTCAGCTTGGGCACGTTTTTCATCCCTGGCCTTGATCAGATCCTGCTGGGAGGTCCGATTATTGATTCGACGATTGGCTTGCAACACTGGAAAGGAGTGGCCTTCTATATATGCCGCCGGAATCAATACTTCCTCCAAGTCTGACGGAAGTTGACCTCTCAGAGTTTTGATGATCTGACGAATTGGCTCTGCATCCTAGACAAGATCGATGATATTTTGGTGAAGGAGTGCAGATATATCAAGCAACTTCGCTTTCACCTCGGCAGATAGCAAGCTTTGCCCAGAACTGATTTCTTCTTCTTCAGTTTGTAGCCGATCAAAATCGACTGATATGGCCTGGCTGCTTTGAGGGGTATCTTGAGCCTGCAAAAGAGATAATTAGATATAATATCAAAAGGCTGATATGATTATATCAGGCTAAAAGGCTTACTTGTTTCCAGGCTAGTTCTTGCTCGGGTCCGATTAAAGGGTTGTTGCTACCCTGAATGTTTACTTGAGCAATCTCAAGATCCGTCAAGACATTCTGAATGATTTGGGAGAATAAGGATAAGTTGGCTATCAATTATTAAAGAAATTGATCAATGATTATCATTACTTCTATAGAGTCAGATGATCGGACCTGTGGAGGAGTTACTGGTTGATCTTCTTGAGAGCCTTGATCTATTTGTGCTTGAGGTGGCGGGCCTGATTGACGAGGCGACCCAGTTATAGTCCTCTCAGATGAAGACGAATGACCCGAATGTTCCTGGATTGGGCTTGACTGCATTTGAATAGGGCTTGATGATTTTTGTGGGTCCGATTCAGGGTCTTCCCCAGCCGATAAATTTGGAGACTTGGTCGGGCTGGACCGAGTTGCAGATGATTGTCCAATGGTCTGATTTTGCAAGAAAATTGGTTTCGATGAAGAAGATAATTGAATTTGATGAAATTTTAAAAGGCTTACCAGAGTAGTCTTTGGACGCTTGACAATTTTGGAGGACACTGACTTCTTCCTTTTCCTACTGTCACTAAGAGCCGACAGTAGGTTGCCAATGGTTGGGGAATCACAGCCGATCCACGGATCTGGCGAGACGTTGCTATAAACGACCGGCTTCCCAGATTGAGTCACCGTTGGAGGAGAGCGGTCAATGTCCTAACGAAAGGGAAGATTCAGATTTAACCAATTAAAATGATGTAAAGAAAAGGGGCAAGCTTGCAAATATTACCTCTGGTCTGCCCTTGAAAGTAGGGTGCATCTTCCGAACATAATTCTTGCAGGCGATGCAGAATAGATGCTGACGCCATTCGGCCCACCACGTGTTGAAGGTCCGATGAGCCATGAGACTGATTGCCCAAGTGTCCAGATTGGTTTGATCAAGGGAAGGCTCGAACTCCAAAAGGCGATCCCATTCTACACCGGAATCAACTTTTCCCCTTGGGAAGATCCGATCGGTTAAAACTAGATGAGGCGGAAGCTGTCCAATGCCAAACTGACGAGCGACCAGATTTGGATGGTAGTACTCGTAAGATGATTGTCCTGGTTTGCTCAGACTGAGGCCGATCGGGAGGAATTGAGCCTTGATACAGGTTCGGAAGATAGCAAGGGCTTCTGTATCAGTCTCCACGATCATGCCGAATCTGAATTTATAGGGCAGCTCATATTCATCGGCATGATCATACAAGAACCAGAGCATTTTGTCATCAGCAATACCTCTATAAAGAAGAGCAAAATACTTGGAAGATTCCTTGCCCGATAATTTCTCAGCAGGGAAACCCATGGCAGCTTCACCAAGCGAAGTACATCGGCGCCAAGTGATCTCTTCCGATTCAGGCTTGCTTTCTGGGAATTTGTTCTTTCGAAAATCTACTTTGACGGCCTTGCTCAGATGTAGCATCAACCACATCTGAATGAACCACCATGGCCCACCAAGGTTGGTGATGGGTGATCCGGTCCTCAGGCGCTTAGCAACTTGGTGAAGCAGATTGTATACTGCTCCTAGGAGATACTGGCCGAGGTTGATGACGTGATTACTTGCCAGCGATTCGGCCAAATGTTGAAAATTGACCGTCGGACCAAGAGTAGTGCCACAGAAGAAGAATCTGTCCAGCCACATGTTCAGAAAGGCCGCATGCTCACGATCAGTTACCGGTCCGGTCCGATGATGACTCTCCATATATCCTTTCCAGCCGCCACAGTTTTTAGTTTTGAAATGGTGACTTAATTTGACATTAAGTCTGAGAGGAAGCTTGTTACTGGTGACGTTGAGGCCGAGGAGCATGACCACATCGAGCAATGTTGGGGTCATCGGACCATGACCAAAGATGAAGGCATTCATTGCATCGGACCAAAAATGCGATGTGGCAATCAGGAGGTTCTCATTCTTGGCAATAGGTCCGATGCTGAGGCCAATACATTGGGCGATGTCTGATCTGTCCCAGATTGCAGATTTGGAGGCCGATACTCTTAGATACCAGTCTTTCCATCCGGGGAGAACCGTCGGCCAGGAACGAAATGCATTCTTCCAATCTTCAAGATCGAATCCGGAAGTTTTGAATGGAATGCGCAAGGTTTCCAAATTGATAATCTCGGTGGGGTCCGGATCTCCCATTGGACCAAGAAAATAAATCCCATGAACATCGCCTACAGGGATTAGGGTTTGGGCACGAATGTCCTAGAAGAAGATTGCGAAATGAGGACAAGATTTAAAAGCCGAGTTCCAGAAGATGCGGAAAATAAAATCGGATTCAGTAGAATACCTCCGGGATTGGATGATGTACTTCTCCTACTGATGGTCCTGCGGGCGTCGAAGAGGAACCTGAGGCGAAGAAAGTCGATGAAGAGGAGGCTGAGGAATTTGCTGCTGTCGCCATTGTCGAGCTTGAGGCTGCCGCCATTGTCGAGGTCATAACCGCCGCCATTGTTGAGGTCGTGACTGCAGCCATAGTGGAAGGCATAGCAGATGGAGAACCCGCTGGGGCGGATGCGGAGATGAGAGCAGATGTAGAAGACTGGAGGGCGCCCATGGAGGATGATTGAGCCATTTGAAGCAGTTTTGATGTAGGTTTGAATGAATGTGAATGGCCGCTCGGGAGAGAGGAGGAAGAAGATGAGCAGTGTAAGTTCTCGGCAAGGAAGGAGAAGTGAACAGCGTGGCCGCCGGCGGTAATTTTATAAGGTGAAAACGGCTATGGCTCGAGAATCGAGGAACGGCACAGTACAAGGATGGAAAGTTTCGGCACGAAAATCGGTGGAGTTATGATGACAGATACGAATTTTGGAATAAAATATATTTTATCCCAAAATTGGGGGGCATGTGTTGACACCAGATTTTCGCACCTGACATGCTGAGTCAGATGGTGACGTGGTGAGGTTGAGACTGTGCAGTGGGCCCATTGAATGGTCAAACAGAAGATGACAGAGAAGGAAGCCGATGCTGAAGAGGAGTCCGATGAAACAAGAAGTCCGATCTGATGATGGAAGAAGGGCGTGTCGGCTAAGAAGGAAGTGTATCAGATGCGGGGACTATTTCCTTTTCAGAAGGCGTATAGGAGTCCCGTTTTATGTTAAGCTTAGTTTACTTTGTTCGCAAGTTAGTCTGGTCCGATCAGGACTCTCCATGACCAGGGTATAAATATGAACCCTCGTCCATTGTAAAGAATAATTCTCACAATTCAATACAACCCGGCTTCACGCCAAAACCCTAGTAGTAGATACCGACGAAGCTCATTGGTGGACGGGCTGCATCAGTTCTGATCTCCGGCTTACCAGTAAGTTAGTCAATTTATCGAACTAGTATAGGCTTTGAATTGAGGCGCATCGCCCTTTCTCGTTTATACTGTTCAACCGATTTATCTCTGGATAACCAAGATTGATATAGATTCCCTACGTCGGAGCTAGATCAATATTGATTATCCAACAGATTATCGTTTATCGGACTGCACTTTAAGTCTAGATTCCCTACGTCGGAGCTAGATATCAAGATTAGGCTAGATTCCCTACGTCGGAGCTAGAGTAATCTTGGTTACTAAAGGCAGTTTTTGCGGTTTGTTTGAAGTTGCTAGATTGGTTTAGATCTACGCCATGTGAATCAATTCTACTTCTTCAACGGCTTTGAGCACTGGTCTTGGTCCGACTTAAGCAATATTTATCTTACAGCATCGTTCTAGGTCCGATCCTGCTTCGTGGTTTAATCTGGTTGTTCTTTGAGTATTGCACTGGTGTAGATTCCCTACGTCGGAGCTGGATCTTTGCAATACGATTAGATTAGTCTTTGATTGTCATGCTTGGTTTAGATTCCCTACGTCGGAGCTAGATTCATCTTGATTAGTCAAAGGAAGCTTTGGTTATGCCTTATTGCTATTTGAATGTTAAGTGTGGTTTAGATTCCCTACGTCGGAGCTAGGTCATTTTTGATTATTTGGTAGCATATCTTAGAATCAGAACAATCCTGTTAATGTTTCATCTGCTTATTTGCTTAATCTGGTCAACACCTGTGCGAGCATCTTGTTTAATTGACAGGTTGATGAGTTGAGTTTGACTGTCTAGCTATCCGATCTGATCATAGTTGGAGAAATCTAGATTCCCTACGTCGGAGCTAGATTTCTCTAAAAAGGCTATAGTCCGATCGGTTGGTTAGATGGTCCGACAAGATGAGTCAAACTGGCAACTAGGCAAGATGGACAATGTATCGGCTTACACTTTGATTATTTGATATCTTGTTTCAAGACACAGCTGATCCATTACTTTACATATTGGCCTTGTTTTATGCTTTATTTTATTATTCAAAGGCTAATCTGTTATATCAATCAAGGTCCGATCCTAATTGGTCCGATTCTGAGGTCCGATTCGGTGTCTGATTGAGGTCCGATCACTCGGTCCGATTGACGTCATCAATGAAGTCCGATTTTGAGGTCCGATTGGTATCGGCCGACACGTGCCTGATTGGGTCTTGGCTAAAATTCGACGTTACTCCATCGTCTGAAATAGAGCCGGCACAATCAAAGAGTAATTTAACTATTTTATCTCCTTGTCAATTTCAGGTCAAATTGACTGGCACGCTGCGAACCTAAACTGGAGTGTGGGCTGGCACTGGAGCGAAGCAGATCTCTCTGGTCTTCGTGTGCTGACCGCGGAGGATACGACCGCCGATTTTCCGCGTCAACAGGACTACCATGCCATCATCCAAGCTTGCCTCAAGACCTGTAAAAGTCAGCTAATCATACGCAATATTTGATCATTACCTTCGCATCCTCATAAAGACGAGTTAGGGTAGCGAAGACAATGGGGGACCATACAATGCCTTCGCGTGGGCTGCAACTCGTTCATTGGTACCGGAGGCGACGCATTGCCTATCGGTGTCTGATAACCCGGCAAGGGCAATGGCCTTTTAACCGCCAATGGCAAAGGCAAATGACTTGGGACTGCAGGCAAAAAATCGGGTGAAGGTGTTTCCTGGACATGCCAATCCCCCAACAGCAAGATCAAGTTCGAAGATAACAAGAAAGCCATGAAGATCGATGGTCATCCCTTTCCTAATAACTTTGTTGGTTTCTCCTTTTCTATTAATATGGTTGATGCTGATGAAAAGGGAAAGTTCAAGGTGCTCACATCAGACCACGCCAAGAGTTCTGGTGCCGTTGATCCTGCTGTTCAGGTCACTGTTGAAGAGCTACGAAGGAATCATCAGGCATTTGGGCGTGAATCTAATGCTCCTGGTGGATATCGGCCACGTGTGACTTCCCAGATGCTGATTAACAAGTACAAAAGGCAGCAGGCAGCAGCCCAAGCGTGGGAAGAGCGTGAGGAACGACGACGTCAGAGGCGCGAATATCAGGCAAGGCAGTTTGATGAGGGGTTTGATGATCGGCGCCGACGTGATGACAGGTCCGATGGCCGACGCTGGTTTGATGACAAGTCCGATGTCCGACGCTGGTTTGATGACAGGTCCGATGATCGTCGTCGGAATGGCTATAGGTCCGATTGGCATATGGACAGGCGTCAAACTTATGAGCAGTACGATCAAGATGATGGTCACTGGAGATGTCCTTTCTTCGTGTTCTGCTGGAACGAGAAGCTCAGATTGCCGTCCAAAGCAGATTGTCCTGAATGCAGCTTCCAGTATGAAGAATACAGGGCTTTTAAGAAGAGTCGACGATCAGTTCATGAACGGATCGGTGTCAGGATTGATGATCATCATCAAGGAGACAAAGGCCGAGTTGATACTCATGGCCGTAAAAATAATGAAGGCCGGGATGATGCTCGTGGCCTTGAAAAAATAGAAGAAAAGGCTCCAGTTCAGGATCGGATTAGAGAACCCCAAATGAAGCCTGGACAGTGGTGCCTATCAGGGATTTCTAGGACCAAAAAGAGACGTGTTCAGCGGTTATGCTACCATGAGCAAATTCAGAAACAAGAATTAGCCAAGGAGAAGAAGACTTGGCGTATTAAGATGGCCAATGACGATGAAGCAAGCGCATCGGCCCCGATAAATATGGTTTTAATGTTGCCTTATGATTTTGCTGCTCCTGATGAACAGGATGATGGTGAGGCTAATTATGAATTAGAAGAAGCCGCTGCATGCTTGGTCCTTGATTCAGAAAAGGCGGTCTTTGAGAAGCCAAATGCGAATGGCTATCGGCACCTGAAGCCTCTGTACATCAAGGGATATGTTGATGGGAAGCCGATGACCAAAATGCTGGTTGATGGGGGAGCTGCCGTCAATCTCATGCCCTATTCTACATTCCGCAAGTTGGGCAAGGGAATTGATGATCTGATCAAGACAAACATGACGCTCAAGGATTTCGGCGGCAACATTTCAGAGCCTCGGGGGCAATTCATGTAGAATTGACCATCGGCAGCAAGACATTGCCGACAACTTTCTTTGTGATTGATGGACAGGGTTCCTACAGTATGCTTCTCGGGCGAGATTGGATTCATGCCAACTGCTGCATACCATCCACGATGCACCAATGCTTGATTCAGTGGCAAGGCAACAATGTGGAGATTGTCCTAGCTGATGATTCGGTTAGCATTGCGACAGCCGAGTCAACGATTTGGGAGTTTGAAGGGATTGAATGCCTGTCAGGGAAAGCATGGGATGGTGACTTCCTCAAGGTATCCGATCAAGGATTACAGCCGATCCAAGCAGCCGGCTCTAAGACTTTGTTTTAAATGGCCGATTGTATAGAAGATTTTGAAGACCGAAGTGAATTCGGTAAATTAGGATTTGGATTTACGTCGGCCGATGAATTAGAAGAAATTGACATAGGATCTGGTGATAGACCAAGGCCGACATATATTAGTGCTAAGTTGGATCCTGAGTATAAACAAGAGTTGATAAAACTTTTGAAAGATTATTCTGATTGTTTTGCTTGGGAATATTATGAAATGCCAGGTTTAAGCCGTGATATTGTTGAGCATCGGCTGCCCATCAAACCAGGATATCGGCCGCACAAGCAGTACGCAAGGAAGTTCAAGGCTGAGATGTATGAACCAATTAAGGCCGAAATAACGAAGCTATTTGAAGCTAAGTTTATCAGGCCATGTCGATATGCTGAGTGGGTGTCGAATATAGTTCCTGTTTATAAGAAAAATGGAAAGCTGCGTGTTTGCATTGATTACAGGAACTTGAACAAGGCGACCCCAAAGGATGAATATCCAATGCCAGTGGCCGATATGCTTGTTGATGCAGCATCAGGCCATAAAGTGATGAGCTTCCTGGATGGTAATGCTGGTTACAATCAGATTTTTATGGCGGAAGAAGATATCCCTAAGACTGCATTCCAATGCCCAGGTGCTCTCGGTTTGTATGAATGGGTTGTTATGACTTTTGGTTTAAAAAATGCCGGTGCTACTTATCAACGTGCTATGAATTATATTTTTCATAAGTTGATCGGCAGGATAGTTGAAATCTACATTGATGATGTGGTGATCAAGTTGAAAGGGTATCAGGAGCATTTGGCCGATTTGAAGGAAACGCTGGAATGCACAAGGCAACATGGATTAAAGATGAATCCGCTCAAGTGTGCTTTTGGCGTATCGGCCGGCCAGTTTCTCAGTTTCCTGGTTCATGAGAGAGGAATCGAGGTGAATGATCGGAACCGCAAGGCGATTGATGATATTGAGCCCCCAGTAAACAAGAAGCAATTGCAGAGTTTGATCGGAAAAATCAATTTCCTAAGGAGGTTTATATCAAATCTATCGGTCCGATTGGAAGCGTTTACTCCTCTGTTGAAGCTGAAGGATGGAGAAGAATTGGTGTGGGAGCCTCAACATCAAAAGGCGCTGGATGAAATCAAGCAATATTTAGCATATCCGCCAGTTCTTATTCCACCACAAGAGGGTAAGCCGTTCAAGCTTTATTTATCGGCTTTTAATCATGCAATCGGCTCTGTTTTAATCCAAGAAGTTGATGGGAAAGAGCGAGTCATATTTTATTTAAGCCGAAGATTGCTGGATCCTGAGACTCGGTATTCGTATGTGGAGAAGCTTTGTCTTTGTCTATATTTTTCTTGTACAAAATTGAGGCATTATTTGCTATCGGCCGAGTGCACTGTCGTCTGCAGGGAGGATGTGATCAAATACATGTTGTCGATGCCAATCATGAAAGGGAGAATTGGCAAGTGGGTTTTTGCTCTGACAGAGTTTGATCTTAAATACGAATCGGCCAAAGCGGTAAAAGGGCAAGTGATGGCTGATTTGGTTGCTGATCATTGTGGACCTAGTGTTGATGCTGTTGAGCAATGCGTCATGGAGATTGATGTGACACGGTGTTCAAGCAGATTGACACGAACGGGGATGGCCTCCGGGACGGGCACCTCATCGTTGACTACCAGTTCATCGATTGAGAGGACGACGATTCCCAAACTATGCTTGCAAGAACTATTATGTGATCTACTACTGCTTAATAAGTCTTTCGTCAAACTATGATGATTTTAGTTTTCTTTACTTGCTCTCATGCGTCGTGGATTGGGTGATTTGTCGGCGTTTAGCTGAATCGTTGTAATAACTAAACGACCCTTAAAGCTTTATATAAGCAAAGGCCGGATTGTGTGATTTGTCGGCTTTTAGCTGAATCTTTGTAATGATCAAACGACCTACAGCTTTATATAACAGAAGGCCTGAATGTTTGTTCCATTAACCAAAGGACTTGACTACACAGTGCCACCCCACCCTTCCTAACCACTGGGGTTGCTCGCCCCCGCCGCCGGCACCGTCCAACCGGCCTCTCCCACCGCCCGCCTCGCCATTGTCTTATCCACCACCACCGTCGGTCAACCGGCCTCCCCGGTGATCCCTCTGGACTCGGAGAGCACAAACACCCCAAACCCCAAACCCCAAACCCAAACCCCGAACGCGAAACGCAACCCCCAAACCCTAACCACTAACCTTGCTGGTCGCCATGAATCTCGCTCCGAGTTGCCGGAATTCGCCCCCACCTTCCTGCCCCGCCCCCGGCTCCGGCGGCGAGCCGCCGCCTCCGCTGCCGCCCTCCACCCCCGGCCGGCACTAATCTCGCCGTGCATAACTCGAATCAACTTCCGGCCATGGATTTTGAGCAAGGGAGACCGAGACAGGAGGGAGAGAAGCGCGTGCGACGGTGCAGGAGGAAGAAGAGTGCAGCGAGAAGAGATAAGGTTGGACGCGCACGCGAGGCGTCGCGTGTCTTCTAGTCGCGGGGGCGGGGCCCACCGGGGTGATGGGAGGGCTCTCGATTTTGGGCGAAAAAGAGAGCGCTCTCCAGCTAGATTATGCACAGAGTTTGATCTTAAATACAAATCGGCCAAAGCGGTAAAAGGGCAAGTGATGGCTGATTTGGTTGCTGATCATTGTGGACCTAGTGTTGATGCTGTTGAGCAATGCGTCATGGAGATTGATGTGACTGGTCCGATGAATACGGAGGCTGATGTGGTTGACGCGGTTCCCTGGACCATGTTCTTTGATGGCTCATCTTGCAATGATGGTTGCGGAATCGGCCTGCTTATTATTTCGCCTCGGGGGGCAAGATTCGAGTTTGCTTATCCGATTGAAAAGTGCACAAATAATCAGGTGGAGTATGAAGCATTGATGAAAGGTTTCCAGATTCTTAAAGAAATCGGCGCTCAATTTGTTGAAGTATTTGGAGATTCTCTGTTGGTTATTAACCAGTTGCTCGGCAAATATGATTGCAAGATGGATGCGTTGATGCCTTACTTTGAAAAATGCCGAGATTTGGTTGACCAGTTCGCCCTGGTAACTCTTAAGCATATTCCAAGACATCATAACGAGGAAGCAAATCGGCTGGCGCAAAAGGCATCAGGCTATCGGCCTATGTCCGATGTGATGGTGCTGGAGATACCAGAAGGAGATTGGAGGAAAGAAATCGTTGAATATTTGAAGGATTCTTCTGTCAAGACTTCCAGGAAGTTACGCTACAAATCAATCAGGCATGTCTTGGTTAAAGGGGTGCTTTATTTTCGCTCGGTTGATGGAGTCCTGTTGAGATGCATCGGACCTGAAGAAGCCAAGGTCTTGATGGGAGAAATTCATGAAGGCGTTTGTGGGGCTCATCAATCGGCGTTCAAGATGAAATAGATGATCAGGAAGAATGGATATTATTGGCCGACGATTTTGGAAGACTGTTTTGAATATTATAAAGGATGTCAGGAGTGTCAGAGATATGGAAATATTCAGAGAGCTCCAGCATCGGCTATGAACCCTGTCATCAAGCCATGGCCGTTTAGGGGTTGGGGAATTGACCTGATCGGCCAGATTTTTCCACATTCAAGCAAGGGACATAAATTCATAATAGCAGCAACAGATTATTTCACCAAATGGGTTGAAGCTATTCCTTTGAAGGAGGTGAAGTCCCAGAATGTTATTGATTTCGTTAGAGAGCACATTGTCTACCGGTTTGGAATTCCACAGACAATCACGACAGATCAAGATACGATGTTTACGTCTGACGAGTTCAAAAATTTTGCTGCTGATATGGGTATCAAGCTCCTCAATTCATCGCCATACTACGCACAAGCCAACGGCCAAGCTGAAGCCTCCAATAAAAGTTTGATCAAGTTGATTGACAGAAAGATTGAGGAGTACCCTAGAAAATGGCATATTGTGCTTCCTGAAGCTCTATGGGCATATCGAATGGCTTGCCATGGATCAATCAAGGTTTCTCCATATGAACTGGTTTATGGGCATGAAGCCGTTCTTCCATGGGAAATTCATACTGGATCAAGGTGTGTCGAGCTTCAGAATAAATTAAAGGCCGGCGAATATATGGAACTCATGAATAGTGAGTCCGATGACTTGGCTGTTCGTCGGCTGCGCGCTCTGGAAAGCATTGAAGCTAACAAGTTGAGAGTTGCGAGGTATTATGATAAGAAAGTTAAAGGGAAAGAGTTTAAAGAGGGCGATCTCGTGTGGAAAGTTATTCTGCCGATTGGTTCTAAGGATCCCAAATATGGCAAGTAGTCACCGAACTGGGAGGGGCCCTATCGAATCGTCCGATGTGTTCCTGGCAATGCTTATATCTTACAGACGCTTGAAGGAGAAGCGTTTCCTAAGGCGTTGAACGGGAAGTATTTGAAGAAGTACTACCCTAGTATTTGGGTAAATTCGTAAAGCCGATGCTACGCGTCAGGCCTCGAAGCCGATGAAAAAATCGCCTCAAGAACAAAATATGGAAGCCGATGCGACATGCATCGCCTTAAGGGTTATATACAAAAAAGGGAAATATATTACATCATCAAGCCGCTCGATGGCGGAGCAGGCTACTAGTATATCGAAACGCTTGATAAGAGGGATGAGAAAAGGAATTGCATATACATTCACAAATTTCTCATACAAAGGGATTTCAGAAGGAAAAAAGATCTAATAGGCGCCGATGTATTTTATTCATCATTGCCAGGATAAGTCTAGAAGGAAAAGGGCAAGAGAAAGCATAAAATTGAAGAGACATATTCTTCCTTGAGACAGATTCTTGAACAGCTCGGCTCATTCAAAGAAATCCACAAGTTTGAGGAGATATGCTCTGGGAGCAGTCCCTTGAAGAGCGCACCGGCGGACCGGTGGCTTTGCCCCTATCTTGAAAAGGCATCCCATTAAACCCCTCTGAAAAACCTTCCCTTTGGTAAAACCATGAAGAACCCTCACGAGGATTCTCCTAGCAGAGGTTCCACCTGGATTTACTGCAGGATCAGAAAAGGGGGAGTACCCTATACTACTTCACGAGAATTCTTCTAGCAGAAGAGGAAGAGGGGATTGGTTCCTATATCGAAGAGAAGGAGTTTGTGTTCTGTCATGAATATTAGCTGCGCCATGACGAGAGAATGGTGAAAGAAGGAGAACCTGAGACAGGTATTTATAGCCGGCGATCGATAAAGGAATTAAAGGAAAGGTGGAATCTGAAGGGTGCTCGCTGAAACTGTCCAAATAAAGAACAGTATTCTCGTGAAGATATGTCATTGATTCAGTGCTGATATGATTAAAGAAGAGGAGCGTCTTTTGAGGCATTGAAGAGTCATTTCACCTGGGTTAATAAACGCATGGGTACCCGTGACATATGGTGCAGGGTTCCATATACTGTTCGTTGTCAGAGGCATCGTCGCTCGGGAGAGAGGAGGAAGAAGATGAGCAGTGCGAGTTCTTGGCAAAGAAAGAGAAGTGGACAGCGTGGCCGCCGGCGGGTTTTTATAAGGAGAAAACGGCTGTGGCCCGAAAATCGAGAAGCCGCACAGTGCAAGCATGGGAAGTCTCAGCACGAAAATCAGTGAAGGAGTTATGATGACAGATACGAATTTTGGAATAAAACATATTTTATCCCAAAATTGGGGGGCATGTGTTGACACCAGATTTTCGCACCGGATATGCTGAGTCAGATGGTGACGTGGTGAGGCTGACGCTGCGCAGTGGGCCCGTTGAATGGTCAAACAGATGATGCCGGAGAAGGAAGCCGATGCAGGAAAGGAGGTCCGATAAGCAGGAAAATCCGATCTAATGGCGAATGAAGGAAGGCGCATTGGCTAAGAAGGAAGCGTAGCATGAGCGGGGACTATTTCCTTTTCAGAAGGCGTATTGAGAGTCCCATTTTATATTAAATTTAGTTTACTTTATCTGCAAGTTAGTCAAGTCCGATCAGGACTCCTCATGACCACGGTATAAATATGAACCCTCGTCTATTGTAAAGAACTATTCTCACAATCAATACAACCCAGCTTCACGCCAAAACCCTAGGAGTAGGTTAGAGTAGATCGACGAACTCATTGGTGGACGGGCTGCATCAGCTCCTGATCTCCGGCTTACCAGTAAGATTGTCAACTTATCGAACTAGTGTAAGCTTTGAATTGAGGCGCATCGCCCTTTCTTGTTTATGCTGTTCAACCGATTTATCTTTGGATCATCAAGATTGGTCTAGATTCCCTGCGTCGGAGCTAGATCTTTATTGATTATTCAGTAGTTAATCGTTTACCGAGTTGCTCTTTTAGTTTTCGAGCTTGATCTAGATTCCCTGCGTCGGAGCTAGATTCATCTTGTTTATTAGAAGGCAGCTTATGCAGTTGTTTGGAGTTGCTAGATTGATTTAGATCTGCGCCATGTAAATTAATCTGATTCTTCAACAGCTATGAGCATTGGTTTAGTCTGATTTGAGCAATAATTATCTTACAATATCGTTCTAGGTCCGATTTATCTTCACAGCTCTATCTGGTTGTTCTTTGGGTGTTGGGTTTGATTTAGATTCCCTGCGTCGGAGCTAGATCCTCACAACATACTAAAGATTGATTTTTGATCGTCAAGATTGATCTAGATTCCTTGCGTCGGAGCTAGATTCCTTTTGACTATTCAAAGACAGCTTTGAATATCGAAACGATCTTGTTACTGTTTTATTGTTTATTTGCTTAATCTAACTAATTACCTGTGCGAGCATCTTGTTTAGTTGTTGGGTTGGTGAGTCGAGTTTGATTGTTTAGCTATCTGGTCTGATCATAGCTGGAGTATGTGCGCTGCATCCGTCTGTGAAACCGTGTCGAAACAGTTCTGGTCCGATTGGTTAGCTAGATGGTCCGATAAGATGAATCAAACCGACAACTAGACAGGATGGACGACGTATCGGCTCACACTTTGATTATTTAATATCTTGCTCGAAGGCATAGCTGATCCGTAACTTGCATATCGGCCATATTTCATGCTTTATTTTATTATTTAAAGGCTGATCTGTCACATCAATCAAGGTCCGATCCTGATTAGTCCGATTCTGAGGTCCGATTCGATGTCTGATGTCATCTATGAGGTCCGATTTTGAGGTCCGATTGGCATCGGCCGATACAAGCCTGATTGGGTCTTGGCTAAAATCCAACGTGTATCTACCGTCTGGAATAGAGCCGGCACAATCAAAGAGTAATTTAACTGTTTATTCCCTTGTCAATTTCAGGTCAAATTGACTGGCACGCCGCGAACCTGGACAAAGTGCAGGACCAGCACCGGAGTGAAGCAGATCTCCCTGGCCTTGTTGTGTTGCTCGCTGAGGATACGACCGCCGATTTTCCGCGTCAACAGTACTTATCCTCAGTAATTCTAAGTTGAACTACATGTATCTCAAAGAACTATTAAACAATTCTAGGAAAACAATATCTAAATGCATACACCCAATGTTAGATGATATCTTGAAAAACATGAGAACAATTGAAAGGTTTGCTATGTATAATTCACACTTTTATTTACACCTTTATTTGTAATAATAATAACAATAACAATAACAACAACAACAACAATAATAATAATAATAGTAATAATAATAATAATAATATCTAGAACTAATCCAAAACTTATGAAAAATGG
>CM014277.1:64112845-64145503 GCA_004135705.1 Alloteropsis semialata
CTAAAAAATGTTTTGATGTAGCAAAAGAGCCGCCACTTATACACCGAGGCTTGGCCCACAACTGAATCGGACACAGACATGGGCATCGATGCATTAGGGCTACCAGCATGCTTGTATGAGGTGAGGGAAACACTAGTAGTTTAGTTGAAATGGAGTAAATTTGCTTTGTAATTATTGTGTGTGCATTATGTTTTGACCCAGATTTGAATGTAACTCAGTCAAAAGGAAAGAAGTATGAGTTGTGTTTCCCAAAGATTAAATGCAAGATGATGCTAAACTATGACAGCGATGAAGATGAATACGATGGACCTACTAAGTCTCTTCGTGAGGTGATGTTCCTATCCTTTAAGTTAAACATCACTGTGAGATTTTCTGAAAACATAATTTGCAACTGGCACGAATGCAGTTGATGACCTTCTGTAAATGCTTACTCTGATGCCCTTGTAAAATGTCAGATTTTTCAAATGGCGGAAGATCTTCGCGTTGTAGTCAAGCAGAAGCATGAGAGGGGTGAGTTGTACACTCAGGAATCTGATCAGGACTGAAGCGGAGGATGAAGCGATCTGAACTAAAGAAGTAGATAGGATATCTTCTTCTTCTTTGTCTTTTGTCTGTTGCTTTTGCTTATGTGTTGCACACAGATGTTGGGAGTACGATGCTACCTTATTAAGATCAAGCAGATGTGTCTATAGTCTAATGTTGATATACAAATTAAGCCCAATGACGTTGTCATCATAATCATAATCTTGACTGCAAGAATGAAGCCAATATTGCATAAAAAACTAAAATCTTCACAAAAAAATTATTTATTGCACACAAATTTTGGACCCAATGGTTCAATAGAAGTAAACAATGCAACACCTAATTATGAAAAAAAACGTCGTCGTCTTGTCCATCTGAATTGACTGGAGCAACCACTCCGTCACCAATGTAGGTCTCATCACCATCGTCGTCGTCTTCTGGTATGTCTGCATGATTCGGTTCAGGCATGGGTTTAGCACAATCAAGAACAGAAGCATCAACACTTGTCCCTTCCACATCTGCGTATATGTATGCATGGGCCATGCAACAGCCATGCACTCTTGACGTGCATAAAAGCAACGGTTCGTATGCACTTGAGTCGAGTACGCCGAGTAGTCTTCGTCCGAGCAGTTTTCGCTTCGCCCGACCAGTTTCACGATTCGCCCGAGTAAACTCTTGCTCGGTTGTTGTTGCCGGTGGGGTTCGGACCCATGCTGGTCGGGGACGCAGGTGCTGGTCGAGGCAGCACGCCCAGTTCAGGCGAGCCGGCGAGCCGTCGAATGGTTGGCCGGTCGAGGGCGAGGTCGAGCAGCCAGTCGGGCGAGCGCGGCCGAACCGGTCGGCGGCGAGGTCGTGCAGCTAGTCGGGCAGTGTTTAGTCGCCTTGGCCATGAAAGAAAGAGGCAGCTGTGTTTGGCGCTCGTGCATGCACACAAGGGCCAGACAGCCGGCCACGCACTCACGATGTGCATGCAAGCAGCGGCCTGCACACACCTGCGTCGTGTGCGTATACTCCGAGTAGTTTTTCCAAGTTGCTGCTCCGAGTAGTTGAGTACCTTGTTCGAGTGGTTGCCCGAGTTGTCCGAGTGGTTGCCTCGTCCGAGTGGTTGCCTCGTCCGAGTGGTTTTCCACCCGCCCGAGTAGACTCCGCCTCGGTTGTTTGTTGATGGCGCCGTCTCGTCGTACTCGTCGTCGTCGTCACGGTTGACGGCGTCGTGGTCGTCGTTGTGGCCGTCGGTGCCGCCGTCGTCGTCGCCGTCGCGGTTGACGGCGTCGTGGTCGTCGTTGCGGCCGTCGGTGCCGCCGCCGCCGTCGTCGTCGCGGTTGACGGCGTCGTGGTCGTCGTTGCGGCCGTCGGTGCCGCCGTCGTCGCCGTCGCGGTTGACGGCGTCGTGGTCGTCGTTGCGGCCGTCGGTGCCGCCGCCGTCGTCGTCGTTGCGGTTGACGGCGTCGTGGTCGTCGTTGCGGCCGTCGGTGCCGCCGCCGCCGTCGTCGTCGCGGTTGACGGCGTCGTGGTCGTCGTTGCGGCCGTCGGTGCCGCCGCGTCGTCGTCGTTGCGGTTGACGGCGTCGTGGTCGTCGTTGCGGCCGTCGGTGCCGCCGCCGTCGTCGCCGTCGCGGTTGACGGCCGTCGTCGTCGTTGCGGTTGACGGCGTCGTGGTCGTCGTTGCGGCCGTCGGTGCCGCCGCCGCCGTCGTCGTCGCGGTTGACGGCGTCGTGGTCGTCGTTGCGGCCGTCGGTGCCGCCGCCGCCGTCGTCGTCGTGGTTGACGGCGTCGTGGTCGTCGTTGCGGCCGTCGGTGCCGCCGCCGCCGTCGTCGTCGTGGTTGACGGCGTCGTCGTTGCCGTCGCGGCCGTCAGTGTTGTTGCGGTCGCCGACGTTGACGAGTCAGGCTGGAGAAACCTGGCCGTCAACGTGTCTAGGACGCCAGCACCATCGAGACCTGTAGTCTGCACTTCTGCGGTACGGTTCCATTTTGGCATGCATGCCTACCTTTGAACCATACACATAGTCGCATACTAGCTTTTGTGCAGGATGGATTTGACATTTTATTTGGCGATTAGAAATAATACGTAGTGCATGGACTGCTAGCTGTAAAAGAGAGAGATTGAGACGTAAAAGACCGATGCAGCTCGATGCCGCCGTCAGCGCTCTTGGCCTTGACGAAGAATTCAGTGATACAGGATCGCAGCAGGCCTCGCTGGCCCGCCGGCTCCGGCAACCTGTGTCTGTTTGGCGTTGCGGCCGGCGGCGCCGTCGTTGGTGGCGTCCCGGCCGTCGGCGGCGGTGGCGTCGTGGTGGTTGTGGAGTCAACGCGGAGCGCCGTCAGGACCCGCGATAGGGGATCCCGACGGTGAGGCGCAGGGAGGCTGGGGATCGGCTCCGACCAGCTTCGTGCGTGGCGATGATGAAGTACGAGCTGCCGGAGTGGACGTGCATCCCAGCGCTTCGCTTTTGACAGTGTTGGCCATCCGAGACCTGCAAAGAGAAAGACGTGACGCGCAAAGGCCCCACGGTGGGCGCCAACTGTCGGGGTTCTTTACCGCCGGCAAGTAATAAAATCGTGGAGCGCGCGTCGGGCCTCGGATGGTAGTGCAAAAGGACACGGGGGTTTATACTGGTTCGGGCCACCCATGGGGTGTAATACCCTACGTCCAGTTCGTGCTGCTCGTGTTGTTTGCACTGGTTTGTAGTAGGGGGTACAAATGGGCGAGAGAGGGACGAGTTCCCAAGTCTCTGGTACGTGAACGAGCTCAGTCCGGCGACTGGTTGGAGGGAGAAGAAGCTCAGGAGAGGGAGCGCTCCTTTCCCGTGGAGAAGTAGTCGATGCCCCTCGCAGGAGGCCCAGACTTCCCTTTTATATCTCAAGGGAAGGCTGTAGAAGAAGTACAGTCAAAGGGTAAAACGGGAAAAAAGGAGGCGTGCCTGCCCATGCTGTGGGGCCCGTCGTCCTTCCGAGCACTGTAGCCATGTCCTGCTGGTGTCAGTTGCGTCAGGGAGTGGTTGGCACAGTGTAGCAGCTTGACTTTGGGTGCTACGGTCTTCTCGGAGGTTGCTTCGTTGCGAAGAGTTGAACCAGTCGGAGACGGAGACTGGTCGGGCGAATGGTGCGGCTCGTCGGGCACGGAGAGGAGGCCTGTCGGGCAAATGGTGCAGCTCGTCGGGCGGGACGAGAACCTGTCGGGCGAGGCGGACGCCGTTGCTCCTGCCGAGTAGTCGGGCAAGACGCGCAGCTCGTCGGGCGAGACGTGAAGCCGTCGGGCAGAGGTACAGCTTGTCGGGTGAGGGAGCAGCTTGTCGGGTGCTGTCCCGCTGTGCTGCGCCCGATTAGTTTGCATGCTGTGCTGCTGTACTGCCCGACTAGTTTGCATGCAGTGCCGCTGTGCTCTTCTCTGTGCTATGCATGCACGTGCATAAACATAGCAGGACAGTGGGAGTAGTAGGGTCGTTAAAGAGCCGAGTCTGGGCAAGCAAGCCTTGATCCACCACATCAGTCAAGCGGCCTTCAACGAGGAAGCGCCTGCCCATGCATGTACGAGAGAGAGAGACTAGAGAGAGGGAGAGCATGCATGCACTGATGCACTTGCGCATGCAGGGGTGTTGCCATGCCCCTGGGTAAACATATGCATGCATGAGTGTGGGGAGAGAAAAAACCACTCGGACTCAAGGCAAACTACTCGGATCACGGTCCGGGTGCCCAGAGAGCAGGCTGTCCTGTGCGAGAGACGGACGAGGCGGATACGTCGGCCTCCACACAGGATCGGAGTTTTTAATTCTTAACTCGCTGTCATTGGATACCCCTAGTATTGGTATCCGACAACAATGAAGCGCTGCGCCCCCAGCACCTTCGCTTTCCTGAGCCCCAATAGCACGGCTTCATATTCAGCAACGTTGTTCGTACTACTGTCGCTGTTTTTGCAGAACTCCAGGTTCGCTGCATATCTTATTTTCACGCCCGAAGGCGATTGTACAATCGCTGCGATGCCAGCTCCCTTATCTCCCCAAGCGCCATCACTGTGTACTAGCCAGCTTTCTTCTCTGGTCACATTTTGTGCCGAAGGTGATGTCCATTCTGCAATGAAATCAGCCAGGACTTGAGATTTGATAGCTGTCCTCCGCTCGAAATCCACGACGTATTCTGACAGCTCTGCAGCCCATTTCCGTATTCTTACTGAGGCTTCTTTGTTACTCAGTAGCTCTTTTAATGGTTGATCTGTCAGCACTTTAATATTGTGCCCCTCAAAATAATGCCTTAGCTTTCTGGATGCCATCACCACTGCATAAATCATTTTCTCAATCTCAGTATAGAACAGCTTCGACCCAGCCAGTGCCTCAGAAACATAGTAGACCGGCTGCTGTATATTTCTTCCTTCGACCAGCTTCTCCGCAATGAGTGCAGCACTAACCGCTGATTGCGAAGCTGCAATATATAATAGTAAGGGTGCCTTCGGGTCAGGTATTGTCAGCTTCGTGAGCTGCATCAGATATTGCCTTAGCTCGTGGAATGCCTTGGATTGCTCCTCTCCCCATTCAAACTTTGTTGCGTTTCTGAGAGTTGCGAAGAAGGGTAAACTGCGCTCAGCTGCCTTAGCAATAAATCTGTTGAGTGCTGCGATTCTGCCAGAGAGTTTCTGCACGTCTCTAATGCATTTTGGCTCTTCCATGTTAAGGATTGCGTTGATCTTATCTGGATTGGCTTCGATCTCGTTGGCTGACACCAGACAGCCGAGTATCTTTCCTCTGGTCACTCCAAAGACACATTTTCTCCGGGTTGAGCTTGAGACCTGCTTGTCTCATTCGAGCGAAGGCAACTGCCAAGTCTGAGACATGATCTTGTCTATTGATGCTTTTGACCAAGATGTCATCAACATATGCAAGTATAGTTTTGAATAGTTCTTCTTTGAATACGGTGCTGGACATGCGGCAGAAAGTGGTACCAGCATTGCGAAGCCCCTCTGGCATTCTGATGAAGCAAAATGTACCAAGCGGAGTGATGAAGCTGGTTTTTTCTTCGTCTTCTTTTTTCATCCAGATCTGATGATAACCAGAGAAGCAATCGAGGAGAGACATCATCTCACTTGCGGCAGCCTAATCAATGATCTTGTCAATTCTTGGGAGTGGGAAATCATCTTTGGGACATGTTTTGTTGAGATCAGTGAAGTCAATGCACATTCTCCACTTGCCATTTTTCTTTTTTACGGGCACAGTGTTTGCTAGCCACTTGGGGTATTCGACTTCGCGTATAACCTTCGCATCAAGCAGTCTTTGCACCTCGGCCTTGACTGCGCTCACTTTTTCTTCGGACATTTTCCTCAGTTTCTGCTTCTTTGGCCTCATGTCAGGGCTGATTGATAGTTTGTGCTCAACTATGCTTCTGTCAACTCCTGGCAAATCTTTGCTTGACCATGCGAAGACATCTTTGTTATTTCTCAAGAACTCGATGAATCTTTCTTCTTCGTCTGGCTCAAGATCTGAGCCGATGATGACTTTTCTATCGAAGACGTCTGGCTGCAATTGCACCTCTTTGGTTTCTGTTGCCCCTTGCATAGTTTTGCTGTCTCTCTCAGCTTTTGGCTTCTCCTCTGGGTAAATGGGATCACTTTCTTCGAGACATGGACTTTTCGCTGGCCTGGGGTGTTGGCATATTCAATTCTTCTTGCCTCTGTTTGGTCACCATAGACTGTGATAACCCCTTTGAGAGCTGGCATTTTCATGCACAAGAAAGCTTGCCTTATGATGATGTCGAAGGCATTTATGACTCCTCTACCGAAGATAACATTGTAGTCGAAGAACATGTCAACGACGTCAAAGGTAATGAACTCTGTTCTTGCATTTGATGTGTCGCCAAAGGATACTGGCAGTGTGATTTTCCCCAATGTTGCGGTGCGCTTCCCCCTGAAACCAACCAAAGGTGTGTCAGATGGCTCTAAGTTATCTGGGTTAATGTTTGTCATCGATCTGAGAATCTTTGCCAAGATGATATCAGCAGAGCTGCCTGTGTCCACTAGCACTTTCCCAATTCTCCAGCCAGCAATGTTGGCTTCGATCGACATTGCGTCATTATGTGGGAAGTTGTGGAGTTTGAGATCTTCTTCGGTGAAGGTAATTGGCATGTGAGACCATTCTGACTTCTTGTAGGGACCGTCAACCGAGATGTTGTTGACCTGGCGAAAGTAGCTTTTTCTCTGCTTCTTCGTTTCGAAGGCGAATGATGATCCTCCAGTTATAGGCATAATGAGGCCGTAACTGGGCAGGGGATTTGCAGTGTTTGGGTCTTGCTGTTTTTGGGGAGGTGGAGGTGGAGGTGATAATTCCTCTACCTTGATGTCTTTGTTTTGGGTAGGCTGGGTGTTTTGAGAGTAGAATTGTGGGTACATGGTCTGTGGGTAGTAATGCTGGAAAGTTTGGGGCAAAGGCGAAAATTGAGTCACCATCGCGGTTGTTGGGTGAACGAAGTTTGAGCTGAGGGAGGGGTAAACTGGGCAGTATGGCTGGATAGCTTGGGTTTGTGGCTGAGTTTGAGTGTTGGGTGGCGAAACCGAGAATGGCTTCATTTGGGTAGCTTGGATTTTCTCTGCTTTCAGTTTGTCGATAGTTCTTTTGATATCTCGGCACTGCTCTGTGCCATGGGTGTGATTTTTGCCATGATATTGACAAAATAGCTCTGGTCCCGAAGGTGGACCTCTTCCTCTTCCTCGGCCTCGGCCGTTTCTTCCACCCCTTTGGGCAGGCTCATTTCTTTGACTTTGGAACTGGTTTTCTGGAAAGGTGGGTTTGCTTTGTGGGAGCGAAAGCGGATTTTCCACGTTCATGATGGTTTGGGATGGGTAGTTTTGGTAATGGTTTTGGTTGTAGTGGTGCTGCTTGTTTTGGGAATCATATTGGTTTTTCAGGACAGCTTCTCTGGCAATTCTCATTCGATTGTCATTGTCAGATCGACAATACTTTTTGAACTCCTCATAAAGATCTCCAAGTGTTGCTGGTGTCTCCCTTGCGATGTGCTGAGCGAAAGGACCCGGCCGAAGCCCCTGAATTGCAGCAAATTTGGCGGCTTCGTCAGGAATATGAGGAGCCTGAGAACGGAGTCCGACAAACCTACGAAAGTTGTCCTCCAGAGACTCCTTCGGCTGTTGGTGTAGAGTTAGCTCTGCATATGAGAGTGCCTGATCTCCCATTATACTGAAATTCTTGATCAATTCCCTTTTCAGATCATACCAGCTGGTGATAGATAGCCCTGGAAGCTTGGTGTACCAGTTCATTGCTGTGCCATCGCAGACAATGATGAAAGATTTTGCCAACACCACATCATCTCCCCCTGCCGAAGCTATTGCAGCTTCGTAGCTCATGAGGAATTGCTTGGGGTCGGTGAGGCCATTGTACCTTGGTAGAGAGATTGGCTTGTATGAAGGCGGCCATCTTGCCAATTGTAGACTTTCTGAGAGAGGGCAGGTGCGATCAATTGGACGTGTATGCAGCACTTGGAAGCCTGTTTCTGATGTGGAAATGTGATTTGTTCCGGCATTGCCGAAGGCAATTGGATCGTTGAGTTCGGCTTGGAGTTGAGCAACTTGTTTCTTGGCTTTTTCGAGCTCTTCTCGGAGCTTCGCAGTTCTAGAACCAGTGGAGTTCAGTCTTCTTTGCTTCGCTTGCCTCAGCTCTTCCAACTGCTTCCTGACTTGTAGCAATTGATGTTGCTGTTCCTCTTCCTCCTCTTGCATTTGTTGCTCTAGTTCGAGCTGTGCAGCATCCAGCTCTCTCTGCTACTCGAGGCGTCGAAGACGAAGTCTTTCCTCAAGTCGGTGCATTCTCTCCTCAGTGGTAAGGGTTTCTTCATCGATCTCTTGATCATCAAGAATGGCTTCGGTTACTGGTGGTATGCTGATTTGTAGGGTTGAGGGTTGGGGAGCGACTTTGGTATGAGTGGTGTCTTCAACGGTGTTGGTTGGTTTAGTTGGTTTGGTTGGCTTTTTGGGTGGCATGGTGGTTATCGTGGGTTTTGTTCGTGCATTGCACAAACGGTGGGCGTCAGTTGTTGGGTTTTAGCCGAAGCTAAGAGACCCAAGCAACAACCGAGACAGAGAACAATGACAAGCAACAGTAAATCACTTATCAATATTCTCGGGAATCAGCCCTTTACACGTTGGTGGGAGGCCCCCTTTTATAGGGAGGTCAAGAGGCACTTTTTACATTCCCCTTATACCCCTGAAAAACAGGCATCATGCTCTAGACTAAACAACTTAAACTTTCCAGGGGCATTAGAGTACATTCATATGTCCTAGTGTGAATGCGTAGACCAGTAACTCCGTCTTTGACTCGGTTTGGACTTGGTCCACGCCACCTTCACCGCGCCTCCAGTGACCTTCAATGCCTTCACCACCTGGTACATTCCCGTTGGCTTCACCATAAACGCCTGTTCAGCAGAGCAGTGCCTTCTCCCGCTCGGAGAGGAATGGACTACCATGCCATCATCCAAGCTTGCCTCAAGACCTGTAAAAGTCAGCTGATCATACGCAATATTTGATCATTACCTTCCCATCCTCATAAAGGCGAGTTAGGGTAGCGAAGACAATGGGAGACCATACAATGCCTTCGCGTGGGCTGCAACTCGTTCATTGGTACCGGAGGCGACGCATTGCCTATCGGTGTCTGATAACCCGGCAAAGGCAATGGCCTTTTAACCACCAATGGCAAAGGCAAATGACTTGGGACTGCAGGCAAAAAATCGGGTGAAGGTGTTTCCTGGACATGCCAATCCCCCAACAGCAAGATCAAGTTCGAAGATAACAAGAAAGCCATGAAGATCGATGGTCATCCCTTTCCTAATAACTTTGCTGGTTTCTCCTTTTCTGTTAATATGGTTGATGCTGATGAAAAGGGGAAGTTCAAGGTGCTCACATCAGACCACGCCAAGAGTTCTGGTGCCGTTGATCCTGCTGTTCAGGTCACTGTTGAAGAGCTACGAAGGAATCATCGGGCATTTGGGCATGAATCTAATGCTCCTGGTGGATATCGGCCACGTATGACTTCCCAGATGCTGATTAACAAGTACAAAAGGCAGCAGGCAGCAGCCCAAGCGTGGGAAGAGCGTGAGGAACGACGACGTCAGAGGCGCGAATATCAGGCAAGGCGGTTTGATGAGGGGTTTGATGATCGGCGCCGACGTGATGACAGGTCCGATGGCCGACGCTGGTTTGATGACAAGTCCGATGTCTGACGCTGGTTTGATGACAGGTCCGATGATCGTCGTCGGAATGGCTATAGGTCCGATTGGCATATGGACAGGCGTCAAACTTATGAGCAGTACGATCAAGATGATGGTCACTGGAGATGTCCTTTCTTCGTGTTCTGCTGGAACGAAAAGCTCAGATTGCCGTCCAAAGCAGATTGTCCTGAATGCAGCTTCCAGTATGAAGAATACAGGGCTTTTAAGAAGAGTCGACGATCAGTTCATGAATGGATCGGTGTCAGGATTGATGATCATCATCAAGGAGACAAAGGCCGAGTTGATACTCATGGCCGTAAAAATAATGAAGGCCGGGATGATGCTCGTGGCCTTGAAAAAATAGAAGAAAAGGCTCCAGTTCAGGATCGGATTAGAGAACCCCAAATGAAGCCTGGACAGTGGTGCCTATCAGGGATTTCTAGGACCAAAAAGAGACGTGTTCAGCGGTTACGCTACCATGAGCAAATTCAGGAGCAAGAATTAGCCAAGGAGAAGAAGACTTGGCGTATTAAGATGGCCAATGACGATGAAGCAAGCGCATCGGCCCCGATAAATATGGTTTTAATGTTGCCTTATGATTTTGCTGCTCCTGATGAACAGGATGATGATGAGGCTAATTATGAATTAGAAGAAGCCGCTGCATGCTTGGTCCTTGATTCAGAAAAGGCGTCTTTGAGAAGCCAAATGCGAATGGCTATCGGCACCTGAAGCCTCTGTACATCAAGGGATATGTTGATGGGAAGCCGATGACCAAGATGCTGGTTGATGGGGGAGCTGCCGTCAATCTCATGCCCTATTCTACATTCCGCAAGTTGGGCAAGGGAATTGATGATCTGATCAAGACAAACATGACGCTCAAGGATTTCGGCGGCAACATTTCAGAGCCTCGGGGAGCAATTCATGTAGAATTGACCATCGGCAGCAAGACATTGCCGACAACTTTCTTTGTGATTGATGGACAGGGTTCCTACAGTATGCTTCTCGGGCGAGATTGGATTCATGCCAACTGCTGCATACCATCCACGATGCACCAATGCTTGATTCAGTGGCAAGGCAACAATGTGGAGATTGTCCTAGCTGATGATTCGGTTAGCATTGTGACAGCCGAGTCAACGATTTGGGAGTTTGAAGGGATTGAATGCCTGTCAGGGAAAGCATGGGATGGTGACTTCCTCAAGGTATCCGATCAAGGATTATAGCCGATCCAAGCAGTCGGCTCTAAGACTTTGTTTTAAATGGCCGATTGTATAGAAGATTTTGAAGACCGAAGTGAATTCGGTAAATTAGGATTTGGATTTACGTCGGCCGATGAATTAGAAGAAATTGACATAGGATCTGGTGATAGACCAAGGCCGACATATATCAGTGCTAAGTTGGATCCCGAGTATAAACAAGAGTTGATAAAACTTTTGAAAGATTATTCTGATTGTTTTGCTTGGGAATATTATGAAATGCCAGGTTTAAGCCGTTATATTGTTGAGCATCGGCTGCCCATCAAACCAGGATATCGGCCGCACAAGCAGTACGCAAGGAAGTTCAAGGCTGAGATGTATGAACCAATTAAGGCCGAAATAACGAAGCTATTTGAAGCTAAGTTTATCAGGCCATGTCGATATGCTGAGTGGGTGTCGAATATAGTTCCTGTTTATAAGAAAAATGGAAAGCTGCGTGTTTGCATTGATTACAGGAACTTGAACAAGGCGACCCCAAAGGATGAATATCCAATGCCAGTGGCCGATATGCTTGTTGATGCAGCATCAGGCCATAAAGTGATGAGCTTCCTGGATGGTAATGCTGGTTACAATCAGATTTTTATGGCGGAAGAAGATATCCCTAAGACTGCATTCCAATGCCCAGGTGCTCTCGGTTTGTATGAATGGGTTGTTATGACTTTTGGTTTAAAAATGCTGGTGCTACTTATCAACGTGCTATGAATTATATTTTTCATAAGTTGATCGGCAGGATAGTTGAAATCTACATTGATGATGTGGTGATCAAGTTGAAAGGGTATCAGGAGCATTTGGCCGATTTAAAGGAAACGCTGGAATGCACAAGGCAACATGGATTAAAGATGGATCCGCTCAAGTGTGCTTTTGGCGTATCGGCCGGCCAGTTTCTCAGTTTTCTGGTTCATGAGAGAGGAATCGAGGTGAATGATCAGAACCGCAAGGCGATTGATGATATTGAGCCCCCAGTAAACAAGAAGCAATTGCAGAGTTTGATCGAAAAAATCAATTTTCTAAGGAGGTTTATATCAAATCTATCGGTCCGATTGGAAGCGTTTACTCCTCTGTTGAAGCTGAAGGATGGAGAAGAATTGGTGTGGGAGCCTCAACATCAAAAGGCGCTGGATGAAATCAAGCAATATTTAGCATATCCGCCAGTTCTTATTCCACCACAAGAGGGTAAGCCGTTCAAGCTTTATTTATCGGCTTTTAATCATGCAATCGGCTCTGTTTTAATCCAAGAAGTTGATGGGAAAGAGCGAGTCATATTTTATTTAAGCCAAAGATTGCTGGATCCTGAGACTCGGTATTCGTATGTGGAGAAGCTTTGCCTTTGTCTATATTGTTCTTGTACAAAATTGAGGCATTATTTGCTATCAGCCGAGTGCACTGTCGTTTGCAGAGAGGATGTGATCAAATACATGTTGTCGATGCCAATCATGAAAGGGAGAATTGGAAAGTGGGTTTTTGCTCTGACAGAGTTTGATCTTAAATACAAATCGGCCAAAGCGGTAAAAGGGCAAGTGATGGCTGATTTGGTTGCTGATCATTGTGGACCTAGTGTTGATGCTGTTGAGCAATGCGTCATGGAGATTGATGTGACTGGTCCGATGAATACGGAGGCTGATGTGGTTGACGCGGTTCCCTGGACCATGTTCTTTGATGGCTCATCTTGCAATGATGGTTGCGGAATCGGCCTGCTTATTATTTCGCCTCGGGGGGCAAGATTCGAGTTTGCTTATCCGATTGAAAAGTGCACAAATAATCAGGTGGAGTATGAAGCATTGATGAAAGGTTTCCAGATTCTTAAAGAAATCGGCGCTCAATTTGTTGAAGTATTTGGAGATTCTCTGTTGGTTATTAACCAGTTGCTCGGCAAATATGATTGCAAGATGGATGCGTTGATGCCTTACTTTGAAAAATGCCGAGATTTGGTTGACCAGTTCGCCCTGGTAACTCTTAAGCATATTCCAAGACATCATAACGAGGAAGCAAATCGGCTGGCGCAAAAGGCGTCAGGCTATCGGCCTATGTCCGATGTGATGGTGCTGGAGATACCAGAAGGAGATTGGAGGAAAGAAATCGTTGAATATTTGAAGGATTCTTCTGTCAAGACTTCCAGGAAGTTACGCTACAAATCAATCAGGCATGTCTTGGTTGAAGGGGTGCTTTATTTTTGCTCGGTTGATGGAGTCCTGTTGAGATGCATCAGACCTGAAGAAGCCAAGGTCTTGATGGGAGAAATTCATGAAGGCGTTTGTGGGGCTCATCAATCGGCGTTCAAGATGAAATGGATGATCAGAAAGAATGGATATTATTGGCCGACGATTTTGGAAGACTGTTTTGAATATTATAAAGGATGTCAGGAGTGTCAGAGATATGGAAATATTCAGAGAGCTCCAGCATCGGCTATGAACCCTGTCATCAAGCCATGGCCGTTTAGGGGTTGGGGAATTGACCTGATCGGCCAGATTTTTCCACATTCAAGCAAGGGACATAAATTCATAATAGCAGCAATAGATTATTTCACCAAATGGGTTGAAGCTATTCCTTTGAAGGAGGTGAAGTCCCAGAATGTTATTGATTTCGTTAGAGAGCACATTGTCTACCGGTTTGGAATTCCACAGACAATCACGACAGATCAAGATACGATGTTTACGTCTGACGAGTTCAAAAATTTTGCTGCTGATATGGGTATCAAGCTCCTCAATTCATCGCCATACTACGCACAAGCCAACGGCCAAGCTGAAGCCTCCAATAAAAGTTTGATCAAGTTGATTGACAGAAAGATTGAGGAGTACCCTAGAAAATGGCATATTGTGCTTCCTGAAGCTCTATGGGCATATCGAATGGCTTGCCATGGATCAATCAAGGTTTCTCCATATGAACTGGTTTATGGGCATGAAGCCGTTCTTCCATGGGAAATTCGTACTGGATCAAGGTGTGTCGAGCTTCAGAATAAATTAAAGGCCGGCGAATATATGGAACTCATGAATAGTGAGTCCGATGACTTGGCTGTTCGTCGGCTGCGCGCTCTGGAAAGCATTGAAGCTAACAAGTTGAGAGTTGCGAGGTATTATGATAAGAAAGTTAAAGGGAAAGAGTTTAAAGAGGGCGATCTCGTGTGGAAAGTTATTCTGCCGATTGGTTCTAAGGATCCCAAATATGGCAAGTGGTCACCGAACTGGGAGGGGCCCTATCAAATCGTCCGATGTGTTCCTGGCAATGCTTATATCTTACAGACGCTTGAAGGAGAAGCGTTTCCTAAGGCGTTGAACGGGAAGTATTTGAAGAAGTACTACCCTAGTATTTGGGTAAATTCGTAAAGCCGATGCTGCGCGTCAGGCCTGGAAGCCGATGAAAAAATCGCCTCAAGAACAAAATATGGAAGCCGATGCGACATGCATCGCCTTAAGGGTTATATACAACAAAAGAAAATATATTACATCATCAAGCCGCTCGATGGCGGAGCAGGCTACTAGTATATCGAAACGATTGATAAGAGGGATGAGAAAAGGAATTGCATATACATTCACAAATTTCTCATACAAAGGGATTTCAGAAGGCAAAAAGATCTAATAGGCGCCGATGTATTTTATTCATCATTGCCAGGATAAGTCTAGAAGGAGAAGGGCAAGAGAAAGCATAAAATTGAAGAGACATCTTCTTCCTTGAGACAGATTCTTGAACAGCTCGGCTCATTCAAAGAAATCCACAAGTTTGAGGAGATATGCTCTGGGAGCAGTCCCTTGAAGAGCGCACCGGCGGACCGGTGGCTTTGCCCCTATCTTGAAAAAGGCATCCCATTAAACCCCTCTGAAAAACCTTCCCTTTGGTAAAACCATGAAGAACCCTCACGAGGATTCTCCTAGCAGAGGTTCCATCTGGATTTACTGCAGGATCAGAAAAGGGGAGAGTACCCTATACTACTTCACGAGAATTCTTCTAGCAGAAGAGGAAGAGGGGATTGGTTCCTATATCGAAGAGAAAGAGTTTGTGTTCTGTCATGAATATTAGCTGCGCCATGGCGAGAGAATGGTGAAAGAAGGAGAACCTGAGACAGGTATTTATAGCCGGCGATCGATAAAGGAATTAAAGGAAAGGTGGGAATCTGAAGGGTGCTCGCTGAAACTGTCCAAATAAAGAACAGTATTCTCGTGAAGATATGTCATTGATTCAGTGCTGATATGATTAAAGAAGAGGAGCGTCTTTTGAGGCATTGAAGAGTCGTTTCACCTGGGTTAATAAACGCATGGGTACCCGTGACATATGGTGCAGGGTTCCATATACTGTTCGTAGTCAGAGGCATCGTCGCTCGGGAGAGAGGAGGAAGAAGATGAGCAGTGCGAGTTCTTGGCAAAGAAAGAGAAGTGGACAGCGTGGCCGCCGGCGGGTTTTTATAAGGAGAAAACGGCTGTGGCCCAAAAATCGAGAAGCCACACAGTGCAAGGATGGGAAGTCTCAGCACGAAAATCGATGAAGGAGTTATGATGACAGATACGAATTTTGGAATAAAACATATTTTATCCCAAAATTGGGGGCATGTGTTGACACCAGATTTTCGCACCGGATATGCTGAGTCAGATGGTGACGTGGTGAGGCTGACGCTGCGCAGTGGGCCCGTTGAATGGTCAAACAGATGATGCCGGAGAAGGAAGCCGATGCAGGAAAGGAGGTCCGATAAGCAGGAAAATCCGATCTAATGGCGAATGAAGGAAGGCGCATTGGCTAAGAAGGAAGCGTAGCATGAGCGGGGACTATTTCCTTTTCAGAAGGCGTATTGAGAGTCCCATTTTATATTAAATTTAGTTTACTTTATCTGCAAGTTAGTCAAGTCCGATCAGGACTCCTCATGACCACGGTATAAATATGAACCCTCGTCTATTGTAAAGAACTATTCTCACAATCAATACAACCCAGCTTCACGCCAAAACCCTAGGAGTAGGTTAGAGTAGATCGACGAACTCATTGGTGGACGGGCTGCATCAGCTCCTGATCTCCGGCTTACCAGTAAGATTGTCAACTTATCGAACTAGTGTAAGCTTTGAATTGAGGCGCATCGCCCTTTCTCGTTTATGCTGTTCAACCGATTTATCTTTGGATCATCAAGATTGGTCTAGATTCCCTGCGTCGGAGCTAGATCTCTATTGATTATTCAGTAGTTAATCGTTTACCGAGTTGCTCTTTTAGTTTTCGAGCTTGATCTAGATTCCCTGCGTCGGAGCTAGATTCATCTTGTTTATTAGAAGGCAGCTTATGCAGTTGTTTGGAGTTGCTAGATTGATTTAGATCTGCGCCATGTAAATTAATCTGATTCTTCAACAGCTATGAGCATTGGTTTAGTCCGATTTTAGCAATACTTATCTTACAATATCGTTCTAGGTCCGATTCATCTTCACAGCTCTATCTAGTTGTTCTTTGGGTGTTGGGTTTGATTTAGATTCCCTGCGTCGGAGCTAGATCCTCACAACATACTAAAGATTGATTTTTGATCGTCAAGATTGATCTAGATTCCCTGCGTCGGAGCTAGATTCCTTTTGACTATTCAAAGACAGCTTTGAATATCGGAACGATCTTGTTACTGTTTTATTGTTTATTTGCTTAATCTGACTAATTACCTGTGCGAGCATCTTGTTTAGTTGTTGGGTTGGTGAGTCGAGTTTGATTGTTTAGCTATCTGGTCCGATCATAGCTGGAGTATGTGCGCTGCATCCGTCTGTGAAACCGTGTCGAAACAGTTCTGGTCCGATTGGTTAGCTAGATGGTCCGATAAGATGAATCAAACCGACAACTAGACAGGATGGATGACGTATCGGCTCACACTTTGATTATTTAATATCTTGCTCAAAGGCATAGATGATCCGTAACTTGCATATCGGCCATATTTCATGCTTTATTTTATTATTTAAAGGCTGATCTGTCACATCAATCAAGGTCCGATCCTGATTAGTCCGATTCTGAGGTCCGATTCGATGTCTGATGTCATCTATGAGGTCCGATTTTGAGGTCCGATTGGCATCGGCCGATACAAGCCTGATTGGGTCTTGGCTAAAATCCAACGTGTATCTACCGTCTGGAATAGAGCCGGCACAATCAAAGAGTAATTTAACTGTTTATTCCCTTATCAATTTCAGGTCAAATTGACTGGCACGCTGCGAACCTGGACAAAGTGTAGGACCAGCACCGGAGTGAAGCAGATCTCCCTGGCCTTCTTGTGTTGACCGCTGATGATACGACCGCCGATTTTCCGCGTCAACAGTACTTATCCTCAGTAATTCTAAGTTGAACTACATGTATCTCAAAGAACTATTAAACAATTCTAGGAAAACAATATCTAAATGCATACACCCAATGTTAGATGATATCTTGAAAAACATGAGAACAATTGAAAGGTTTGCTATGTATAATTCACACTTTTATTTACACCTTTATTTGTAATAATAATAACAATAACAATAACAACAACAACAACAATAATAATAATAATAGTAATAATAATAATAATATCTAGAACTAATCCAAAACTTATGAAAAATGGCATGGTGTCATTTTGTAGGTGTATCACTCTCATAAAAAGATCAACATATTTTAAAAAATTAGACTATACATTTTTTTGACAAGAAAATGGCTGGGGAGGCCCCTACCTTATATATATACATATATATATATATATATATATATATATATATATATATATATATATATATATATATATATATATATATATATATATATATATATAGTTATAAGGCCTTAGGCCCAAAAGGAGAAAAGAGACTTCATATGAGACTATTCAGCCAAATATCTATTTTGTGACTAACTTCTGGCTTGACCCTTAGGGAAACCAGTTTCAATTCCTGCTGAAAATGATGCCACCATCGAGCAAAGGACAGGGAACCTCCATCAAAGATAATACTGTTTCTGTGACACTAAATAGACCAAGCAGCCACTATAAGCACTTCCCTGAAGATAACTGATCCAAAGAGTTGCCTGGATTTAGTGATCATTTCATAAGGTGGCAAAGATGTATCCCATTGAATGTCCAGAAATATCCAACAAGCTTGACTGAAGGGACAGGTGAAAAAAAGATGACCAATATCCTCCTCAATAGCTTCTATGCACAAAACACAATTGTAGCAGGGAAGATGCATGTTCTTCCTCCTCAAGAGATTTCTGCTGTTAAGTCTATCCTTCAGTAGAAGCCAAAAGAAGAACTTATGCTTATTCTGAACCTTGGACTTCCACATCCATTTGAAGAGTGGCGAGGCTGGAATGCTTCCATGCAGATAGGAGTAGGCTTTCTTACTCCTATACATTGTTCACAAATACATAAACATTCAACACAAACATTCAAGTCTGCACGCTCTAGAAAATGTTTTTTGCTCATATTATATGAAAATATTTTTTACATGTCTTGTGCCTATAAGTTTCCATTGAGAGGTTTCAAAATTTTTTGAAAGGAATTAATATTATTTCTTATGGATTAAATAATTTTTTTGCACTTATAATCATTTTTCCGTAAGCCAATTTTTTATTTTATATTATTTTTATGGTATTTTTTGAACTAGGAGCATATAATGGACAATCATAAAAAATTGCAGCATGAACGGACAATTGTTGTGAGCTCTAGAACTTTATAAAGATTTTGAAAGATTAATATAAAAAATGCTTTGTCCTACTAGACACAAGTGATAGTGTGTTGGAGTGGTTAGAGAGGACTTGTGTGATGCAAGAGGTCATGGGTTCGCTTCCTAGGCGGAGCAAGAAGTGCAAAAAATTGTGGCTTGGTACCATAGGATGGCTGGTCCCTGAGGTTTGCCTCACATGTTAGTAAATTTTTTTTTTATTACCGGTCGATAACTTTTAATGATTTTTAAAATTACTCAAACCACATCTGAAAATGGATTTTCAAAGCCGGTTCTAAACACCAACCGGGTTTAAAAATCTATTTAGACAGCTCGGTTCTAAAAATCTAATTTTCATGTCAGATCCTCCATCGCAAAACCATCTCTACAATGGTGACCTCGTACACATCACGTACGGCTCTCGTCTTGGGACCTCAGGGGTCAGGGCCATCGGCGCCTACTGCACGATTTGGGACGCCGACCAGCCGCTCATCTGGTGGCAGAAGTACTACTGGGCGGCGTTCTATAGGCCAGGCGGGCCACAGGAACAACTAAAAGCTATTGTTACTAGCCTTTATTGTTACACGGACAGCCTTTTTTCATTTGATGTATCATTCCTGACGAAAAGCATTTCGACAGTGCTTTCATATGAAGATCCTGTAAAATTTCTAATTATAAGAGGTTAGTAAGAGACCATATGTGTTTACATTTACATGTTCATGTGTGATGGACATGCATGCATGCCTGGATATCCCAATGGGGAGTTTCATGAGGTTTCATTCTCATTAATTACAGTCCCACATAGGATTTTTTCTGACATGGCAATGAATTTAAGAGAGAGAAGGACCCAGTTTCATCTAGATGAAACCACCTGTACACGCATACCAACTCTTGATGAGTCATGGAATTAAATGTCATTTGGAGCCTATGAAACCACACCATGGAATTATGCATTTGGGGGAGGCAGTTTCAAACACTATTTCATTTTCTAGTTACTTATGTGGCTATCTTGGAAACATCAATATGAAACCTCCCATTAGGATTAGCCTAAGAACGAGGCGACGGGGGTGCAGGTGTCGGTGAGGATCTTCGACAAGTGTGCGTTCGCGGGGGCCTGGGGCTGGACCCACCGAAGTTGGTGCAGATCGATGCTGATGGCCATGGCGTCATCAAGAGGTGGCTCTCCATCAGCTATGAATTTGTAGATTGCCAGGATTAGCTGCATGCTTGGATGGACTGTTCAATGAATAATGCGATCATCACTGGCACGTAGCTAGTCAAGCAATGTTTGCTTAGAATTACCTTATTCTGAAGCTATATGTGTGCTTTAGTCTTTCTAGGTACACATATAGTAACAGACGGATTTCTTCCATAAATCTAGGTGTGACAATGCGCATCTGACCGAGGGCAGATGGGGTACAATCATGGCTCCCACCTTGACGGGATGCGGAGGTGAGGGCTGCTTGGTGACCCTGCTCAGAGCGCCAAGCGCTCCCCTCCTTTTAGTCCTGGTCGGGACTCGTGAGGCCTGTTTGGCCAGCCTGGTCGACGGACCTTGTTGGCGCCCTCTTGGCCTCATTCCTGCTCAGCCGCCACTACTGCTGACCAGACCTGCTACAGAAGCTGATGGCCCTTAGCATTTTAACAAGCATCACAAACGGACAGTTTATTGCACTCACTGGAACACACAGAAGATTATTTTTGCTAATGACATGCTGAATGAATTCAAAGAAAAAAAAAGATGGATGGCCTAGAGCCCTAGACGACTAAGCTATTGGGGATGATGATGGCTTACTGACTCCAGTGAGTTTGCAGGAGTAAGATGACCATTTTGTATGGCAACCATCACTAACGGTTCGTGGCTCAAACCGGTAGACATGTCCAAATGTAACAACCTATTCAAGCCCCAAACCCCCAATGTGACAGTGCCTCGCGCAACACCACGGCTGTAACAACAATTCATTGGAGGTGTATGACTATGGGTTCAGGCTACTGACAGGTTGTAATGCTACCCTGAAGAAGCACACCCTGTGTGAGTCACCCTATTGTGGTTGATAGTATCACCGCCGGTAACAACCGCTCAATGTATATTTGGAGAAAATTTCCTATTTGACACCAACAAAATGACTCGTTCTTTTTTTGGCCTTTAAATATTTTTTCTCTATTTGACACTGACTTCAACTTTCATTCCTAAATTGACATTCCGTTTAATTTTCCATCCAAACAACATTAAATGGCCTATGAAAAGACCATTTTGCCCCTTCATACCTATGCCCCCAACCACTTCTCCCACCATTCAGTTGTGTTTCTGCGGAGGATGTTCTTCCTCCCGAAGCCGTCACGGCGGCCTCAATGGCGCAGGGGGCGGCCGGGCATGCAGCCCCAGCTGCGTTGGAGGCTCTGGTCGCGGGCAGACGCGGTGGCACGGCGGGCGTGTGGGTGTGTGGCGCGGCGGCGGCCACCCCCTGTGGCACGACGACTCATCAGGCTCGGCAGCACGGAGGGCGCGTGGGCTGCCCCGGCTGCCGCGCGGTGCGGTGGTGGGCATCACGGCGACGTGGGGGCCAAGCGGGCGCGTAACCCTGGCTGCCCCGTGGCGGCATGGTGGCCAGCTGGGCATGCAGCCAGCAGCCCTGCTGTGCGGCAGCTTGGATGGGCGCACGGCGTCAACAGCCCTACCTTTCGAGGCATGGCATAGGGTGTCGGAGATGAGGAGAGAAAGAGCCATGAGAAATGCAGAACTGGTGGGCCCAATTCTATGAAGGGCAAAATGGTCTTTTATAGGGCATTTAACGGTTCCTAGATGGAAAATCGAATGGAGTGTCAAATTAGGAATGAAAGTTGAAGTCAGTGTCAAATAGGCAAGGAAAAAATTCAGGGCCAAGAAAGGAACGGTTCATTCTCTGAGTGTCAAATAGGGAATTTTCTCTTTTATTTGAGGTTGTAGCCTTGTGCAACCAGGAGTGTCCTAGATGAAGCGAAGCCCTTTTTTGTTGTAGCGGCCTTAGGCGGAGGCAGTAAACATAATACATTGTATTGCCACACATTGTATTTCTACAGATGTGCAACATTTAGATATTCAATGAGCCCATATCCCGTTTCCTTTATTCTTATATCTTTAGTTCTCATGAGTGTGCTAAAGGCTAATCTCAATCCGCTGTGCCATTCACCCTCTCAAAGATGCCATGTCATATAAAGAGAGAATGATACAACTCCTGCAGCGCAAAATATCATCGTGTTGTTCCAAGGTTTCACAAATGTATTAATTATTGCATGAATTATGTCAATGACAATCAAAACATGTGTGAGATTTTTTATTGTGCTCTGGCTATATTTCTATGAAGATTGTACTTTCATATGTCTGTTTTTAATTGCTTGTTATGTCCGAAAAAATGCCCTATTGGCACATAGTTAATTTCTACGATACCATTCATTGAGACTTGGCTAAGGATACCTGACCCTGTACTATATACTACTCCTATCCGACAACAATAATTTCCCTCATTTATGGAGGCCATTTGCGTGATTCATCTATATGACGCAGTAATAACATGCCTAAATCTGAGTGAAGTCGTTTTACCAATTGGAGTCAAGTCAACTAAACATTGTGATCTGTCTAATTAATATGCGCTCATTTGTTAATGGCCTTAGTGAGCGGGATATGGGGGATCTGGTCTCGTGGCCTAGCTGGACGGAATATTGTGATCTATCTAGAGGCCAGTGGTTAAGGAAAAACTATGAATCATCCATACATCGTGTAGAGTATAGTAATCTTGTATTGCAGGTATCTATATGGCTCTCCCCTGCGTGTTGATATGATCCCAGCAATACTGCACAAAGTTGGCACTTCCCCCCGCTCATCTGTTCATCTGCAGGTTAGTGGATATATCCAAGTGCAGCAGCTATTGCTTCCTACTAATAGTTGATTTTCTGTGCTAAGCATTCCTTTGTTGTAGATAAGCTTGTTCTCAAGTTGCTAGGAGAGTATGGAGTCCAGGGCTGTAACTTCGGCACCAGGAGCCACAGAACCTCATCAGGTAAGAGGAAACAGAACATAGAAAGTAATTTATTTTTTCTTATTCAAAAACTAAGAATATGTGGAGTAATTTTATAGCGTGAAGAAAGTTTCCTGGTCATCAGAGCCTTTTGAGCTAAATCTGGGAGGGACATCTTGGTTCGAAACAACAAAACTATTTGATAAGAAGAAACGGCAACAAAGTTTTTTTGGCAACAAAGGCACAACAGAAATTTTTCATCAAAAAATAAAATGTTTAGGTCAAAATCGCTCTAAAATACAGAATTTTCTTGATAAAAAATCAAGATTCCTTATTGCTGCACTTTTTTTCTCATTTTCCTTATTTTCTCATCGTTTCTTTCCCCTTTTCAATTTGTCTTTCTCCCTTTACCCCTTCTTTTTGACTTTCCATTTTTTGATAAGTTGTCAAATGTTTTCAATTTTTCGGAAAAATGACTATAAAAGTTGATTGAAAGAAGTTACCTCAGGAAGTTATCCAAAAATAGAATGAGGAGGAGAAGAAAAATTGCCAAGAAAACCGCGGTTTGTCGCATCCCTGTCCACACGCGACTTATTAAATGCTTTTACTTGATGCACTAGGTGTGGAAGGTGACAGGATGATGCGGTGCCCTGAAATTTCAATGCCAATATGAATAGAGAGAAGAAAGTATGGTGCCATTAACTGTAAAGGGATTAGGGATAGTAGTTAGTATGTTGACCCACATCTACATAGATAGGAGGAATGATCATGTGTGCTTTGTCACGGACTCCACGTAGCATCCGCATCCGGCAAGGGAAACTCACGGAAGTGTATATAAATTGCATTATGAGTGAATTCATATTTAATTGCCTTTTTGTAGCAATTATCGCATGAGATAGGTATATATAATGTGAAATATGCCCTTGTAATGATCATGTCCCCTTCACTCATTCTCCCTTGTTTCTCAAACACACTTTAAGCCAATCTATTGGAGTGAATATACGTACCAGGAAATACTTGATATGACAAATCATTTCTCTGATGAAATTGGTCGTGGTGGGTTTGGAGTTGTATACAAGGTATGTATTTTGATTCAATGAGTCATACCACACCTCATGTCCATGTTGTATATAATTAACAAATATGTAATACACATCAACAGGGGAAACTGCCTACTGGGGAAGAGATTGCTGTGAAGAAGCTAAATAACTATGTCAATGAACTTAACAATGTGCAATTTGAGAATGAGCTTAATATGCTCATGAGTGTCCAACATCAGAATATTGTACGGTTCGTTTGCTACTGCAATGAAAGTACACCCTCTGTTTTCTATGGTCAAGAAGTTTGGAATATAGAAAGAGCCCTCTGCTTCCAATATATGCGGATGGGAAGCTTGGAGAATCATCTTACTGGTGTGATATTTTGCTCGATCCACAAATTGGACTATGATCTTTTTTATTAACAATATTCACCAATTCACTAATAATCTTACCTTATGTAACAGCTTCTATTTTGTTTATGCCTACAGATGAATCAGATGGACTTGATTGGCACTCACGCTACGGAATAATTAAGGGGATCTGTGAGGGTTTAAACTACCTTCATACCAGAGGCATTTATCACATGGACTTAAAACCTGGGAATATACTCTTGGATGATAACATGACGCCAAAAATTACAGATTTTGGTTTGTCAAGACTCTTCAGTCCACAACAAACTACTCAAATCACAGAACACATTCTAGGAACGCTGTAAGTTGACACCTCATGAGAAATCAACTTCTTTGCAAAATATTTTTTTACTCTCCTTGGAGATGTACTATTGACTTCAACTTGAGAAATACTAAAAGTTGATATCATTGATATCTTTAATTAGTACCAAATCAAGTAATGATTTTTGTACCCGTTGGTACACTTGATGCTACAACCCTGACGATACTCTTGATGTACGATCATGCAGTGGGTACATGCCACCAGAGTTTGTAAGCTCTGGGAGATACTCTAAAGTGTTTGATGTATTCAGTCTCGGAGTTATAATCACAGAAATAATGATAGGGCGTGAAAACCGAATTAAATATTCAAATGAGACATCCAACCCTGTTGTTATTAAACAGGTGAGAAAATTTATTCGCCCTACATAGTGAGAAAATTTACCTTACCTTACTTTGTTTCATGCATTAATACCATGCTTTCTTTCTCATTTTTGCTGAATTTGAAGGTATGTAAAAGTTGGGAAGAAAGGCTGAAGGCAACGCAAAATTTCAAAGCATTAATACCATGCTTTCTTTCTCATTTTTGCTGAATTTGAAGGTATGTAAAAGTTGGGAAAAAAGGCTGAAGGCAACGCAAAATTTCAAAGCAGATATCCAAAAAGTGAAGGCTTGTATCACAATAGCGTTAAGCTGTAGGAACATGGACAGAAGGGAAAGGCCTACTATAGAGAGGGTTATTGATACACTTAATTACATAGATACTATTCAAAGAACACCAGTTGTTGCCCAGGTATGTCACACTCTTTTTTGTGAAAGATATTGAGGACTTATTTGATTGATGATATGGCTCCCCACCATCTTTTCCTCTTTCTTTGTTGCTTTTCTCCTTTTTTGAACATTTCAAACTTTGTTTTACTAACATAGAACTTGTTTTAAACAACTTGAGAGTATTCATCTACTTGAAATTCATTCTAACCACTTCAAACACACTTTTGCCTCCTTTTAAACCATTTCAAACATGTTCTCAACCTAGTTAAAACTCCCTTGTTTCCCATCTACTTTTAAAAAACTTCAAAATCTTTTTTACCCATACAAAGATCTTTCTAACCCAATTGATACTCCATTTTGGTGAGACATATATAATGGAGAAGATTGTTGAAGCAAGCTTGCAGATTGTGGATTGTCAAAATTAAATTGCAAAAGCAAGGGGGTAATTTGATCCTTGGATTGTGGGTTGGTTTGATCACACAAGTTGGTACAAGCTGGGGTGGGACAGCTCGTCGGATTCCACAATCTGCAGTTGGTAGATTGTATAAACTAGATATCACAATCTGGGTGGATTCAAACAAGCTCAAACCTGGACTCCATCATTACAACATAAGTAGCTATAAACTTTTAGCTGGCTCCAAATAGAAAAAAACTTGATCCCTCTGTTGTCAAGTAGATAATTTTTATGGATTGAGGCAGTCAAACTGTATAAGTTTTTACCATAGTTATACACAAAGTAATCAACATATTATACATGAAAATAGAAAATAAATCATTCCTCATGAAAAGTACTTTCAAATAATTGTATCTGCAGTATCTTTTGTAAGAAATACGAAGAAAAAGTAACTGTTAGATGCTTTTATATTGGAGGCCATTTCTATGTCCTAAATGACAAATAAAAAGGAACTGAAGATGCCCATGAAATATTAAAAAAACTAGTCCTTGTACCGAGGTTGTAATTTTTGAAGACATAAATAATAGAGATTCAAGAAAAAAAATTGTACACATTTTCAAAGTTTAGGATAGAAGCAGAGATAACACACTTAAGATTTCACCTTTACAGTACAAATAATAAAAATCCAAATAAATTTTATTGTTGGATATAGGAACCATAGCTTATCTTGTCATGTGTATACGTTTTTCTTGTAGGAGATGGATGTTATGAATTACTCTCTCTGTCCCAAATTTCTAATCATTTTGGCTTTTCTAGATTCATTACTTTTGCTATGCATCTAGATATACGTTGTCTAGATGCATAGAAAAATTGTAATGAATCTAGAAAAGCCAGAATGAATAGTAATTTGGGACGGAGGGAGTACTTGCATATTTTAGGCACCCTTAGACATCACAAAGCTGCATAACAGGTGTTAAAAGTCTGCAGTATATGTATGTTCTGCTTAGTGTTTTATCCATTTCACTCTCTTAAACCAGCTAGGACAAATAAACATAAGCTGCATCGCCTCACTGTGGCTGCATGGTGAGAAATGGTAAAATTTATTTCTACAAAAAGTATGGCAAAACAGCAGGGGAGGGGTGATTACATTCAACAGATATTTTGAGTCGTTTAGATAATGCCTAAAAATACCTTTGTACTTGCCACACTTTCCAAGATTGGGCTCCCATCTGATATTTTCTCGATTGATTTGCTACTAGTGTGTTGCTGAGCTTCCAAGAATTGGGCCAGAGGGTGGACAAGGAGGGTGGCCTCGTGAGATGCACGTGGCGCCATATCATCTGCTGGGGATAACGATTCGCCATGCTGCTGTCATCGATTCACTTGCATTTTCCTACAAGGACTTTTACGGGGATGCCCGCGAAGATGGCCCATGGGGTGGTGGACACACCTGGAGAGAAGAAAAGGTGTGAGCCTAAACCAGAATGGATGATCAGTTGCTCACGTATTATTACCTTTGTACAAAGAAATAACCTTTTTTTCTTTTTCAGGTTGAGCTCGAGCCTTTCGAGTTTCTGACGGAAGTTTATGGAACTAAGGGTGAATATCCAGGGCTACATGATCATATAATAACATCGCTTACATTTGTCACTAATTTCCGTAGATTTGGGCCTTATGGACAAAATAATGGAGATCATTTCCACCTCAAAGCACCTAACAAGTCCTGCATTGTTGGCTTCTTTGCGCGTGATGGAACTTATCTCGACGCGATTGGTGTTTACACTCGTCCTATCTGAATTCGGCTGGTTAAATGTTGTCTATACAAGGGTTTTTCTTTTACTGCTCCAAACATTGTGGATTGATACTTCTATCCGACATGGTTGTTTTTTTAGGTTGTGTGTGTGAGATATCAGGCAAAATCATTGACCATCTTTCCCAGTCAGTTTGTAAACCGTTCAGTTTCCTTTTTCAACTGTGTGCAGTGACAGTTTTTAGGATAGTTTTAATGTTCGTGACCATTTGTTGTTAAATATTAAGCATGCGCCATTTTCACCGTCTGCAGCAAGCAGCGATATTACCGACCATCGCTTCCAAATGTCTTGTTACCTATCGTCACTCTGTTTTAACCATGCATAATGAACTTTATTTTGCTAGGTTCATATATGGCTTTTTATTATTCACACATTTATTTGTTTTGTAGTGATAATAATTTTTTTTGAAAGATTTGGAGTGATAATAATGATTGTGTACCATCATGCCAAGATTACTTGGTTGGAGGTAATCCATATTTGTTATTTAGGGTGTGAAGCACAAGCACAACCCAATAATAAATTCACTTCAGTCAACTGTGTATGTTAGAACCTAGCACCGCCCCATGTTATCATATCATTCTATCGATGATTCTCTAATTTCCTGTCGACAAGTCAACCACTAACACGTACTTGCAGAATTTTGTATTCGTTCTGATGCAAGGCAAATAAGTTATCCCATCACCTTCTCCCATGTGCTCTGCATCGGTGGATACGATATACACGAAGATGAAAGAAATAATCACAAAAATTTTATATCTCAAGGGCATTGCAATGGTATAGGATAGATTAAGAGAATTATAGGAGTCATTTTTATCCTAGAAAATGATCAGTAATTCCAAAAGTTTTACTAAGGTTTAGGCTGCTCTCTCGTCCCTTGCGTTTGGAATGGATGAACTACCTATGATCTAATGTCAAGAGAGGGAACATCACAAAGGAGGAGGACAACACCATTGTCAATCTCCATGACACTCTGCAAAACAGGTACATGCATGTGTTCTATACCCAGCATTCCATCTTTTACACTAAGATTTTGTCATTTCATCATAGTTCTCAACTGCATGACTGAAGAATTTACGATTCACCAGTTTTACTAGCCTATGTAATATTTGTTTCTCAGACAGAGGTGTCAGCAAATAGACATTACTTTATATAATACTCATGTGTATGCTTGTACGTAATAAAAAGAACAGAAGCTACTTTCAGTTATCATTTTATTCATAAATCACACAATATTGATGGGCAACCATCTTGGTCTGTCTCTACTAATCTATCAACAAGTTAAAGTGACAAGCAAACATAATAATAACCCACCAGTATTGAGAGGTAAATTGTCACATCAAAAGGTATTATTATTGACACAGGGAAAAAGGTCTGTCGCCTATTACGAGTCATCAGTGACAGTGAGTAGTGATGAATCTCTAATGACCTTCACTTTTCACTTTCCTCGCTCATCAATATTGACCGGCTTTCAGGTAGCATGCAGATGCCCTGGCAGAGAGTGTGTTTGGGCAACCGATCCGGCTATGGGGAGCTACCAGAGGTAGAGGAGGAGGACATGCATGGTGGGCACGATGAGCCACAGCATGCTCGCTGGAAATGAGAATTGGTTCCTGATCTTGTCGGGTGCTACGATGCAGCCATCCCATGTTGGGCTAGCTGGAGCCTTGAGAAAGTTTTAATGATCGGAAAACTAATTAATTAGTTTGAGGTAGAGCAGTACGATACTGCTCTTGATATTTATTAGCTTTATTATTTACGGAATTTGTGTTGTATTGTATAATCAGTTGCATAACTGCAGACCGCATAACATGTCCATATATATTTCAAATGCAAAGCCGATGATTCAGAGCTGAGACATATCCATATATATTTCAAATGCAGGGTATGGATCACGAGCTCATGTCATACTTCCTCCGTTTTTGTTTATAAGACATGCATGCATATGAAGATTCAAACTTCATAATTTTTGGCCAATATTTAGCTACTAATTTTTAATTTTTATAATATAAATTTATATGGTTGGATTCATAATCAAATATAATATAAGATAAATGAATAGTCAAGACATGATTTGGAAGACCATGCCAAATCATATCATGCCTTAAACATAAAAATAGAAATCAAATAAAATCACTTCCTCATAGACTGATTGGGGAAACTCATACACGTAGACATCTACAAACTACATCACCAAATGCTCTTGTCTGAGAGATGATTTAAGCAAGGTTGAGTACACTTATATATAGTTGGTACTCAGCAAGTGCAAAGCAAAAGCAAAGGACATGCAAGGGTTAAACAAGTTTAGGCAGGCAAATAGTAGCATTAGGCACTTTTAATTGGTCATATTTTAATTAGCAACATAAACTACTAAAGACATAAGTTTATACCGACCCAATTTACATCGTTATAAATATCAACATAAGCATAAGTAAACCAATTTAGATCAACTTCAATTATAATTATCATGCGAGGGTCCACGCTGCTCTTGACCGTGAGTATGGCTGATATTTCAGTTTTGAACACTGCAGAGATTGTACACTTTCACCACAAGTTGTGATTCTCATTGCCGGAGGCATGTACTCCCCTTCAACCATGTGAAATGAATACTAGGTTTCAGTACGAGGCCATTACAAAGATTCCCTGATAAGTAATAGCCCGCTAAGGTTTCAGTGTTTGGCGTGCATAAACCTCCCTAATTGCCGAGTGTCTTAGCAAAGATTACTCTCAAGAGGACCAGGCAACTCAGTCCACCCTCTTTCCCTTTCGGTAAGTCTATTACAAACTATAGTCTCAAATTAGTAAGTCAAGACCATTGCCTGTTAGTCATTTTGGTTGTACTGTTTTTGGTCACTCCATGTTCCAATTAAGTAGTACATGGTCTTGGTTTAACAATAGCAAATTCACATGTATAAATATATCACAAATTCATTATCTTGATAATTAATGTAAACCATACCAAAGTATAGCAGCTAAGCCCAAGTTAACTAGGTATGTTCAAAAGACTAGGTAATCCTTTAGGTCCCATCAAATTTAAAAGCACGCAAGCATAGCATAACTATAAAATAGTGTGCACACATATGATTAATAGGACTAAAAAGCATGATAAAACTACACTTTCCTAAAATACAGACAATAATGGCTCAGATAATCTTCAACTCTTGTCTTGACAGCTCTCGATCAACGATCCTTCTACTCGTAACAATCAGCGAGCACAAACATACACAAACAAAAAAAACAACAAGCACAAATAAGAACAATACATCAGTCAAACAAAAAGCATTAAAAGAACACACATAAAGACGGGGCTCGGTGCTAAGGTCACAAGGACTCAAGAAACGCTGAGAATGATGCTACGGATGAAAAGATACAACTACCGCAACATTTGTGTTATGAAAAAACACAAGAAAGTATGTCCTTAACCTCTTTTAATTCAACAAAAAATATAAAGGATATTCAAAAGAAATATCCTAAGTTAGAATTAATGCAAATTATTCTTTATTTTCAAAAACAAAAGTAAACTTAATCTAGTTTTATTCATAATTGTTTATGTATAAATTATACCAATGCAACATTTAACTTTAGAAATAAAGACATGTAGGAAAAACTAATCGACTTATACGATACATCATGTTTGAAGTTAAACAAACTTTGTTCATAAAAAATTGAAGCGCCCCTGCCTAAGCAGAGACTAAATGTGATACAAATTATCAGTCCCAGGAGGCTGATACACATTTATTCAACAGATGATACAGAAACTTACAACCCACGAGGAAGCGGGCACCTGATACAAACTAGGATAGCTAAAAGGTAAACTACTGCGGTAAGCCAAAGGATGAACCAGAACGGTTCAACCAAGGGATCAGGTTCTGCGACAGTGAAGCCATCTTGGGCGGGACCAAACTCCACAAGCAAAGTTGGGTGCGGAAGCGACCACCTATTCAGCGTCCTCAACAACAAAGTCCGGGTCTTCTTCTGGATTAACAACAACAAGGGTGAGTGCGAAAGTACTCAGCAAGCCCAATCACACCCACGGAGGAGTTAACACAGAATTATGCTCAAGGAATATCAAGGATAAGGCTAGGTTTTATTTTTGCCAAAAAGCTAGTTTTAACACATGCACGGGTTTATCAAGGTATACTTTAGCAAAGCAAGTTTTTAGTAACAAGTCATTAAGTGGGGTTGATCCACAAAGGATCCAAACTTTTAGTGCTACCGGATTTCCCATCCGCCGTAGCTTTTGGCACAAAGCAGAACTCATTCCAAAACCAACACACTCCAACCCATCCCAAAACCTTAGTATTGTGACCAAGCCATAACTCGCCCATAACCGTGGGCACGGCTATTCGAATAGATTAGGAAACTCTGCAGAGGTGTACACTTTCACCACAAGTAGGGTACCGCAACACGATCACCTTAGTGTCAGTGCGGATCCTATCGAAGCCATTACCCACCATAGCCAAAACTGCCTAGCCATCACGAGAAAACACCAAGGGGTTTATGACACAAAGTCGGCAACCTTGTCACTAAGACGGCACTTAGTTTTTCCCGCTGCACACCTGCCTCCAGATAACTAACAGACGGCTAGTGGGATTTAGACTAAGCCCTTGCACCATACAAGAGTCGAGTGGTTGTACGAGATAAGTTGGGTTAGGCAAGATGACACATCACCTCGGTTTAAAACCGGACAAAATGGATATCTCCCAACTTGCTTAACCACAAAGGTACAAGCCTCCTTTTTGTCATTTCACAAAGTCATGCCCATCCATCTTATCCAACACATTTTCTTACTTTTCAAACCCAAAACCAGGGTTTTTTTTACCGACCGCTACCGGTCCGGTTCCCGCGGTTACCGCTCTTACCGGTCCGGTCCGGTTAGGGTACTGTTCATCGGTTACCGAAAAAAACCGGTACTGTTCATCGGGAACCGGTAAAAACCGGTCCGGCTTACCGCTACCGCCGGCCGGCGGTAGCAGGCGACCGGTCGGGAAAAAAAACCCTGCCCAAAACCCATTTTCCAACTCACACATTTATTCTTTGATAAAACAAGTATATAGTCATGATTGAGTAATGAGTAACAAATCCTAAGCATTCTAGACTTGGTTATCATCTAAACAGAGCATATCATATTTAGTGATAACTAGGTGATCAAGGAATGTCATAGCAATCAAGGGGTGCCTAACCAATCGGGTTTTGAATAAAACAATGCAATTATCAAAGGCTTAATAGGTTGTGTTTGTAAATCATGGGATAAACATGCATCAAAGGATGGGATTGGACTTGCCGCCAACAAAAGCTTCCGGGAGTTCCTGCTCGCGGTACGGGTCCTCGGGGTCGGGCTCACGGTACTCTTCTGCGTACTCCTGCTCGCGGTACTGCTCCTCCTCG
>CM014277.1:64146491-64167265 GCA_004135705.1 Alloteropsis semialata
GGTTAGGGTTTTCGGGCGATCGGGATTTTCTGGAGATTGGATGATTGGACGATTTGAACACAAGGTAGATCGGACGATTTGGATTTAGGAACTCATCGATAAAGATTTTGAAAACTCGTGATTTAAGATTTGAATTTTTCCGGGACGTTACAAAAATTTAATGTTGACATCAATCAAGTTAATATTTTATTTATAAAAGACCAGGCATAACTCTATGTTGCTTTTATTTCAAAAAGTGAATTCAATTAATTACTAAACAGATTAACATTTGCTTTACAGAAACCAATGTCTCAATATATGTACATTTCATTTGAAAAGCACATTAAGTAAGAATTAACCAAATTAATGTTTATTCGCTAAAAGCTGTGTATAAATCTTAATTAATCTTTCAATTAAGAACAACATACTAAATAGGCATGAATGAAATTAATAATACATTTATTTATGAAAATAAGTGACATGATTACTAAGTTGGCACAAAGCTAACGCAATTTGAACGCATTAAAACAGAACTAAAACGGGTTCAAGGGACACATAGGCGAATAAACTACACTTTTAGGGGCTAGATTCAAAGAAATCGAGGGTCTAGATATAATTATACATCCAACTACGAAGGCTAAGGCACAAAAAAAACTAGATTCGACTGCGGGTTCTAGTTCTCAGATGACCATGCTCTAAAACGCGCTAAAACGGAAGAAAAATAACCTATATGTAAATACTTTTGAACTATGGTTGGACTATGGGTTGATTCACCTAAAACTTTAGGAGCTCTTAAGCCAAAGTGGTGGTGCTGACTGGTACGCGCAGCCCGGTTGACTCCTATTGGGCCGTAGATCTGTAGATGGACAATTAACATCACTCGGGCGGCTGAGGTCAACAGCGACTGGCGGCGGTCTATGGCAGCATTACATGACACAAGAGGGGCTCGGTGAAAGAGCTACTTTAACTGCTCAGATGAGGACATGGATTGATTGGGTATAATGAGAAGGCAATGGGGATCTCACCTAGGAGGTTGGACACGGCGGAAGGGCAATGACGGTTCCGGGCAACAGAAAGAGGCGGCAAACCTACACAGATGAAGTCTGGTGACGAATTCCAAGACACCAAGAGCAAAAGGGCAAGCAAGAACAATACGGAGAGTCTCCTTACAACGTTTCAAAGCTCCCGGTGTACTTCTTGCCGACGGGATTGCGACCCATAGAGAGATCAATGGCGGCTGGCTGGCTGCCGTGGAAGAACTTGTGGTGCTAGAGTTTCGGTGACGTGCGACCTTGCTAGGTTTGAGGAGATTCTAATGGGGTCACGGGCGCGAGATAGATCCACTTTATATAGGGCAGAGATGGTTGCGTTGGTGTGCACGCCAAAAACGGGGGAGGGCGGTGTAGCATGGCTCGACTCGAGCTCGGACGTAAGTCCGGTTCAGCCATGGCTAGGAGAGGAAGATGATGAGTGGGGTCAAGCTGGTAGCGACACAGAGCGAGGCGGGTGGAGCGTGCAGAGAGTTGGGCTGCTAGGCTGGGAGTGAAGCTAGACTGGCAGCTGAATAGGGCCAGCGTGAGAGATGGAAAGAGAGATAAGGCGGGACGAATAGGTAGATATGTCGGGCTACGAAAGAGAGAGAGAGACAGGGCGTGAAGGCAAATTGGCTAAGAGTTCAAGGGGCACAAACGAACTCAGCCGAAATAACCATTCTAAAGGTCAAACAGCAATTCAAATTTGAATTTGAATAAATTCAAACTTAATTTGAATATCAACCAAACAAAACAGAAAGAAACACACTACGACAACGCAAAGCTCTATGTTGCTTTATTTAATTTAGAAAACATTTTTTCTCCTATACTAAATTCTCTGATAAAATAATAAATCTTGGAAAAAATTATAAATTCAAGAAAATCATTGTATTATTTCTAATCAGATCCAAAAATTTGGAAATTTTAGGGTGTGACATATGCCTCTTTGGATCCGAGACACCGACACCTTACTTTGATAGGTCAAAGAGAGATATGCACTCTGGTAGAAAAATCCATAGTACAATTATTATTATGCGAGGTGTGGAGCACGACCTCACTCTAAACTCCCTTCTGTCAACGGTGCACGTTAGCACCTTGTGCCCCCATGTTATCATCATTATTGTATCGATGATCTTCCTAATTCAATTTGCTGTAGACACTAATAAGACACACATCACCTGAACGTGTCAACAACTAATTATGTACTTACACACAATTTTTTATTCTTGCGCTGGGCAAATCAATTGGCTACAAATAGCATGTACAAATTTTTTCTGTAGTAGTGTGTGTCTCTCTCTCACTCTCTCTCTCTATAGTCTCTCCCCAGCTGCATCGAGTCCGATTGTCCAATGGCTTCCTTCAGTGGTGCCGTGGTTAAGATGGCCCCGGTTGTTGTTGCCATCTGCGTCGCATTGGTCCTGTTGTCCATGGAACCACCGGTGATGGCTGGCCTTAGGGACGACTGCCGTAATGTCTGTCGTCCTGGTTGCACTGGCGTTTCCTCTGGCGGGATATGCAAGGCTATCAGCCAGACTGCGCCTTCCACTGATCTCACCTGCGAAGAGCGGGTGTATGAACTGTGCCAGACACTCTGCATGAACATCTGCACCGCCAACACCCTGCCGCCGGTGGGCAGCCCAATATGCCTTACGGCTTATGTCATTTGATGCCCGCGTGCTTCTCCTACTTAAATTATTTACTACTAGAGGAATCGTGTGTCGTTGGTCAGCGTTCTGTTTCTAATTGTGATGTCTTTTATGTTTTATTTCCTTTTTTATCTGTGCATTTTAATTACTTTAGAGGCCAGCAATGATCTTGATTCAATTGTACCGCCAGCTTGATATTATGATCTAAGATCAATAAAGTTTCCCTAATAAAAAATACAGAATGATGTTAATTGCTCAGTTTCCCCTATGCTATTTTTTGAGGTTAAACTAGTTGGCCCATGTAACACAATACGGGTTAGAGGTCAAGTTCCAATCTTGGTGGACGCAATTAAAAAATAAATTGCACCCGACAACTACTTTCACATTGCAGGCCTGAGAAAGCCTGCACACATGAGTAGAAATGTACTTCTCATGCTCTCCCGATCGGACTATGCTTTTTGGGTTGAACTAGTGGGTGTAAGTGTAACACGATAGGGAGTGTACTTCTCCCAATCAGACTATCAAGTTGGGTTGAACTGGTAGATGATTCAACTCAATAGGGAAGGCGGCCTTGGGCAAATTGTGATGATATGGTGGCGTGTTGTGGACAAAACGCCTGTTAGTGGGAAAGCCTTCGGGACCTGCCACTTTTGATTAGTAAAATTTGGCAGGCTTCAGGTTGCCCATCTCTTCTACTTGAGGTGAAAGGCCACAACACAACCGTTTTAATTACTTTAGAGGCCAGCAATGATCTTGATTCAATTGTACCACCAGCTTGATATTATGATCTAAGATCAATAAAGTTCCCCTAAAAAAATACAGAATGATGTTAATTGCTCAGTTTCCCCTATGCTATTTTTTGAGGTTAAACTAGTTGGCCCATGTAACACAATATGGGTTAGAGGTCAAGTTCCAATCTTGGTGGACGCAATTAAAAATAAATTGCACCCGACAACTACTTTCGCATTGCAGGCCTGAGAAAGTCTGCACACATGAGTAGAAATGTACTTCTCATGCTCTCCCGATCGGACTATGCTTTTTGGGTTGAACTAGTGGGTGTAAGTGTAACACGATAGGGAGTGTACTTCTCCCAATCAGACTATCAAGTTGGGTTGAACTGGTAGATGATTCAACTCAATAGGGAAGGCGGCCTTGGGCAAATTGTGATGATATGGTGGCGTGTTGTGGACAAAACGCCTGTTAGTGGGAAAGCCTTCGGGACCTGCCACTTTTGATTAGTAAAATTTGGCAGGCTTCAGGTTGCCCATCTCTTCTACTTGAGGTGAAAGGCCACAACACAACCGTTTTAATTACTTTAGAGGCCAGCAATGATCTTGATTCAATTGTACCACCAGCTTGATATTATGATCTAAGATCAATAAAGTTCCCCTAAAAAAATACAGAATGATGTTAATTGCTCAGTTTCCCCTATGCTATTTTTTGAGGTTAAACTAGTTGGCCCATGTAACACAATATGGGTTAGAGGTCAAGTTCCAATCTTGGTGGACGCAATTAAAAATAAATTGCACCCGACAACTACTTTCGCATTGCAGGCCTGAGAAAGTCTGCACACATGAGTAGAAATGTACTTCTCATGCTCTCCCGATCGGACTATGCTTTTTGGGTTGAACTAGTGGGTGTAAGTGTAACACGATAGGGAGTGTACTTCTCCCAATCAGACTATCAAGTTGGGTTGAACTGGTAGATGATTCAACTCAATAGGGAAGGCGGCCTTGGGCAAATTGTGATGATATGGTGGCGTGTTGTGGACAAAACGCCTGTTAGTGGGAAAGCCTTCGGGACCTGCCACTTTTGATTAGTAAAATTTGGCAGGCTTCAGGTTGCCCATCTCTTCTACTTGAGGTGAAAGGCCACAACACAACCGTTTTAATTACTTTAGAGGCCAGCAATGATCTTGATTCAATTGTACCACCAGCTTGATATTATGATCTAAGATCAATAAAGTTCCCCTAAAAAAATACAGAATGATGTTAATTGCTCAGTTTCCCCTATGCTATTTTTTGAGGTTAAACTAGTTGGCCCATGTAACACAATATGGGTTAGAGGTCAAGTTCCAATCTTGGTGGACGCAATTAAAAATAAATTGCACCCGACAACTACTTTCACATTGCAGGCCTGAGAGAGCCTGCACACATGAGTAGAAATGTACTTCTCATGCTCTCCCGATCGGACTATGCTTTTTGGGTTGAACTAGTAGATGTAAATGTAACACGATAGGGAGTGTACTTCTCCCAATCAGACTATCAAGTTGGGTTGAACTGGTAGATGATTCAACTCAATAGGGAGGGCGGCCTTGAGCAACTTGTGATGATATGGTGGCGTGTTGTGGACAAAACGCCTGTTAGTGGGAAAGCCTTCGGGACCTGCCACTTTTGATTAGTAAAATTTGGCAGGCTTCAGGTTGCCCATCTCTTCTACTTGAGGTGAAAGGCCACAACACAACCCATGAGTTTTAGCTCACAAAAGGCGATAAATTTGGTTATAAACCATCACCGTTTTTTCCGAAGTATATTTAGGACACACTCATTTCAATGTGCCCTGAGTCCACAATGTTATCCATATACTCGACCACTCCTCTTGCCCAAGCACCACCGATGCTTTTCTGCCACCACCGTGTGTCATCCTCCACCACTTGGCATCCACAACCCGTGCATGTTTTGTTGGATCCGCCACCCAGCCACCACCAGTCCACCACCTCTTCCTCTGATCCTCTGTCATCACTACAGTGCAGACGTCTCTCTCGCACACACCTGTAAGCTCAGCTTCTTCAGTTCTTATCTTCACCTCGTGCACGTATATATAAATTGCTGCAGAAGACGGCACGGCGCCGCGTGTGCTGGTTTGGCTAGTGGAGTGAGAACAGATGTGATATGAACTGGAGTGAGAACAAGTCAGGGATCACCAGTAGGGGACAACGGCAAGATGTGATGAGCTGGGACTTGGAGGGGCCTCTCATGGCTGTGATGTTTTCCATTCTTGTAATAGTGGCATCTGTGGTTGCAAAAGCAAAGTGGAGTTCACTCCAAGATGGGGACCAAGAACACGGCAAGTTTGGGGATATATAGCAATAAGAGTGCAATCGGATCGGATTCGCATGAAATCGATTCGGATAGCACATTTTACCACATTTTAACTCGAAAATATGAATACGGATTTGGATGTTCTCGAATATGAATACAAATGAATGTCTCGGATGCCGATACGCATTCGAATATTTACTCGATTTAGAAGACAATATTTACCTATTCCATTCATTGATGGTTTTAAAATAACAAATCATTTTACATTTTGCATGTAAAGACTAAAGTATGAGTGCATAATAAAGACCCCTCGTTAATAATGTCATATTTATAATTATTTCAATAATTAATTATAAAAAATAAACAAAACTATAGATAAATATATATTTTAACGAATATATATACATTTATCATGAAATAATAAAAGTATATAAAAATATTTTATCCATAAATAAATAAACTAGAGTATTAAATTAAATTCAATATTCATATATCTTTATTATTGAAACTAATGACACTAGTAATTACAATTAGAGATAACTTTTAAATAGTTTTATAGGTACAATAATAGTAATATTAAAATTGATATTATAATCATTAGTAATGGCGATAACTTTGAAATAGTTTCGATTATACACTATCATTATTAATATTCAAATAAACTATTTTAAAGTTATCTCCGTATGGTCGGATACTGTTAGAACCTGATACCCCTCGTAATGGGCAGCAGCCTCCCCCCCATCTAGAAAGGATATTGTGAGTATGACATGAGCTTGCACCATATCAAGAACAACAAAGATGAATCTCGTAGAAAACCCTAAATGATGGCGTTGAAGCAACCACGACAAGAGAATAGGATTTTGGTGAAGCCGGCCGCAAATTCTTTAAGCACAACTCCAAAAGAGTACAAGTGATTGTCGCTCCCTCGCTGCTCTACTTGACCCTCTAGGACCCTCTGATTCTTGCCCTATACAAGAATCTAGTGCTATAGAACTATCTAGCCTATCCCTCTTGAGCGCTCCTAATTGCTCCTCACGAGCCTTGGATGAAACCTTGTGTTTTCTCTTTGGCTTGATTTTACTCCTTGAGCCTCCACCCCTTTGTTTATATAGTCCCCTCCAAGGCCCTCATACATGCAAGTAGGAGTCCTACACCTAAGCTAGTAGGATTACACGCTCATGTCCTAGTAGAATAAGAAGTCCTAATAGCACATACCTATTGAATCCTAATGCAAGTAGGATTTGAGTCACTATACAACAGATACGAATAGTGTCGGATATTGCTGAATACGGATGTGAAATCGATGAAAAATGAATTTGGATGTATCCATTGTAGTACCACATTAAATTTGAATACCAATACGGATATCTATATTTACATTTTAGTGGATACGAATAGCGGATAATTCGGATTCAACTTTCATATTTCCATCCCTAATAGCAAGGACAACATAAGCGTGGCCCAGGTGTTCAGATCTGGGCAAGGCAAAGGAGATTTGGATGGGAGAGTGGATAGGTGGAGGGCTACTCCCTCCGTCTTACAAAAAATGATCATTTAGGAGTTTGACATGGGAGTTAAGAAAGAATGTAAAAGTAGAGAGCGCACAGAAAACAAAGGAGTGATAGAGAAAGAGAGAGATAGAGAGAGAGTTGTATTGGGAAACGAGATAGACACTTATTTTGAGACAAATTTTGAATCTTCTATGAACACTTATTTTGGAATGGAGGAAATACATGCGAATAATGAGCAAGATTCATTGTAGCCATATACTTGACAGTGCATTATGGTCTTTGCCGTGTGCCAGGGGCACAAGGCAAACGTGCGGATTCCGACAGTGAAGCTACAAGTCCATATGATATATTTAAGGTGCTCATACAAATAATGTTGATTATCTAAATCAAAATATCTTCTTTTTAATCATTATAACGAATCTTTGTTCAAATATATAGCTTTACAATAGGCAATCGAAAATTAGTAAGGCCGAGCATAGTTAATCCGGAAACCAAAAAGCTAACTTGCATCATAGGGCTTTGCAGCTGGAGCAAAGCAAGCTAATAAAGCTAAAGACTGTCGTCTCACCTGGTTATGCTTGCATAACCTTACTCTTACCTCCATCGTCATTGATGACGAACATGTTTAGTTGTCGCTGGATATACTTTAGAGACAATTAAGGTCTCGTTTGGAGTTTTGGACCCACTTGTGGATCCAAACAACACCCAGCTAAAATCAGCTAAAGGGTTCTTAGCTAATAGGAACCACATTATCTCGTTACCTGCTCAACTCCAGCTAAAACCAGCTAAAAATGTTCAAAGACAAAAATACCCTTGCCTTTTCCCAAGGTGTCTTAGCTCCCTTCCTTTTTTTCTCCTCATCTCTCCCTCCTTCCACCGGCGCTCGTCATTCCTGACCAAGGCGCCGTCCTCAGCGGCGGACCGGGACCACATGATCTGGCACATGCCATGGGCCCTGGACGCGACGGACATCGAGCTCGTCAAGATAATGGTCATGGGTGAGGGCCTCGACCTAGACGGCGCCCCATGACAGAAGCAGCGGCGTGAGGCCCGGCGAGCTCCACACGCGGGAGCGGCGGCGCACAGGCCCGGCAAGCTCCCCACGTGGGAGCGACGACGCATGGGCCCGTGGTGGACCTCCCCGCCAACCACGCGTCCTGTGGTATATGTCCTCGTGAGCCTCTGGTGGAGCTCCCCGCGCCGCCTCAGTTGGAGCTCCCCGCTTGCGGCCGCGCCCCGCGGGTGGACCTCCCCACTGGCCCGCACCCCCGCGGGTTGAGCTTCCATGTGCAGGATCTGAGAGGGGAGGGCAGAGAAGTGAGGATGATGAGGAAGAAAGAGAAAGAGAGAAGGGGAGAGAGAAGGAGAGGAAGGAAAGGACAGTATGGTCAATAAACATCGATTAGCTAGGGGATTTAAATAGTCCCAGATAAACTTTAGCTGGCTGCACTTTAGCTGGTTAAATTTTAGCTGTCCAAATTAGGTAGCTAAATTTTAGATGGGGTGGATCCAAACAGAGTCTAAGAATACGCATCTGATAACAACCCTACAACGGATTAGCTTTGTAAACTGCAGCATGCCAGCATCGCCGACGTGTAACAACACATCATATAATTGTCAATCTATCAGACATCGTCTATCGTCTATCAGGCTTATCCATCGACCAGTCAGGGGTTGAAACTCGATCGTGTCCATGCCGAGGAAGGGCAGCGTGAGGGCCGTGCTTCTGGCCCTCGCGGTCGCTGCCAGCATTGGCGGATCGGAGTTTGATATACATGACACAACTAGAAACATGGCCGCATGTCCGGTGAGAGCATTTCCTCTCTTTTTTTTTTTGAGCAAGGGAATACGCACGTATATCAAACATATTAAAGTGGATATAGATAACTTAAACAAATGACCTAGAAAAACACTTGAAATTAATCAAATCTTAAGAGTCTTGAAGTCACGCTCCCTTCTGCCTTTATGCTAATATTTGCCATCGATAGGGACTCGGTGGCAACAACATAACCCCACAAAAATTTATAAACAAACGAAATATCATAAATTTATTTACAGCTATTTGTTAAAAGATCTCTCAAATGTATACTTGAGTTTCATCTTGCAATTTTGCATGATCATAGAACGTGTGTTTTATTTTTATTTTTTTTACTTAGGCTTTTATTCAACTTCTACGCTGGAAAAGTCGCGCAGTTTTGCCTCGGGCTGCTTCTTTAATTTCCTGGCATGTGTCCTTGGTCACTATGGTTTTTATCCTAACCTATGACCCTCTTGCAATCCTATAGTTGGATCACCACCCCACTCGCTTAAGGTCACTAACAAGAAATAAAACACAAAACCGCACCTCTTGTCGCCCCGATAGAAATTGCCACTGAAACAAGCTGGATGTATCATCCCAAATCTCAACAACATCTTGACAGCCAGCTGCAAAGGCAACTGAATAAATTAGCAAAAGGAATAACAGTTGCCCAGGTAGGAAACAAATGAGCTCGCTCTAGCTCCATCTCCAGCTCTAGCTAGAGAGTTTTCACTTCTTCTTTTTTTTTTTTGAATGGGACATGAGACACAGTCTTCATTTCTAACCTCGCCTTATCGATCTTATCGGCCTGCATGGAGACGATGCTACTTACACAGTAACAACAGTTTAATCTCAATAATTAAGTATGCAAGGCTGTCAGTGATCGAGTCAGCACGACAAACTGTCAGCGGATCAGCATTGGAAACTGCGGTAGCACCGCCGCGTCGTGTACTCGAACGGCAAAGCTAAAGCCATGTTCCAAGTTCTAACTGGCCGGCCACTCGCCTATAACTACACTGATCCTCCAGCCACGAGCTAACGCATCCACCGATCACCGTGTCCGCGTCCATGGAGAAGGTCACAGCGCGGACGGCGACGGCTTCGGCTCTCGCGCTGGCCCAGCTCGTCGCCTGCGCGACGGCCGGCGGCGCGGCGGCGCAGCAGGCGAGTGGCGTGACGGCGGTGCGGAACTCGTACACGGCGTCGCTCGCGTTCTGGGACCTCAGGGCCATCGGCGCCTACTGCACCACCTGGGACGCCGACATGCAGCTGCAGTGGCGGCAGCGGTACGGCTGGGCGGCGTTCCGGCGGGGCCGCAGGGGGAGGCGTCCTGCGACCGGTGCCTCCTGGTGGCGAACGAGGCGACGGGGGCGCAGGCCACGGTGAGGATCCTCGACCAGTGCTCCTTCGGCGTGTTCGTGCAGCTCGACACCGACGGCCATATGGCGTCGTCACCGGGCAGCTCACCGTCAGCTACCAGTTCGTCGACTGCCAGGACTAGCAACAGCGCACGTACGGTCGATACATCATGTTTCCGAGCAGCTGCTGAAATGTCGCGGCACAAAACAATATTTTATACCTTCCTTGAAAAAATTGTGTTGCGTGTTTCTTAATTTCCTGTTTTGGGGTTTAGGCTGGGCCTGATTTGCTGATATCCTGTTTAGTCAAAATCAAGCCCATTTGGACCCATATGATGAGAAGATTCCTTATATCTTCATCTTTCTCTTCTTTACCTTTATTTCTAAAGCAAGAAATATTTCTGCGGTCCGTCGTATACGTCTCTCGATCAGATTAGTTCTGCTTCATCTCGTCTTCCAATCTGATTAGAAAAAACAAACTACTACTTTAACTCGTTTAGAAAAACATGTGGTATTCGCCCGTAGCAACGCACGAGCAACGTTCCTAGTATATCTTCTGATTAAATATTTTGGCTTATGATAAGTCATGCTTTAAGATATGTGTATTAGGGGACAAACGACATAGATTTTTATTTTCCTAGTGCCCAAGCTCAAGCAATGTTGCTGCTCCTCCTTCCTAAGTGTTGCCGCCTCATTCTTCCTCGCGTAACTGCCTCCCTCTACCGCATCATTTTTCTTCTTCCTTCGTTTCTCAACAGCAACCTCCCTCGTATTGACGAGCCGGCGACTCTAAGAGCATCTCCAGCAGATTACCAAAATATTATATCCTATATTGTTTCTCTTTTCTTTATCAATACTTCTTTTTTGTCTTTTTGATGACAATGCTGCAGTAGATTATTAGAACTATTTTAATAGATAGGATATTGGGATGAATCCCCTCTAATTGAGTAAGAGGATGGTGTGTTTTAGTAATCACCAAAAATATTTTGGTAATGGAGATAGGATTGATTATCTGCTGGAGCACCTCTATCACCGAAAACTATATTTTTTGGTATTGAGGAAAGAGATGAGTAATGTGCTGAAGATGCTCTAAGGCTGTCCGCACCGGCAACCTGTAAAGCTCCCTCCAATATCGAGATAGCGTTTTTTCCTCCGCACCGGGGCATGCTATCTCGTACTGGAATGGAGCGGACCGCTCCGCGTCCGCTATCCCTGGAGGAGGCAGAGGAGGAGCGCTATGGCGCTGGGCCCGCCGTCCCCATTACTGCCCGCCGAGAGATGGAAGCAGAGGAGAGAGCGCCGCATCCTCACCAGTTGCTCCTGCCCGCATCCTCGCCGTCGATCCGGCGTCGCGCTGCCGAGTGCTGCTCCAGCCGCCGCCGCACGAACTCCGAGCCCCGCCGGCCGGGCGAGGACGGCGTCGGGGCCCGAGTAGTCCGCGACGAGGATGGCCAGCACCTCCACGGCCGTCGCCGCCACATCCGGGAGCGCACGCACGGAGGGGAAGCCGCCGCCACTGCGAAGGTCCGCCACCACTGCTGCGAAGGTTTGCCGCTGTCGGGCCCCGCTACTCCCTGGAGAAGGCCGCCATTGGATGGGAGAGAAGGAGAGGGAGAGGCCCCGCGGCGAGGATGGCCAGCACCTCCACGGCCGCCGCCACAACATCCAGGGAGCACGCGCACGGAGGGGAAGCCGCCGCCGCTACCGGGCCCAGCTGCTCCCTGGAGAAGGCCACCGGTGGATGGGAGAGAAGGGGAGGGAGAGGCCTCGCTTGAGGCCCCGGCGCGTCCCTACCTCCCGCCGCTGCCTCCCACGGCGGATCCGCCACGTCCCCGCCTCCCGGCGGCAGATCCAGCAGGGGAGGGGGCGACGTGGGGAGGGGAGTGGCGGCGCGGCGCGGGGAGGAAAGGGGCGGCGCGGAGGGAGAGGGGGAGGCTGGCGAGTGTCCGACGGCGGGAACAGGGGAGCGGCGCCATGTCCTACGCGCGTGCGAGATTGGAGAGAGGAAGGAGGGAGGGATGAAGGAGAGAACAACCGTGGAGGGAGGAGAGGGAGAGAATAAAAAGAAAAAAATCTGAGGTGTGGACCCCACGAGCTGGTAGTTGGTATAGAGGAGAGATATAGAGTACGACGGGTGCGGGAGAACTGGACATAGAGGAGAGAATCTTGATGACCAGAACGAAATATTTTTTTAGAGGATAAAAATAGAGTATGACAAGTGCGGATAGCCTAAGAGTCTTAGGTTGGGGTTGGTCTGTGGTGGAGTATAATCGAGGGTCTCCCTAAAACCTTGTTCCCAGCTATTAACAAAAATAACTAAATTAGTGATTTTTTAAAATGAAATGGTCAAAATTTATTAAAAGCATTAAAAGTTTGAAATCTCGGATCGGTTAAATAAATCGTTTTACTGTGTAACTCAATCTGTCCTTTGTCCCAGCGCAAAGAGCGCTATTTTGGAGGCGTCTGGTTTGAGTCCAAACGATTTTCTCATTTTTGCACTGTGGATCCCGCCGATAGATTGGTAGGTGCATTGGGCTAGTTGCAGGGCCATCGCAGTCCCAGAGAAGGCCCAAAGCCCAAAAGTAATCAAAGTATAACTTTCTGAAGGGAAAAAATATAGCAAGTTGTTCCGAAAATTAGAGTAATAAGTTTCCAAAAAAGAAAATTAGAGTAATAAGTGCTGAATGGTTACTTCCTCCGTTTCAAATAGAAGTCATTCCAATTTTTTTGGAAATTAAACTATCTCAAGTTTGACCAAATTTATATACCATATAAATGACAATGTTTATCATACCAAATAAGTGTTATTACATTCTTTATTAAATATACTTTCCTAGTATATATATCGGTGTCATAAATCTTTATAATCCTGTCTATAAATTTGGTCAAATTTAAAATGGTTTGAGTCTCCGAAATATTGGAATGACTTACGATTTGAAATGGATGGAGTACATATATACAACCTAAAGCATCATCTGGACCGCCTCTCCAATTATAAATCAAGTTTAGCTGCAAGCCTGTCTGAAAGTTGCACGCAAACTCGCCAAAAAAAAGAGAGAGTTTGCAAGCACAGATGCCTTCCCCCATTGGATTAGCCAGGTCCATGTTTGCAAGTAGCCTTTAACATTCCGGGACAGTATACCATTGACTAGTTAAGGTTTGGCAAGTAAATTGAGCAAAATTTTGGGCCCTATCTTTTTCAGAGGGTAACAGCAATGCGCTGGATATGAGTATATATATCTAATGGTGGCAGGTCGCACCATTAGCCTAGTTCCATATAGCTTCGAGATCTTCTTGTGCGTTAATCTTCTCTCTTTCTGACTGTGAAACGTCGTGGCCATGGCGAGGACAGGCTGCGTCGTCCGACGGCTGTTGGTTCTTGCGGCGTCGCTCCTGTGCGCCGCCGCGGCAGCGGGCGGCGAGCCGACCGCGTGCGCGCCACCTACCATTTCTACCGCCCGGCGGAGAACGGCTGGGACCTGAGCGCCGTCAGCGCGTACTGCTCCACTTGGGACGCCGACAGGCCGCCGGAGTGGCGCATGAAGTACGGCTGGACGGCGTTCTGCGGGCCCGTCGGCCCCACGGGCCAGGACTCCTGTGGCCGGTGTCTCTCGGTGAGTTTTTTCTTGGGTGAACTGATCAGTGTATGCGATTATTAGCTTAATTAGTGCAAGGTGAAACGATCGATCGATCGACGACCTCGGTGGCCTGATTCTGCGTAGGTGACGAACACGGCGACGGGTGAGGCGATCACGGCGAGGATCGTGGACCAGTGCGGCAATGGCGGGCTGGACTTGGACTACGACACGGTGTTCAAGCAGATTGACACGAACGGGGATGGCCTCCGGGACGGGCACCTCATCGTTGACTACCAGTTCATCGATTGCGAGGACGACGATTCCCAAACTATGCTTGCAAGAACTATTATGTGATCTACTACTGCTTAATAAGTCTTTCGTCAAACTATGATGATTTTAGTTTTCTTTACTTGCTCTCATGCGTCGTGGATTGGGTGATTTGTCGGCGTTTAGCTGAATCGTTGTAATAACTAAACGACCTTTAAAGCTTTATATAAGCAAAGGCCGGATTGTGTGATTTGTCGGCTTTTAGCTGAATCTTTGTAATGATCAAACGACCTACAGCTTTATATAACAGAAGGCCTGAATGTTTGTTCCATTAACCAAAGGACTTGACTACACAGACAGGCCTCTCCCGTTAGGCTTAACAGGACAGCCCATTAGTTACTTTCTACATTCATCCCACTTGTTACTTTTTCATCACATTTGTTACCTTCTTTCTTACATGTTGCATGTGGAGTGCCACACCTGCCCCCCGCCGCTGCCTCCCGCCGTCACCCGCGGCCGACGGCGACTCGCCGCCGCGCTGCTCCGCCCTCCACCCACCCCCACCGTGCCACCCCACCCTTCCTAACCACTGGGGTTGCTCGCCCCCGCCGCCGGCACCGTCCAACCGGCCTCTCCCACCGCCCGCCTCGCCATTGTCTCATCCACCACCACCGTCGGTCAACCGGCCTCCCCGGTGATCCCTCTGGACTCGGAGAGCACAAACACCCCAAACCCCAAACCCGAAACCCAAACCCCGAACGCGAAACACAACCCCCAAACCCTAACCACTAACCTTGCTGGTCGCCATGAATCTCGCTCCGAGTTGCCGGAATTCGCCCCCACCTTCCTGCCCCGCCCCCGGCTCCGGCGGCGAGCCGCCGCCTCCGCTGCCGCCCTCCACCCCCGGCCGGCATAACTTGAATCAACTTCCGGCCATGGATTTTGAGCAAGGGAGACCGAGACAGGAGGGAGAGAAGCGCGTGCGACGGTGCAGGAGGAAGAAGAGTGCAGCGAGAAGAGATAAGGTTGGACGCGCACGCGAGGCGTCGCGTGTCTTCTAGTCGCGGGGGCGGGGCCCACCGGGGTGATGGGAGGGCTCTCGATTTTGGGCGAAAAATAGAGCGCTCTCCAGCTAGATTATAGGTTACCCAAATAGTTTAGGAGTTATCCAAACTTTGGTTGTACGTACTTGTGAGGCGGATAATTTAGACTTTTTTCATTTAAGAAACAAGCGTGACAAGTGAATTTTCTTTTCACTATTAGCAAAGCATTTACAATAATGCAACAATACATGTAAAAGTTTGTGGTAGAAAACCACTTACTACTCAAATATGAAAACATGGACGTACTTCACAAATATGCTTTTACCAGATATAACTGTTATTCAAAATCGACCTTATTTCTCGAGAAACTGTTGTTACAAAGCTTAAAAAAAGAGTCGACAAACAACAAAGAAAAGGACGACATTCAGTGTAGTGTTCCTGCTGAAAATTTATCTTTTTTACAATTACTAGTGGAGATGCACGTGCCGCAAGCACATGTTTAAAAAAACCTAATATAATTTTCTATATACTTATAAAAATCAAGTAAATGATAATTTCATATTATAGCAAATATTTATGTGTAACAAAAGACGTATTTCAGAATGTATATTTAATAACCAACAAGTTAGTACCTAATAGATCAAAATTATTTATTAACAAAAACAATGTATCACATTACACAGTTATTATATTAAAAAATTGCATATGTTCTCAAAAAATCTAGTAAATAAAAACATATATTTATATATCAAAATAATAAATATTCCATATATGCACAAAAAACCATAAGTTGATTCCATACATGTCCGTAGAAGTCAATGGAAATCAATATTAATCTGTATCCCTACCATTCCAGAATTCTTGATCTTAGTAACAAAAAAATGATCGACATCTTTTGACAGTTATTCATCTATAGAATTGGTTCAACCTTAAATTTGGAGAGAAACAATCAAACCTAATCTCGGAATATCACATCTCAGCCAAGCTTTTATTAGGACTTGCTAGTTGTCAGATTAACTCGATCTACCTATGATTTCTCTCTCATTTCCTTTGAATCTGTCCACCTTTCTTCACATTTTCCTATAGGGCCAAGCAATACATAGAAATAGACCGCAATCCATCATCAACATTTTCAAAACACATGGACACATAATGGCAATATCTCTCACACACACTCTCACTCTCTGTCCCCCTCACCTCCTCCCTTGCTGCCCCTCCCTCCCTCTCCCCCTTCCTCCTCCCTCTATCTCTCATTTGTCCACTTGTCTTCATATTTTTTCTATTGAAGAAATACACCACAATCCATCGTCAATATCCTCAAAAGACATGGACACGTAATGGCAACTCTCTCTCCCTCTCTTGCTCAATCTCCCCTCCCCCCTCTCTCTCTCTCTCCCTCTCCCTCCGCTTCCCCTCCTCCTCCTCGTCCTCTCTCTCATTTCCATTGAATCTATCCACTTGTGTTTATATTTTCCTATCAGTCCAAGCAACACAAAGAAATACATCACATTTCGTCATCAACATCCTCAACATGCATGGACACGTAATGGCAACTCTCTCCCTTCCTCAATCTCCCATCCCCATCCTCCTCCTCTATCTCGCTCTCCCTCACCCTCCCCTCTTTCCCCTCGCCCTCTATCTTTTATTTTCATTGAATATGTCCACCTGTCTTTTTATTCTCCTATTGAGCCAAGCAACACAAAGACATACACCACAACTCATTGTTAACATCCTCAAAATATTTGGACACGTAATGGCAACTTCCCCTCCCCCTCCCCATCCTCACCATCTACCCCTCCCTCTCCCTCCCTCCCTTCCCCTCTCTCCCTTCCTCTCTCTCCCCTAACTCGATACACATTTGGTTTTTTTCTTCATCTCGCTCTCCGTCTCCTAATTTGACGCACCTATTGCTTCTCTTCATCCATCTTCTTTTTCTCTATCCCTTCTCCTAACTCAATTCCCATGTTATCTCTCTCTCCATTTTCCTCTTACCCTCCACAACACTCTCTCCTCCTAAGTTGATCCATCAGTTCTCTCTCTGAGACTTAACTCGGTCCACCAGTGATTTCTTTGTCCCCCCTTTCTCTCTCCCCTAACTTTTTAACACCCTAATTTTCATCACAATAAATTTTAGAAACAATTCCTGAATTTCTTAGGATTTATTTAAGGCTTGAATAAATTTTCTAGGAATTAATTGGAATTTATTAGATTTTCATTCAATTAAATAATCAATTAATAAACTCAATAAGTTTATTATTGCTTTCATGCTGTTGCATGTGTTTAATTGGTTGCTTGCTATTCAAATATGCTTTTAATTGTATTTAAATTTGAATTCGGATGGCATTTGTTTCATGTGTAGAATAGTTGTTCCTATAGCAGTTTGGTTTGCTCCCTGAACAGTTGATAACTTCGCTTCTGCGCCTCGAACTTCTTTTTGGTTCGTTTTCCCTCCCTCTCTTCATTTTCCCGTTTCAGCCCAGCCGGCCCAGCTACTCCACTCTGGCCCAGCTCGCCCCGCTTGCCCACGTCGAAGGCGTCCCCGCCCGGATCCGTCTTCACCTTCCTCCCTCCTCTCTCTCTAGCGCATGGATCCCGCTCGTCAGCTCCTCCTTCCTCCTCGCACCAAACTCGGGCACGAGCCTGATCGGGTACTCGCGTCGCGCCACACGCCCCTTTGGCGCGCATGCGAAGGCACGTGGCCCTGCATATAAACCCAGCTTCGCTGCCTCCTTGCCCCCTTTTTTGAAACCCTAGCTCGAGCCAGACAGTGATCGACGTCCGCGCTGCCTGTGGAGAAGTGTTTTCTTTTGGGCAAGAAAGAAACGTGGAAATGATGGGCATATAAAATGGAATTATTTTGATTGATGATTGTGATAAAACTCAAGCCAGTTAAGCAAACAGTTTGGGGCATCCAATTACATGCATAATTGATGATTTTGGTAACCAAATTAACATTTATTTCCTCTTTCATGATTGCCGCACCCATGATTTTCTCTCTCACTAATTTGGCACGCCGCGACCAACTTGAAACGATCAATGACGTCTAGTTACCTCCCAATTAATGCTAATGACCAGGAGTATTGGCGGGAGGAAACGTAGGAATAAAAAATAGATATTTTTGCAATTTTCAACGGAAAACAATTGAGGCGATGGCAAATATCACCCGCCCTTTCACAACGTTCATATTTTTGGAATGCAGAATTCGGATTACAGTTAAAGAGATTTCTATATATAAAGGTCAATAGGGAAAATCTTGATGGGATCGACTAATGACATGAAAATATCGGTTAGCCTTTTCTAATTTTCCCATCACTCCATGGATGTGTGCATGCTTGATGTGAAGGCACCACGGCACGCCATGCGTGCAGAGTATAGGCAACAGGTATATTGATTATAGGTAGTATCATTTTAATTTGTTTAGGCAATATCGTAGGATGGGGATACTATTACTTTTTGTTTTTCAAACTTTAACTTGATATTATAATATACACATATAGCCAGTTTATGAGAAAAATAGTAATAATAATATCATAATAATTTAAAGAGTAAAATGCATCACAAGTCCTCAAACTTGTCCTGTTGTATCAGCTAGGTCCTCAAACTTCTAAAACACATTTTTGGGTTCCCAAACTGTTTAAAGGGGTCCATCTAGGTCCAAAATGTGCCATGTGAGCTTCCACGTTGTCGTGGCATGCCATCATGGCGCCCAGCTGGCAAACATTTGTATAAAAAAAAACTTGGCAACATTTGTAAAAATCCCGTCATGCTGGGATGCTCCTCTTATCAAATCGAACGACAAGAAGCTAGCAGCGTAAGCACCTGACGTCACCTCCCTTCGTCTTGCTCATGCGCGAGCATCTCCGATCCAATCCTCCCCTCTCTTGACCAAGCAAAGAAATCAGCACCCATGCATGTTCTCTCTGCTCTTCCTCACTGCAGTCCTGCACCCCTCCTACCCAAATCAGCTAACCCCTCTATCCCCCACTACCGGAATCGTATGCTTTGCCGTGTGCTCGGGGCACACGGCAAAGAGCCTTTTGCCCACGGCAAAGCCTTTGCCGTGTGCCACACACGGCAAAGAGCACACGGCAAAGTACAGCCGGCAAAGGGCTCTTTGCCGTGGGCCTCCACACGGGCACACGGCAAAGGTTTGCCGTGTGTCCAATTTGGCCGACGGCAAAATATATTTGCTCTGACGGAGAGTAACGGCCGTTTACGCCTTTGCCGTGTGCCTGACGCCGTGGCACACGGCAAAGAGGGGCGCTTTGCCGTGTGCCAAGGCCATTGCACACGGCAAATATTGGATCTTTGCCGTGTGCAATGGCCATGGCACACGGCAAAGCTCCACTCTTTGCCGTGTGCCATGGACATTGCACACGGCAAAGGTGCCTTCCCCCCCCCATTTTTTTTTGATTTTTTGGTAAATGTGACCCCAAACACAAATCACAGGCATATATATTTCACAATAAGCATCACAGGCAGTTTATAATTCACAATAACCATCACAGGCAGTTTGTATAGTCAAATAATCCACATATGCAAATAAAACTCAAGTATCGTTCATCCACAACCACTAGTAGTCTATATAAGTCCATACAAATCCATAGAAGTCCATACAAGTCCATACAAGCCGATACAAGTCCCAAGAAGTCCATACAAGTCCATACAGTGGCGTAAGTCCAAAGAACTCACAGAGACGGCGGTGGGCGCGGCGGCGGCGGCCAGCTGGGCGAGCCGTGAGGGTGCTGCGGGTAGGGCGAGCTCTGAGGTGGCTGCGGCCACTGCTGGTACGACGTGGTGGGAGGCAGCTGCGGCAAGGGCCCGTACCGTATCCACTGAGGCGGCTGAGGCGGCGACATGTCTGGTGCGATGGGCCCATCATTCGACGCCGCCGACTGATTCTGCATAAAAGATAAAACATTCGAACAAAAAGCATTCTAAGTCTTGTTTCTAGTCATTCTAAGTCACTAAGTTTCTTTCTAAGTCATTCTAAGTTCTAAGTCATTATGAGGAAATAAAACTTCAAAAGTTGACAAGTGACTCACAGGAGTAACATCCGCAGGAGGTGGTGGAGCGAATAGCGTTGATGGCGGCGCTTGACCTAACGACGTCCCAATACTCTGCAAGTACTGAGCCATTTGATCCAGCCTCATCCGGTCGGCCTCCTGCTGCTGCAGAAAGTCTGCCTTCAACTTCTCCTCCCGTGCTCTCAGCTCTTGGTCCATCCGGGCCTGCCACCGCCGCTCCATCTCCTCCTCCCGTGCTTTCATCTCTTGCTCCATTCGGGCCTGCAATATTTCATGCCAATGTTACAATACAAAACATATTTAAGCGAATCAATTAACAACAGTTAGAACAGAAATTACCTGGAGTGCGTCCATCTGGGCCTGTGCAGCGGTCGGCCGTGGGCGTATGGGCGGGGCTGAGCTCGTGCTCCTGGCTTTAATCTGAGAGAGAGTGGGAGTACTGGCCGTGTCGAGTGTACTGTCGGCCATCCAGTACCGGCCATGCTTCTTGCCTCC
>CM014277.1:64168265-64192747 GCA_004135705.1 Alloteropsis semialata
TGGCTTTGCAGTGCACGTGGGCGGCTTCTGCGGTCTGGGGTGCGTGTGGGCCCAAGCTCTCCAGTTCCCACTAAAATGAAAGGTGTCGTTATGTAGTTGTGTCCTACTAATAATTCAGATTTTGGAGTAACAATCCCTAGAGCCTGCAAAGATGTGATTTGGAGTAACAATCCCTAGAGCCTGCAAAGATGTGATTTGGCCTATTATCTCTAGGCCATCACAGGAGACTTGACTTAATGCTCAATTTCGATGGCATTTGCTGCTTCCAAATTATTATTTTAAGTCATAAAGTTTTTTCTTGGGGTGTTATTGTAACCCCACCACCTAATTACATAAGTTGAGTAGGGTCGAGCCCCCTACGAAACCCTAAGCCACAATTAACACCCAGAAGCAAGGCAATACAAACCCAAAACATGACATAGGATATTACGCAAAGGTGCCCCAAACATGTGCAAACCTTCGTCTTGTGTTACCCATCGAGCTTTAGTCCGGCGCACAATCCCCTCTAATTTACCACTGGATTTACACCCTTGGTCGATTACTGGTACAAAACACTGGCATCAATATTTTGGTCCGGCGCACAATCCCCTCTAATTTACCACTGGATTTACACCCTTGGTCGATTACTGGTACAAAACACTGGCATCAATATTTTGTTTCGATCGAGTTCATTTAAATTTCTTAAAAACTCCAACTCTTCGAAATCAACAACCCCCCCTGCCACCCCCAATACCAATGACATAGGGCAGTGATGTAACAACGCGTCTTCCGGAAATATGCTCTTCATTCCATTACCCACCAAGAGTTCCATTTCCTAAATGAATAGATTTTTTCTTGCATATAACCCTCTCTAGAATTGGGAGGATTATGTTTCTCTCTACTTTTTAAGGAAACATTTCTCGCCTAGATATTTTTCCCTCAATAATTAAATGCAAGGGTCTTCATAACCCCTATCATGATTGAAAATCCATTTAAGTTTTAGGAGGCAAGCATTTACCAATTTAGTATCTGTGAAACCCAGGTATCCTTACCCTAAAAAAACTAGGTATCCTTGTTCTATGAAATTCTTCATGTCAAGCTAGGCATCCCAATGTAATATTAAATTAATTTCTTGGAATAGGGAATATCTTAAAGTCAGTCTGAAAAACCTAAAATCCGGTTCCACAAAATAATTAAATAGAATTCATTTAACATTTTTACTACCATTTCCCCTATCATTATATGTAGAACTTCTTTCAGCTTTCATGTTAGTTCCTGTAAATATCATTTAAGTCAGCATTACAACTAAAAATGTAATAATTTACATATGATTTATGATCGATACATGCATGTGTTCTTTAGCCTCAAACTTTGTTTTTTGTAGGATTAGTTTTAGTTTATTGTTTCCAAATGAGAATATCCAAGGACCATCTTACATTGGTGATAAAATCCAATATTATATAGTAAATTTAATATTCCCACACATGTAATTATTACAAAAAGAAAATGATGGTATAGAAAAATACCCAATTCAAATCAACTATGTCATACAATAATTAGAAATGTCATGTAATGAATAACATGATCAGCTATTTTGGTAACCGTACACTAAATTTATTTAAACTAATATTCTTTTTTAGTATAATATATCTAGAAATAAACCTATCAGTTGTCGACATTGACTGCAAGGTGGATATAATAAATCGTCAGAACTAAAATGCTAGCAAACCAAAGAACTATAATCATCTACACCTACATGACATTTTGTATGAATTTTTATATAAGACTAAGTTTTTTCCTTCATTCTAAACAAAATAAATATATGTAAATATGTTTAGTTAAAAAAGAAATAGATTAAACCACACACTGTTGGCTAAAAAATATGTCATTTTCTAGTGGCAATGAGCATCGAAAACCATAAAGTTTTCTAGGCAACAAACAAACAAACAAACAATAAGGTTTTGGAATAATATGAATTTTTTGGTTCACACCAACATTACCAACTTGTCCGACTATTCGTAAGCAGTTTTGGGATACCAAACGATTTCTCTTATATGGAAGTTTCATTTTCCCAGAATGTATCCTAACTTTTAGTCTAAATGTATACATCTTGCTCTACCCAACCTTTTTTAGGCGATTCATATTAAATGAAGAAAGCAATTGCATGATTGATTGAGAAAAATAGATACTTTGTTTATCCACAATAGAATTTATATTTGGACATTCAAAAAATTGCATGCGGTATGTCAATGAAAACTCAAAATCCAACCAAAATAACTTATTTTCTCTGTAAGTAGTGTGTATATTTTTCTCTGTATGTAGTGTGAACATTTTATTATCATGCCAAAAGTAAATCAAAATATAGTATTATGAAAAAAGAATGTTACATACAAAACAACAACTTAGATAAAATATTATTGATATTTAGACGCAAGGTCTAATGACCCCCATACAATTAACTTCTATACCAAAGCCTTTTGTTTAACCATGATAGATCTTTAGCTAAACTAAAATCATCAAGAGTCTTAGACGCTAGATATACTTGAATCAAATCATTTGAACCATTGCCCTTAATTTAATATGTGTAGTTGATTTTTTAAATTTTAGATAGAGAAATGAGAACAACTCGTATATGTTCTCCGTAGTTTACACACATTAAGCTGGCATCACTAATATTTCAAACCCTAATATAGTTACACATTTATCAAATTAATAGAGAAGTGCTAGATCAAAAGTTATGATCTTTTAGTAGCTCAAGGGGGTGTCTTGGAAACAGAATCAGTAACTAACTTGATGGTGTTCCCTCCTTTTCTATAGCCTATATAATAGTATGACAGTGTAAATTTTAATGAAGATAGGGATGCTCTTGTTAGAACATGCTACAAAGTAACTAATCAGTTGACCAAATATGTATAAGAATACCACAATCAGTAGGGAAATGTTTAGTTCTTTATCCTTTAAATAAGATATGTATATATATATATATATATATATATGTATATATATATATATGTATATATATATATATATATGTATATATATATATATATATATGCTAGTTTTTTGTGTCACTGAACTACAAAGCTATGTACAATTTTGCAGAGAAATACATCCAAGCCATCTTGGATTTCCTTTCTTCTAAGCTCAAAAACTTTGTTTTTTTTTTGACAAAATTGGTCCTTGAGTACTTTGGACAACCATTTTACTATGGAATCTCATCCAAAGTATCTTTGTAGTAGGTAGAGGAGCAAAAACAAGACTTCATACAACATCATCGTGTATAATCCACAATACATATACCTATAGACCAACATCCCATGATTATTGCAATCGCCCACAACAACCCAAATATACTATGACAAAAAATAGCTTGCAAAAATGGTGTATGTATTAAAAAAACATATGAGTGTCCTCGAGATAAATATAGGTCAAACTATATGTAGTTTGACAAAAGTTATACAAATGACAATGGTATAGATAGAGTGAGATTAGACAAGACTCAAATCAAGATAGATTTAGCACCACAAACACACACCACTAGACAAACAAGGACATTTCCAAGTTACTAATTGGCTACTTCATAATTCATATAAGCAAAATTACGAATATAATGTACCTGACACAGATGCCTAAATATTTAGCGGTAAAACCTAACAAACAGATGAAAAGGTCTGCAATTCTCTCTTGTTCTTGAGCATGCACTCCAAGACACAAAGACTTCACTTCTATGAAAAATAGTTTCAATCTCGGCATCTTTTCGTAGCAATAGAGTAAGAATTTGATGTGAGTGATTGACTAATTGTCCATCACTGAAAATAATTTGTACCTCATCAGTGTAAGTATGTTATCATCTCTTCTATCAGATATAGTACTAAGCCTTCGACATCTCCAACTAGGTTAAAGAGCAGTGGTGGTAAGAGAGAATCATCCTGACTCAAGCCCTTATGTGTTCTAAAATAATCATCATATATGATCTCCATGATAGTCATGCCTAATCTTCTGCCTTCAACAACTTGTTTGATCCAGAAAATACATGGTTCTCGAAAGTTCTTCTTTCTCGTCACCTCAATACCAAAACTCCATTGAATTTTATAAGAAGCTTTTTGAAAGTCAATCACGAAATGATTCTGAAATTTTTCTTAGCTCTAAGTTCATGCACGATGTACATCATGTAAGAGTTCCACTTGTCAAGCACATTTCTTTGGCATAAAAGCAGTGACCTTATCTGCAGAGGAGAAAGTTTTAAGAATAATGCTTTTGTAAACCATTTATAGTCCACTCCCAAGAGGTAAACATTGTTTGCTGAACATTCATATCTTCTTTACATGTCTCTTCTTAATTACTGAAGATATTATTTGGATATAAGAAAGGCAAATATATCTAACATTCTAACTAGCTAGTCAACTGGATCGACTAACTTCGTGCATATGTATGCATATTAAACAATTTATTTAAAGATATCATTTTTCATTGTTAACCTAAGGACGGCGGCACGACATGCAAGAGAGAGATAACTTGCAAGTTGCAACTTACAGCGTCACTAGGCTCTCCAAGCAAGTTAAGCTGCTTGGTGCAGCCACATTTTCGTCTTCTACTCTTCTTCCCTGTTGCATTGGCATTGGCCCAAGTCAATGTTTGCAACTGCCCCTTGGAAAGATAGTTACTACACCATTTTTTACTACAAATCCAGCTTCTAGGTGTGCTTCTTCGGTCTAGAACTCTAGAGGGGACGAGACTACGACACCAACGGGCAGGGCTCAGGCCGGCCACACCTCACCGTCAGCTGCCAGTTCGTCAATTGCGGCGACAAACAACCGATTCACTAGCTAGCAGATCCAGCTGCCACATGTAAGATAATGCTAGTCCATGGATTATGATCATGTGTGTCAATAAATCGTTCCCCAGTTAAGCCTGTGAGGTTGAATAAAAGGAAGCTGTGCTGAGTCATTCAGCCACACTAAATCCCAGCTGCTGGGGATATATAGCAGCCTGTTCATGCCACGTACGCATGCAACTAAAGCGATTAAGCGGAGGACACAAGGTCAGTCCTGTTCACGGAAATCAGAGAGAAAGCTGAATTCTACACGGCGCTGCATGGTGTCTTTGGTCAAGCAGATGAATTCAAGTGAAGATGCCAGACCCAGAGCATATATTTAACATGTTGTTTGCAGAGCTCACGGGTTGGCAATTGGTCTATTATACTATTAATCAGCCACGCTACAAATGCTGACATGCTGAGCCATGTTAGAAGTGTGTGCAAAAAAATTCAGGATCTGCAGTTTATGTACCGATAAAAAAGAACAAATTAAAACGCATACGCGCAAAGCCCATTAACTTTTTCAAGAAGAAAAAAATAATGGCTGGGCCATTGCTTTTTTAAGGATCTGGCCCAATATTATGGCGTCTCATTCGCCTCTTCGGGCCTGCTGTCTCATCATCAACAAGATCAGGTCCACGTTGCCTGCAGCTGGCAAACAAACGGGCCGAGGCATAATTTCATCCGGCCCTTGTCCACCCATGGGAGAGAGAGCAAGCTGGGCTGTTAGATGGTGATCCAAAAAAGGCCGGGAAAAAGGCCTAACAATATATCCGTGGTCCGATTAGGTGTCTTTTTTTTTTTGATCTCTTCTCCTCCTCCTCCTTCCTTCCTTCCTTCCCTTCCCTTTAAGTAAGCAATCTGCAGAGCGCGGTCTGATTCCAGAAATTTTGCGGCGGCAGGCAACGTGATCTAGAGCCGATCGAGATGACAGGTCGCTTCTTGTTTCAGAACCTTCCCTCCCGGATCTCCTCTAGATCCAGAAGCCTCCTCAGCGTTCATTCGTCTTCGTCAACCGCCGGGGACGTTGTTCCGGTCACCCGGGGTGTCCCGGTACGTGCAAAATATCTCTGTTCGCTGTGGTGCGTGTTTCAGCGTCAACATCGTTTTGGGACGGACAGGAATTTTGGGTATTTTCTAGTCCCAAAATTTCAAACTGAAACAATTGGATTTAGCTTTCTTACTAATGCGGTCAGTTTCTCCTTTCAACTAAATCCAATTCGGTCCTTGTTGTTTTTCTTCACACTTAATCCTGAACTGCTCAAAGTCCTCTTTAATTTCTTTCCCCCCTTGAGATCTCCTCAATTTTCTGAGTTCTTAAATTGTTCCTTCATCATGCTCTGTTGCTGAAATTTCTCCTATCCTATTTCCTTTCCCCTGCCTATAATTGTGTTGGGGCCTTGGGGAGGCGAAAATCTGGTTAACTTAGTGCTCACTATTTTGCTCGTGGCACTTACGTACAAATATTCTTTTGCAAACAGCACAGTGCTTCGCCATGCAGCTAGGAGAAAGACGATGTGAATGCAGGAATCAAGCGGAGCAAAGGGGGGCATCGCCACCCCTTCGCTCCAGCCAAGTCTTGCGCATCAAGGCGAAGGCCCTTCGCCAGGGGCGAAGCTAGAAGTTTATGCCGTCGGGGTCATTGGGGTCTACAGGTTGCAATCTTGTATGTATGTATATATATATATATATATATATATATATTATATATATATATATATATATATATATATATATATATATATATATGTTGACACCAGATTTTCGCACCGGATATGCTGAGTCAGGTGGTGACGTGGTGAGGTTGGCACTGCGCAGTGAGCCCGTTGAATGGTCAAACAGATGATGCCGGAGAAGGAAGCCGATGCAGGAAAGGGGGTCCGATAAGCAGGAAAGTCCGATCTAATGATGAATGAAGAAAGGCGCATTGGCTAAGAAGGAAGCGTAGCATGAGCGGGGACTATTTCCTTTTCAGAAGGCGTATTGAGAGTCCCATTTTATATTAGATTTAGTTTACTTTATTTGCAAGTTAGTCAAGTCCGATCAGGACTCTTCATGACCAGGGTATAAATATAAACCCTCGTCCATTGTAAAGAACTATTCTCACAATCAATACAACCCGGCTTCATGCCAAAACCCTAGGAGTAGGTTAGAGTAGATCGACGAACTCATTGGTGGACGGGCTGCATCAGTTCCTGATCTCCGGCTTACCAGTAAGATTGTCAAGTTATCGAACTAGTGTAAGCTTTGAATTGAGGCGCATCGCCCTTTCTCGTTTATGCTGTTCAACCGATTTATCTTTGGATCATCAAGATTGGTCTAGATTCCCTGCGTCGGAGCTAGATCTCTATTGATTATTCAGTAGTTAATCGTTTACCGAGTTGTTCTTTTAGTTTTCGGGCTTGATCTAGATTCCCTGCGTCGGAGCTAGATTCATCTTGTTTATTAGAAGGCAGCTTATGCGGTTGTTTGGAGTTGCTAGATTGATTTAGATCTGCGCCATGTGAATTAATCTGATTCTTCAACAGCTATGAGCATTGGTTTAGTCCGATTTGAGCAATACTTATCTTACAATATCGTTCTAGGTCCGATTCATCTTCACAGCTTTATCTGGTTGTTCTTTGGGTGTTGGGTTTGATTTAGATTCCCTGCGTCGGAGCTAGATTCTCGCAAAATACTAAAGATTGATCTTTGATCGTCAAGATTGATTTAGATTCCCTGCATCGGAGCTAGATTCCTCTTGACTATTCAAAGACAGCTTTGAATATCGGAACTATCTTGTTACTATTTTATTGTTTATTTGCTTAATCTGACTAATTACCTGTGCGAGCATCTTGTTTAGTTGTTGGGTTGGTGAGTCGAGTTTGATTGTTTAGCTATCTGGTCTTATCATAGCTGGAGTATGTGCGCTGCATTCATCTGTGAAACCGTATCGAAACAGTTCTGGTCCGATTGGTTAGCTAGATGGTCCGATAAGATGAATCAAACCGGCAACTAGGCAGGATGGACGACGTATCGGCTCACACTTTGATTATTTAATATCTTGCTCAAAGGCATAGCTGATCCGTTACTTGCATATCGGCCATATTTTATGCTTTATTTTATTATTCAAAGGCTAATTTGTTACATTAATCAAGGTCCGATCCTGATTAGTCTGATTCTGAGGTCCGATTCGATGTCTGACTGAGGTCCGATTACATTAGTCTGATTGATGTCATCTATGAAGTCCGATTTTGAGGTCCGATTGGCATCGGCCGATTCAAGTCTGATTGGGTCTTGGCTAAAATCCAACGTGCATCTGCCGTCTGGAATAGAGCCGGCACAATCAAAGAGTAATTTAACTGTTTATTCCCTTGTCAATTTCAGGTCAAATTGACTGGCACGCCGCGAACCTGGACAAAGTGCAGGACCAGCACCGGAGTGAAGCAGATCTCCCTGGCCTTGTTGTGTTGCTCGCTGAGGATACGACCGCCGATTTTCCGCGTCAACAATATAAGAGTGATTTGCTGTTTTTATAATGGAATTAGCAAAATTCATCGGGGTCTGCTGCCCCCGGTAACTGTATGCAGCTCCGCCCCTACCTTCGCGCCGCCAAGCGCGGCAAGGAGGATCAAGGAGACTCGAGGGGTCCACCTGGCAGGAAAAGGGATTACACGTGGCGTCGCCTTGTCAAGTTAGCCGAGCCCTAGGATATTGGGCCGCACGTGGGCCTGGAAAATAACATTATACCCCCAAATATACTGGGAATGTAATTGTTGGGAGGACATCGGTTATAAAGTGACCCTGTCATGGGTCTATAAATAGCAGGGCGCCCCACACCAAGGGGGGCACTCCATCCTTTTGTCACTGCTCCCATCATTTTATAAATTGTCCCACGCATGTTCCCGTTCCGCTCTCTCACAAAACCTGTTGGATCTTTCCAAAATCCCAATAGTGGCGCAGTGCCAATGCGACAACCTCGCAAACTCAAGAAGAAAGAAACCAGATAGCAAAGCTAGAAGCCTTACAAAAGTGAGTTGAAGAGAAATAAAAGGCTATCGAAGCCATCAATGCCAAAAAGAAAGCAACTAGATATGACCAAGAAGTCCAAAGAATTGAGCAATTGCTAGCTCAACTTGATGAAGAAATAGCACGTCTACAAAGTGATGAAGAACCACAAGACAATTCCTAGCGACAAAACTTGCTGCCACACAATGCAATCAATCAGCAACCACCACTGATGAGGACACGGCAACCATGCATACGACCATGATTGATTCATGCAATGGAGAAAGAGGAGTCCAACAAGGGTGTTCAAGTAAAGAATGAGGCCCAAGGCTAATTCAATTCGAATCGCCAAGGTGGAGGCCCAAAGCAACTCAAATTCGAGCCCACTTCAGAGTCCAGGAGCAGTACGCACTAAAAACGACACCCAGGTCTAGTAGTAGTTTTTGCTAAGGTGGCTGCCTTTGTGAAATCAATAAAAAATAATAATAGGACCCACACTCATCCTCGTTTGCACCCTCTTATGCTGTGGGAATTACCAAGTTGCCCCTAGCCTCTCCTTCTAGTCCTCTTCTGCAGCTGCCCTCCCCTCCTGCACCGCTGCCATTGCCGATGACATTGGCCCCCTCAACTTATGGGCAGGGTATCTCATCGGATCCTCGACACAGAGGCGAGACCATGCAGCCGCCGGTGCTCCTGTCATTGCTGCCTCTAATGGAATGGTTGCAACTCCGGCACTTCAAGATCGATGCCGTGCACACACCGCGCACCATGGAGCTACTGAACGGCATCATCGACGACATAAATGTTTATGGTGTGGGCTGTTTGGTTTTGTACTTCGATGGTGAAAGTCATACAAATGTGATAGTTGAAGGTTGAAATATGGACTTTTCCATTTAAAATGCCCCAATCCTTTCCATGAATCAACCCACAATCCTACTGATTATAGGAATCTTCCATGATAACCCCAAAAATTTTGAATTTTACTTATATTTTTGAGCTTGGTGACCTTTAGAAATTCATATTTTTTGCATTTAGACTCCATTTTAATTTTTTGAGAGCACGATCATATAGTGGCATGACTACATTAAATAATACTTTAATTACATATGGCTTTATACTACAACAAAATATGGAAACTTCAGCTACTGTTGTTCAAAGGTTTAAACCATGCATCTAGAATTTTGATTATTTGTGAGCCCTAGAGACAATTAGAGTGCTTGATTCTTATCCTCACCCCCTTTTCAACACGTGGTGGGTCCCCTAGCAGCAACCTTATGTCTTCTTATCTCTATCCGTGGCTCATTTGCATCCACTTTATTTGGGCATGTCTATTGTATACTAATTTTTGAGTTATTTGATATTATCATCCAATATTTCTTCTTTCTTTATCTTGTAATCTTCTTCCTCTATATATTTCTTCTCTATCTAGCCATGGCGCTCCAAGCATGCTCCAATATCCTCGCCATGACCTCCTTTTGTATATGGTGGTTCCCAATATCCCACCACTATTACCCATCGCCACGCCTGCCCAATGAAGTGAGTTTCCCCCTCTTCAACCCTCTCTACATGTTATCTTCCATCGCCCCAACCTATGGAGCCCTCTTTGGCTCGTGGCTTGCCACAAGCTACCACTCCTATGTATGGTCTTGGGATACATAGGTTTGCAGCACAACATTGGAGAGGCATACGGCTCTTCCTTCTTCCTCCAATATCTCCATCCTTCTTACTCTTTTTCATTTTTCTCTGTTCTCCTCCTCATCCCTTTTTCTTCCAATGGGGTTCTAGAACGATTGGGGGGCATGAGACCCCCTCCGCCCCCTGCCCCCCCTCCACCCCACTAAACTGAGATGCAACATTGGAGAGGCATACAACTCTTTCTTCTTTCTCCAATATATCCACCCCTTCTTACTCTTTTTTATTTTTCTTTGTTCTCCTCGTCATCATCTTTTCTTCCAATGGGGTTCTAGAACGATAGGAAGGGGCATGAGACCCCCTCCGCCCCCTGCCCCCCTCCACCCCCACTAGAACTGAGATGCGGCGGCTACTTGAGTGCAGCCCCTCTAACGCATGCATATGTGTGTAAAGACTCTTTTTCATTTTTGGAATGTGCAAATAATGCAGGTGGGCTACACATAAAAAGAATAAAGAAAAGAATGACGGCTATGCCACTTTGATCAGTCATTGTAATATTTTGTAACAAGATTTTTTTTGGAACAAGAGAGGAAAAATTTATAAGGAGCGGTATATGCCATATCAAGTTCCCTGTGGTGCTCTTTCAAAGTAAGAATAGACGACTCTTTCAATTCAATCTTGTCCAATTAATTTTTCTATGGTGCCACGGTAATCATTTTTCCCCTACTCAACATAGTTACCAGACTCACATGTCTCAGACACCTCAAATGAGTTATTCTTTCCCTACTTAGATTTATAATTAAGGAGTAACCACACTGATGTGCCCAAACAAGGGGCATGAAGTAGACATGTCTGGAACGTACCGTGTGAGTATGGTACCGGTGCGAATATATGTTTGAGTGTCTCACCTTGTACTTAAAAAAGTGCACGTGCTATCTAAACTTTTCCCTTTTCTCCCCATTATTTTTTGAAAGACTTTTGTTCCCTATTATCGTGCATGCATGTCTCAAATAGATCTCCACGATCTCCACTCCATTCTCAAAGGATATGTTAAAGCAGAGCCTTGGTACGTAGCACCTTTGGGATAACTTTTTACCCGCAGTCAAAGATAATGCTCGCTTTGCATGTATATAGGCTTTGTTTAGTTCGCAAAAGTTGCAAAAGTTGCATTAAAAAGCTTGTCACGAGAGAGGGGGTACGTTTTTCAATGCGTTACTTTTGCGAAACTTGCATAAACTTGCACGAACTAAACAATGCCTAAATTGTCCATGGCCTCAATCATGTTGTTTTCAAGGCCTAAATTGTCCATGGCCTAAAAAGAAACTGGCCATGCCAGTGCCATAAGACCGTGCACGTGGCTGCTGCAACGGCCTCAATCATGTTGTTCTCTAGGCCGCCAGGAGAAGTCAAGATTTGCGTGCCAACTAGTGCGGCTGCGGCCGCTTCCTCCCCATCCTAACGTACGCGTTCGCAGGCCACTAGATCAGGCTAGCTCCTTCCGGAGTCCAGACGGAACAGTCCACAGGGCCGCTGGAATTCCACGCCATGGCGGCGTAAGCACGTCGGAGGCCGACGGCGACGGGTCAGTCGTCGTCGTTCGGGGACGAGAGGACGACGCTTGCTTTCCGTTGCCATCCGACGGATGCAAGGAGAGAGACGGGTTGCAGCGGCGAGTTGGCAGCTCGCTTGACCGATCTCGAGCCGCCGCGCAGGGCTGGTCAGCTTGGAACAGGACACGGCCACATGGGGAACACTGGATAAGCTAGAGGACACGGCCGGTGATCGAGACTAGTTCCACCAACAAAAACTGCATGTTTTCCCCATTACTTGTAAATGAAGCTCTACGGTAGAGAGTGAGAATAACTGAATAATAATTATGTAGTTTGGAAATATATGTGTACGTGCTGCTATGAAATTGGTTTACCAAATTAATGGTCCTAGAATATAGAGGACACCAAATTCAAAGTTGTTTAAATTGAGGGTTTTCAGTTTGAGTGTACCTTTGTGCAGTGTATGTATACCACATTAGTGCTAGGATGCATGCTGATTCCTTTTATGCTCGGATGTTCCCTAACCATCTTAATATTTACGGTAGGATATATATACAGTATCTCGGGAAAGCCTATACTCCTTGTGATGAAATGACATCTACAACCCTATCATGAATTTTCTCTGTCCATGAAAGAACGTCCACATTGTCCGGCACCGGGATCTCTATATAAGGCGGCAGCTAGCCTCAGCTTCGTAACTCCAATCCATTGCACTACAACACCTCACAGGCATCGATCGTGCAACTGCATTCTACCTTCCGGCCAGGAGCTGACAAGGTCGGTATCCAACTAATCTATTCCATTTCTCGTCCTCGCTATAGACACATGATACCAATTAAAGTTCTTCTTGATGCTCATATATTGCTGTGAATTCAGACCCCGGCAGGCAGCTATGGCGGCGATAACCGGCGGACGGGCGGCGGTGCTGGCGGTGGCCGCAGTCCTCTGCGCCATGGCGGCGATGGCGGCGGCGCAGCAGGCGTCCAACGTGCGGGCGACGTACCACCTGTACAACCCGGCGCAGAACGGGTGGGACCTGAACCGCGTGAGCGCCTACTGCGCGACGTGGGACGCCGGCAAGCCGCTGGCGTGGCGGCAGAAGTACGGCTGGACCGCCTTCTGCGGGCCGGCGGGGCCCAGGGGCCAGGCGTCCTGCGGCAAGTGCCTCAAGGTGACGAACCGCGCCACGGGGGCGTCCACGGTGGCGAGGATCGTGGACCAGTGCAGCAACGGCGGGCTGGACCTCGACTTCGAGACGGTGTTCAAGAAGATCGACACCAACGGGCAGGGGTACCAGATGGGCCACCTCAACGTCGACTACCAGTTCGTCTCCTGCTGAGCCAGTGATCGATCGAGCATTCGAGCTCGATCGATCGATCGTGAACCGGCGCCTGGGATCAGGAACAAGCCGGATGCATGCAATAAGCCTCGCTTAGATGGAATAAAATGGAAGCAGATGCTATAGTACTACTGAATAAACGAAACCGCGCATATTGGAAATTTGGAATAAATGAACTGGCTTTCGATATGAATTTGTTGGTGATCTCATGCTGACTTGCGATTTCATTTTCGTTTCAAAACTTTTAAGACCAGATTCAGTTTCAGTTTAGTATTTTTTTTTGAGTCGGAGTTGTGGCGTTGACATATTCAGTTCGTGGACACGTGACGATAGTAACATGCCAACATCCTTGTCATCAGTTCGTCGACGACACCCATGTTTGGCTTCACCCGGCACACTTACGTCCCTCTCACCCTGCCGGAACAGCAAACCAGACGGTGTCCAAACGGCGTACGGACGACGTCCACATGTCCTGATTCAGAGTTTCAAACAATACGGCCGTGGTGACCGACGACAGATAAGGTCAGATGTGTGCTGGCATTTCGATCGGATTACCCGAACGAGTTAGTGTGGGCTGTTGACTGGACTGGATGACTCATGGCATGGAAACTTGGAAAGTCATGCCGGCTTGGAAGAATCGACTGGAATCGTTGTGGAGGTGGTGGTGGCTGGCATCCAAAGTCCTGATGGCATGGAAAGTCTGAAGAGAGGAGAAAGTGTGCCGTAGAAACAAGAAATGTGTGGCCATTTCGGCTGCCCATTCCAACTGGAGTTTAGTGCTGTGTGTCCTGTCTAATTTTGACTAGTGACATGTGTTCAGGAGAGCAAGAGATTGACAGGAATGGAAGGGAGGGCGGTAGGGTACATGTACACTACTTTACGGAAAAAGATGTGACATGGAAATTATAGAAACTGTATATGGTACTGTCTTGGTTTGGAGGGCATAAATGACACTACTGTGTAAATGGAATCATATGTTATCGTGTTTGTCACATGCCAGTTTTTCACTTTTAAATCCAGCTTAATTCAGCTTGAGTCAGTGCAAAATGTTGCAAGTAGATATTCAAAATTAAGACAAGGAAAAACGAAGCGCGCTCCCTCCCTCCCTCCCTCCCGTGCCGGCGGGCACTCCGCCACCGGCGGCCACTGCGCTCCGCGCCGGCGGGCACTCCGTCCCCGGCGGCCACCGCGTCATGCCTTCTCCCGCGCCCTCCCACTCCCCCGCGTCTGTGACCCCCTTGCCGCCGGCGCCCTGCTCCCCCGCCTTGGTAGACACCCCGTCCACGGAGGTTTCGCCCTCCACCACCCCCCCTCTCCTCCGCGCCTCCGCCCCTCGGGTCACCGGCCGCCTCCTCGACGGCGAACATCTCAGTGGGCGCAACCTCCGGTGCTTCTCCCTCCCCCCTGGTTTCTCTAGGCTGCTCTCGCCAAGGAAACCACCCTCCTCCATCTCCCCTTCGGCTCGGCCCTTCTTCCCTGGCAGCACTGCGCCCCTCTCGTGCGGCGCTTGGTCAGGCGGAAGTGACGATGAATTGGAGCGCGTCGACTACGTGTTCACCCCGTCCCCCTCGCCTCGGGCCTCCAGCTACCGAGATGCGGTCGTCGGCTCCCCCCTCCAGATCTGGAGCTGCTGCCCCGGCGGTGCTGGCCGCTACCCCAGTGACTACAGTGCCGCAAGTGGCCCCAGTGCTCCTGGTCATCCCACCTGTCGTGGCCCCACCGGACGCCGTCCCCGAGCGACGCCGGAAGCGGAATCGACCCTCTCGCCGCGCTCGACAACGGCGCGGACCGCCGATCATGGTGGCTCCACCACCTATGCCTCCGCCTGCGGGCTGCCCGCGTGTCGATGAGGATGGCTTCCAGTAGGCGATGTCCCGCTCCACATGGCGTCGGCTGCTTCGCGCTGAGGCTCGCCCTCCAGCGGCCGAGCAACCGTGCCACATCCCCCTGGAGCCCGCCGACAGGTGCCTCAACTGCGTCTCCTACAACCACCGCGTCGCTACTTGCCGGCTACCCCGCAGGTGCCTTCGTTGCTATGGCTTTCGACACCTCGCTAGGCATTGCCGACGGCCGCGACACCTTCCTACCCAACAGGACCATCCCTGCGTCCGGTGGGCCGCCCACGCCTCCGTCTGCGCTGGCTCCAAGCTGCACACCTTCCCCTCCCTCGACGCCTCTCTCGGCCACCTCCCCCACTGCACTCTCGACGGGTCCGTTGCCGTGGCAACGCAACCCGGAGCATCGCTCTGTGGAGCGCTCGGAAGAGATCAACACGGAGGAGGCCCGCCTACGCCTTGCCTTGGTTGCGCTGATTGGGAACGCCTCCAGGGACTTCTCTACCACGGACACTGCGGCTGCCATCTGCTTGGCCTCCGGCGTCATTGAGGACGAGATCAAGGTTGTGCCATTTCACCCTGAGAACTTCTTGGTGTCCTATCGCTCCTAGGCGGTGCGGGACCGCGTTCTCAGCTCCAGCCCGGTTCCCATGGCCTCCACTGCTCTCTCCCTGCGGCCATGGATGCGGCTGGCGAATGCAATGATCACCACCCTCTACGCTAGGGTCAAGCTGGAGCTCACTGGCGTTCCTGCTCACGCATGGAACAGGCAGGTGGTGAGCAAGCTGCTGGGGGACTACTGCTGGATCGAGTGCCTCGACGGAGCCTCTGAATCCAGGGAGGATCAAACCCGGTACACTCCCTCTGCTTGGACCTTGGATCCATCGACGATCCCTCGGTCTAAGATACTCTCCATTGCTGAGGCCGAGCTGCCAGTAACCTACTCCAACCCAGCGATGCAGCTGATCTTCGGCAACCTCCCTTCCTACCTCTGGCAGAAGCAAATGCTTGACTACCACGTTGACATACAGCTGCGAAGCATCACAGATTTTGGCCCTAGGACTCCGTCAACGTCTGCTCCGTCCTCGCCGTCAGACGACGACAACAGTAGGCCGGACAGCAATCCGGACCGCTCCTATGGTTTCCGGCAAGGTATGGATCCAAGGATTACCGGATTCCCACGACGGGAGCTGGGCACGGGCAGCGGCGGCGCTTCGCGGGGCGGAGGCGTCGCGCCGATGCAGGTGGCTGCACCGGATCCGGTCGCCGCACATGATCCGGTCGGAACAACGTCATCCGAGTCAAAAGGTGCTGCAGCTGTTCAGGCTATGCGCCACTTTGACAAAGTGGATTCAAACAAACACATGGAGACAAACAAGATGGCCGCGATGGTCTCTGATCCGGCGCCATCCGACCCAACACAGATGAGAGAGCTGCAGGTCGCAACCAAGCTTTGTACTGAGCACAATTATGCGTGGGCCCGGACCCTCTAGGACGATGCTAACCTGCTGGGCGGCCAATGCGCGACCGCCCCGCCGCCATGGAAGGACCCCATGGTTCACGAGTTGGCCATCGCGAGGCAGACTTTTGCAGCGCGTCCTTCGCCCACTTGCCCTGCGGCTACACCTTCCAGTGACCCGGCCCGTGATGCCACGGAGGCTACCGGGGGGAACCCCCACAGGACCCTACTGCGGCCTCCATCGACGTCGCTTGCAACCAGTACAGTGCGGCTGGCGAGGGCGACGCTTCTGGGAGCGATGCGCCATCCTCCCTTCCTCTTCTGACCACCAAGGTCATCGAGGAAATGCCGCCCCTCACCCCAACTCCGATCGACAACTCTAAGGACGTCGCCTGCTCTACGCCGGCGAACAACGTTGCCTCGACGAACGCCGACTGCTCCAGTCTTTCGGCCTTCGCGCGCGTCATGTAGCAGAAGATCGCTTCTCCGTTGGCGCCACGACCCAACAAGACAAAGCGGATGCTCCCGCCGACTGTGCGAGAACTACCCAAGAGGAGTGAGCGACTGGCCAATCATCCTTTGGCATTGGTTGCATCGTCTAAGCGCGCTGAGATTGTCTTGATGCACCGATTCGATGAGGTCACCGAGCAACGCCCGGCGCAGCCTGCTGGCGATGCCTACAAGACGCTCTATGCAGCTGAACTCAGCGACAGGCACCTTGAGGTGATCAGGGACCTGCTTCCTGCCCTCCAAAGCAGATGCCCGGCCCTAGGGATTCAGGCCTGAGCCGCCTTGACCAGGGTTGTTTCATTCTCATGGATCAGATCACGATTGTCTCATGGAATGTGTGTGGCCTCAACACTAGGGCCAGGCGCGATGTGGTTAGAATGATGACCACTGACACTAATGCCTCTATATTCTGCCTCCAGGAGACAAAATTGGAGGTGATAACTACTGATGTAATCTTCTCTATGCTCGGAGCACAATTCAGTTTCTTTGAGTATCTTCCGGCTTCTGAAACTAGGGGAGGAGTTCTGATCGCTTGTCGCCACGACATTGCCGCTCTCATGGAGACATGCATTGGCTGTTTCTCTGTGACGGTTCTGGTGGTGCCTCTATCCGGTAAGCAGCCTTGGTGGCTCACGACGGTGTATGGCCCCCAGGACGACCAGGATAAATTGCTATTCCTGGATGAGCTAGCGGCAATCAGAGACGAATGCATCGGACCCTGGGTGTTGGCCGGAGATTTCAATCTCATTTTGGACCCCTCCGACAAAAACAACGCCAGGATTAACAGGCACAACATGAGCCGCTTCCGCCGCTGCATCGACGCACTCGAGCTGCGGGGTGTGCATCTACACGGACGTACTTACACTTGGAGTAATGAACGTTCCAACCCGACCCTCGTTAAGCTCGATCGGGTTCTGGTCACGGTCAACTGGGAGGACATCTACCCTGCGTGCTTCTTACAAGCGTTGTCTTCTGATGCCTCCGATCACTGTCCACTCATGCTCCAAACTCATGCCTCCATACAGAGCAAGCCCAGGTTCCATTTTGAAACCTTCTGGCCCAAATTTGATGGTTTCATGGAGGCGGTGCAGCGGGGTTGGACATGCCCGCCAGACGTCACGAACGCGTTCCGCCGGCTTGACTGTTTCCTTTGCAATGTGGCCAAAGAACTCCAAAGTTGTTCGGCAAAACACATTGGCTCTGTCCGGCTACAACTACTCATTGCCAAGGAGGTCATACTGCAACTTGACCGAGCCCAGGACCTGCGCCCCCTCTTGGATGCTGAACGTGATCTCCGATCGGAGCTCAAGCGACTGACTCTGGGGTTGGCATCACTAGAGCGAACAATCGCCCGGCAACGGTCCCGTATCTTGTACCTGCGGGAGGGGGATGCCAACATGAAATTTTTCCATCTGCACGTGCGCGGCCGTCGATGGAAAAATTACATCACCAAAATTTGAGATGAGGCTAGGGTGTTGCACACTGGCGACTCCATGGCGCAGGTGGTCTATGACTACTACGATGGGCTTCTAGGAACGAAAATCACCAGGACGGCCACACTAAACTTCCAGGCGCTAGGCATTACCCCCCGAGAGCTGTCCCAACTGGAGGAGCCGTTCACTGAGGATGAAATCTGGGGTGTAATCAAGGCAAAGCTGTCAGACCGATCACCGGGACCTGACGGCATGACAGCACAGTTCTACAAGACGGCCTGGCCGGTCATCAAGCAGGATGTGCTCTGGGCCGTCAACGCGTTCTACTTGGTTGATCAGAGGGGCTTCACTGCGGTGAATGGAGCTTTAGTGACTCTAATACCGACGCGGCCGAATATCGACCGACCAGTCTCATCCACAGCTTTCCCAAACTCATATCTAAGCTTCTAGCGAACCGCTTGAGCAAGCACATTGCAGAAATCGTCCTTTGCAACCAGAGCGCTTTCATCCACGGCCGCTCCATCTTGGACAATTTCATGTATGTTCAAAGTTCGGTAGTAATGCTATGCAAGAAGAAAGTCCCTAAACTACTTTTGAAGTTGGACATTTCCAAGGCTTTCGATACGGTTTCCTGGTCATTCTTGCTTGAGGTCTTGCAAGCCTGGGGCTTTGGCGCTCGATGGAGGGATTGGATGTCATTGCTGCTCTCGACGGCCACCACGAAAGTCTTACTCAATGGTCGGCAGGGTCAACCCATCGCTCATCGTCGCGGCCTGCGGCAGGGCGACCCGCTCTCTCCGATGCTCTTCGTTCTGGCCGGGGAGGAAGCGGTCCTGGCGCCGATCGGCCTCGACAACGTGCGGCACCAATGCAGCATGTATGCAGACGATGTCATTCTACTGGCCTCACCGACCATTCGGGAAGCAAGGGCCATCGATCGGATACTGAATGTCTTCGGCAATGTGTCGGGCCTACGCACCAACCTGGCAAAGTGCTCCATCACGCCAATCTTTGCTTTAGATCAAGAAATCAATGAGTTCAAGGAGATACTCCCTTGTGAGATTACCCAGTTTCCGATCAAATACCTTGGAGTGCCTCTGTCCATTAGAGCCCTCCCAAAATCACAATTCCAGCCGATTATCAACAAGGTGGCTTCCAGGTTGCCGGGCTGGCAGGGACCACTGATGAACAAGAGTGGATGCCTCACACCGGTCAAGTCCACACTATCCACCATCCCCATCTACATTACCATGTCCACCAAGCTTCCACCTTGGGTGATCAAACAAATTGATGGCATTCGGAGGAACTTCTTATGGGCTGGGCAAGACAAGGCTGTTCGAGGGAAGAATGCAGTCGCCTGGCCTACTGTTTGATGCCGGACAAACTTTGTCGGCTTGGGCGTGGTTGATCTGAAACTGGCGGGCTTCGCGTTGCTCATGCGATGGTTTTGGCTACAAAAATGTGGAAGCGATCGCGCCTGGTCTGCACTTCAAATCAAGGCGGAGCCAGAGGTCCAGGCCTTCTTCTTTGCTTCGGTGCAGGTTCAGGTGGGGAACGGCATGCAGACGCTATTCTGGACCGACGATTGGATCAATGGGCAAACAATCACCGCCCTCGCCCCAGCCCTCATCATCACCATCCCCACATGAATCAAGAACACAAGGACCGTGTCGCAAGCCTTGCAGGCCAGATGCTGGACCAAGGATATTCGAGGAGGCCTCTCTGTGCCGATGCTAGTACAGTACTGCAGATTGTGGCACGGATTGGCTTCCATCCAGCTGCAGCCGGACTCTGAAGACACTTTCAGATGGAGGTGGTCTGCGGATGGAAACTACAGCGTCAAGTCCACCTACACGCAATTGCACGTGGAGAGTACTAGTTTGCAAGGGGCTGATCCAATATGGAAGAGCTGGGCGCCACCAAGGGTAAAGTTCTTCGCTTGGCTGGTGCATAAACGCCGATTATGGACAGCGGAGCGACGACGGCGCCATGGCCTTGAAGCTCATGACCTCTGCTTGCTATGTGACCAAGAAAATGAAACTTTGGACCACATGCTGATCCACAGCTCGTTCGCGAAGGAGGTATGGTGGGGGGCCTTGTCTTGGATGCAATGCGTCTGCGTCTTCCAAACACCGGATACAACGGTCCCAGATTGGTGGAACAACTTGAGAAGACAACAACCAAGTCCACAGAGGAAAGGTATGGACACCCTCTTCATGCTCGTCGCCTGGAATATTTGGAAGGAGAGGAATGCCAGGCTATTTGACCGGCGATCAACAAACACCCATGAACTGCTTCAGCTGATCAAGCAGGAGATCGGGCTCTGGATCGAAGCGGGGGCGGTAAGAATGGGGAGTTTAAGGAGCGAGTAATCCCAAAACCCCTCTGGGTTGGAACTCTTGCGATCTTGTAATGTGTTGCACGAGCTTTGGCTCTGCGTTGTGATGTAATCAAACTCTTTTCTGCTTAATACATTGATACGCAACTCTCTTGCGTATTAGAAAAAAAAAGATATTCAAAATTAAAGAACTACCCTTATGGCCCATTGTAATTCACTGCAGCATCCCTGAAGCCCATTTGCCCATCTAGTTTCCCCCTGTCACCGATCACCAAATCAGATTGCGGTGCATATGTTCGCGGCACTCATCGCGATACTTCGACTTCGTTGCTTGGTGTACGCCGCCGCGAAATGAGAAATTTCACAATATGGGACTCAATACGTGCTCCTTTCAGAACTTGACACCTAATTTGCGTGTCTTCCAAAATTTGACACCGAGCACACGAATTCTTTCAATTCAGGTGTTTTCATCCCCTTTTATCGATTTTCCTTCTTTTTGTTTTTCTTTTCAATTTCCAGCCCATGTGAATAGTCGATTTTGCCCTTGTTCTCTTGCTGATTGGATCAGGAGATGCCTGGCTGATCCATTTTGTCTCTCGCTCATCTCTGCTATCGCTCCTGCTGCCCTGTTGCGTTTCTGCGGCCACACATCAAGAGAGGCTCTGCTCCTCGCCCGTTCTGTCTCTCTCCCGCCGCCGCCAACAAGGGTCCCAAGCAGTTGCGTTGGTTGCTGCAGGAAGCCAGGAACCCATCAGAAGCCGCTCGTCGTGTGCTGCCTCGAACGAACAGATCGATTTGTGCGTCTTGTGCCCGTAAAAGGCAAAGAACCTCAAGTACGAACCAATCAGCTCTGTGAATGTGCTCTAAGAACTAATCCATCAAGCAATGCAATTAGTGCTTCATGCAACAAATTAATTCGTATGTAGCGGTAGCAGCTTGCCGGGCCATGCAAGTCGCCGCGGCAGCCTGCTGGGTCCATGGCCGAGCTGGTGCGAGCAGGCAGGGCTTTGGATTCTCCAAAGTGCTGGCTGTCGTGGCACCACTATCGAGGGCTTAAAGCCTTCGTGAGAGGAAAGAGAGGCGCAAGCCATGTGATCCTTGATGCGTGGCCGCGGAGGCGCAACGGAGCAGCATCCCGGAGCGATAGCAGAGACGAGCGAGAGAAATAACGGAGGAGCCAAGCGTCTCCTGATCCAATCGGCAAGAGAACAGGGACAGAATCGACTTCTCACACAGGCTGGAAATTGAAAAGAAGAAGGAAAAGAAGGAAAATCGATAAAAGGTGTTGAGGCCATAATACCAGGGTGCCCGATCACGAGGATTACCGACTACCGACTCCGAACACTATCAAGACTCCGAACAAGACACGATGGCCAGATCGCAGAAGGAAAGCCCGAAGATAGCTAGAGTCCTACTAGGTTTAGGTCTATCTTGTCTTGTAAGGCACGTCTCCCTGGATATAAATAGCGGGGGTCCTGTATGTAGAGGGTATTCACGATCTTAGACAATCCACCCGAGGGTACTTGTTACGCATTGTAATCTGTACTCGACGAAATAATACAAGCAGCAACTGGACGTAGGGTTATTACTCGATCTCGAGGGCCCGAACCAGTATAAAAATCCCGTGTCTCTCTGTTCGTTACCATGATCAATCTTCGCACGAAGCGGGGTGCCTGCCGGACAAATATCTGCCGAGTACAACCTCGATAGAGGCGCGCCAGGTAGGGGCCCTTGCGTGAAGAAAGATCATGCCGATCGTCAACGGAGTCTGGATCGCCGACGCGTCGAGTTCATCGATGCCCTACATGCCCAGTTCCGTCAAGTCGGAAGCCATCGGGAGTTCTGCCTCTGCTTCTGATCTCTACGCTCACCGCCATCTAGTGCCTGCACGGGAGATCCGCTTCGGGGATCTCGTATTCGAGCACCAAGGCGACTACGAGCTCAAGATGACAGGGATCCATCCCGATCTCACATGCGCCGGTCGGGAAGTTTTCGCCACCTTCACGGAGCCAACTCCCAAAGACATTGCAGATCGCACTGCGCAGTTGGATCTCGACTACAGTGGATCTAGCAATGGGTCAGAACAATCCGAAGACCGCCGCATCCATGTGCTAACTGCAAACGGGACCGAGGCCGCTGCCGAGTCATCTAGCTCGCGCAGACCCATGCCTCCTCCACGATTCAGCAACGCACCAACACTTCAAACGGCTAAAACCCGTACACAGCAGGTTGCGTCCTCATTGGCTCCCCGAGATCTCAACAACGATTTCCGGGCTGTCGAGCAGGACAATCTGCAGATCCGAACCCTCTTGGAGACCATGGAAGCAATGGCTGAAGGGACTCCGATGGCCACCATAGCCAAGAAGGCTCGGGAAGCAGCGGACAAGACCAAGGAGCGCATCGAGGCCGCCGCTGCCGCACCACCAGCTCCGTCAAACAGACCACATGAACCACAGCCGGTTCGGTCCCGATCTGTTAACGGACGACCGCACTATCGCCCACACGAGGGGCGCGACATGAGGCCGCAGCTCGAACGCAACCGTCGCGCTCGCGATGCTCGGGAAACTCTCAACTACAATCGAGATTACCGAGCACGTGAGGGCTACTATCGGTCCCATCCAGATTCGCCGCCACGTGACTCCCGACCAGGCACGGGGGGATGCCTTGCGTACTCCCCAGCCCTGCGCAAGGTCAGGTGGCCCGAAAAGTTTCGTCCTACTAACATCGAGAAGTATGACGGAACAACCAACCCCCGCGAGTGGATTCAGATCTATTCCACGATCATCGACGCCACCGGGGGCGACGACTACGTCAAGGCCAACTACTTGCCGACTGCCCTGCAGGGATCAGCCCGTACGTGGCTCATGAACCTGCCCGAGGCCAGCATCAAGTCATGGGCCCACCTCCGGGAGACGTTTGAAGCCAACTTCCAAGGCACCTACAAACGCCCCGGACATGAAGGAGATCTGCTCAACTGTGTGCAGAAGCCTGGAGAATCCCTCCGGGACTACATCCGCCGGTTCAGCGACACCCGTAACACCATCCCTGACATGGTGGATGATTGGGTGATTGTGGCCTTCAATCAGGGTTGCAAGGACGAGCGAACGGCGGAGGAACTTGCCAAGAAGAACCCGAAGACGGTGGCAGAGCTCTACGGGATCCTAGAAGAGACCGCCAAGATGGCGGACGCCCGAGCACGGGTTCACGGAAAGCCCGAACAAAGCCAGCCAGCCGGGGAAGGCAAGAAGAAGAATAAACACAAAAACAAGAAGCGCAAGACCGAGGGCGACGAAGTCATGGCCGTGGACAACAAGCCCCCGTACAGGCGTCAAGGCAAACCAGCCGATTTCCTGATGTACTGCCCGATTCACCGATCTACAAAGCATCACTTTGTGGACTATACGGTGTACAAGAAGCAGAAGCAGGAGGAGGAGAGCCAGCAGCAGGGAGCTCCGCGTGACCAGGCAGCTCACAACCCTCGGACGGCGAACTACATGGACTGTGATGATGAGCCAGATCTTCCCGAAGACCTGGAGATCGCCACAATTTTCGGTGGCTATTCTACTCGAACCTCCAAGTCCCAGCTAAAGCTGGTCGAGAGGCA
>CM014277.1:64194800-64212364 GCA_004135705.1 Alloteropsis semialata
CCGCGCTCGGGGAGGCCCACTCCTCCCGCCAGCCGCCGCCGGTTCCAGCTCCGGCTCCGGCTCCGGCTCCCGCTCCCCCGGCCGGCCGCCGCGCCTTGCCTCCGTCCCGCTCTCCCGTCGGCCGCCGCGCAGGGCCTCCTCCCGCTGGCCTGGAGAGATAAGAGCGAGAGAGATGTGAGGACGGGAACTTGGGAAGAAGAGATAAGAGAGAGATGACGATAGGAGTTGAGAAAGAGATAAGTTAAAGGGTGGGAGAGAGGGCGGTGGTAATGGGAATTTAGTGCCGGTTGAAACCTCGAGCCGGCACTAAACTGCCTAAGTCAAGTTAGTGCCGGCTGGAGCCCCCAGCCGACACTAACTTGGCATTTGACTGTCACACTGTCGGTGCGGGAGCGCGCGTTAGTGCCGGTTCGGAGCTCCAGCCGGCACTAACATGGCTCCCGCGGCACTGTTTTCTGGAGCCGGCACTAAATGATGACATTAGTGCCGGCTCCAGGGGGACTGGCACTAACGTGCACGCACCAATGTGAAGTTCTCTCGTAGTGTGCATGTTAATATCAGATCGATGTTTGTGCTCTACCATTTGTTAATTATATGCGTGTATATTGCTTCCAGGCTTGGAGTGAGCTACCAGAAGGCCAAATGGCAAGAGTAGCAGATGATTTTCATCCACCTGAGTATGTATTTTTCTTCTTTTAGTTTACACTAAAATGTTATATTTACTTTGTGCCATGCTAAGTCAGATTATGTACTAATTGTTCTCCTATATTTTTCAGACAGCGAGGAAGAACGTGTTGTGATTTTTAGTGACATGAGATTGAACTGGTTAGTGGTAGTAGTGAAGATCGTTCATGATCTGTTAGTGCTCTATCTCCATCTGTTACCTTTGGATCATTCAATTCTTGATCTGTTAGTTCTCAAAATCAACTGGTATTGTTCTTGATCTGTTAGTTGTTCTTGATCTGTAATAAACTTGATGTATGGACTACAAATGTAATGTGTTGGTACTGTATTTGTGGATGTATTATATATTTGTGAATTATTGTGCTGTGAAAATTGAGATATTGTAATTATTATTTTTTAATTTAGAAAAATATATCACAGCCGGTTCAAACTGGCTGTGAAAATGGTAGGAAAAACCGGCTGTGAAAACCGATTTTCACAGCCGGTTTATGTCAAAAACCGGCTGTGAAAATCGATTTTCACAGCCGGTCAAAAACCGACTGTGAAGTTCTGATTTTCAGCGCCACTTAATCACAGCCGATTTTCAAAACCGACTGTGATAGGGCCAACCGAACCGCCTGTGATAGCCTTGCTGTAGTAGTGAAATCTTCACGCTGCCATCACCTCTATCCGTGGATGTTGCACTGCTGCAAGTATGAGTTATCGTAGTTAATAAGGTGTCTGTTCCAGTAGCCTCTCTACTTTGGGACATTGGCGTAGCTAGGATTTGAGTTAGAAATTTCCAGCCAGGGTTTCCCAATATAGTGGATAAAAGATGCGCTCTCAAGCTCATATCTCGTACAATGTGAGGACCTATGGTGGTCATCCTTAGGTGATGAGTGATTTTTTTGGGACTTCGTGATGAATGATTGACAACCGTTGAGTGGATTGATGTCTTTTGGCTTGTGATGTGCAGGTGCATGAGGCAGTATGGTGGCCGACGGCGTGTGATGAAGGTGAAGCAAAAGGGTTCATGCCGATGCACCAAGGGCTGTGAATGGTGCACACGAGTAGGCTTTGACTGAGGAACCCGGAGAGTCTGGGTAGAGTCATATGCGATCGGCATGGTGCACGGAAGAGCATGATTACACGTTGTGATGAAGATGGTGTCGATCAAGTCAAACAGGATGGAGGCGTCAAAGGCTTGACAGAGGCCAGACATGCGTCGACATCAAGGAGGTCGTGTAGCTTGCAAACGAAGATGGAAAATTTGAGTGGTTTGGGCCTCAAAACCACTGCAGAGGCAGGTTTGCCTTTTTTGCTCTCAAAATCAGGAGCGCGTACAGTGAGGTTGGATAGCGGGATGGAGGGCACGTGACGAGATAGAGTTTACATCCTTCATCCATAAAAAAACTGCACTACTCTAGCCTCTCGTGTGCTGCTGCTTCACCATCGCATCTATAGCAATGAGAGTTTATTTCTTTTGATAAAAACTTTAGATGATTATTTGGCAACGAAATGACTTCAAACTAAAATGTGGTTAAGAGATAATTTCTTTGTGTATTAGTTGTATCCATGCATCCCACTCACATATGAAAATTTACAATCTTTTGGAAACAAACTCCTGTGTACTCCTATCCTGTCACTACTGGTTTGAATAATAAGGTGTCATCTGGTTATGTATATTGTGTAACCAACAGTGATAACAGTGTCAGTGCTGGTTATTTGTATATATGAACTAGTAGTGATAGTGAGATGTCGTCAGTGCCTATTTATCAGAGCTGGCAGTGATAGTATGGATCGGAGACTTTCATACAGTTGAATCGTGTTGAAAGATCTGGTAGAGTAGTCTTCTCTCTAAGATTGCTTGCGATCCAGTCACATATACTCTATATAAAGTGTCCTCAGTGCTTAGTAAAAATAATCTACACCCTTAAAAATGTGCAATTTTAATTACATTATTCATACCATCACATAATGTTTGCGCCATTCTTCATGCATGTCAAAGATGTCCCAGGTTCAACCACAAAAGCCTTTGCGTCAAACTTGTTGAAGATGCTTAGATTTGAAAAATCAACAAGTCTATTGAATGGAATATAATGATGGCGTTGATAAGAGGTGCATTTCCGAGCAGCACTAATTGCTTTATTCTTCGTACCTCTGAGCCTATGAGGCCAAAACCGACGCCAAATCTTTCTGCACTGCTGCATCATTCTCAAAGAAGGGAACACCCCAGTATTTCATAAGGAGTTTAAAAACCAACGCAGTATTTTACTTCACACTCGGAACAAGCAGGAGTAAGGAAAACGAGAGGGCAAAAAAAGACTTTGACTCAGCATCCAGAGCAAAGAAACCTGCAAATAAACAATTCAGACGCCCTAAGCTAGCTAGCAAAATTAACAGCTCGTGGTGCTCATCCGTGGTTTGGATTTTAGATTGGTGCCATTGATCGTGTCCAAGGCGGCAGCTTGCCTATAACCTCGGATTAGATGGCCACTAACATATATTCCTCCGTCAGATAAATGGCCGCTCTCTCAATAGTTTCAACAAGAACACTGGGGCCTCCGGCGGGGATGTAGCTGGTAGCAACAATATGTATGTGTGTGTGTGTGTGTGTGTGTGTGTGTGTGTGTGTGTGTGTGTGTGTGTGTGTGTGTGTGTGTGTGTGTATATATATATATATATATATATACACACACACACACATATATGCCTTAATCTATTGTCCTAGGCCACAGGAGTTGCTTAGCGCAGGTCCTCAGAGACTCAGATGCAGTGTTGCTATTTGAGCCATGCGTGAGTCGATCAGATTGTCTATGATATGGTGGGCGAGGCTATTTGTGGCAGAACCGCCCAAATTAAACCGGCTTAAGTGCATTGACACTCATTTTAAATAAATAATCATGTCTGCATGCACTTAAAATGGTCTAATCTGGCAGTCTGTCGGGTAAATCCCGATTCAACCACAATTGGAACAAGGATCGAAACAAACACCAGAAGTCTCACTCGACGGTGAGCGCAGATAGTACAAGTATGACATAGATTCAAAACTGTACGGAGTAAGTCGTTTACAAACCAAGTTTAAATACAAAGATGGTGACTACACGTAGAGCTTCGTGACTTCCCGTCCTTCAGCATCATGGCCATTGTACTTAACACAGCAAGGACAAAACTCAACATTATCGTGCCCTGAAAGAAATAAGCAACAAACCCTGAGTACTTACTACTCAGCAAGACTTACCCGCCTTAACTAACTATTAGCATGCAAGCTTTTGGCTGTAGGTTTGTTTTGCTCAAAAGCTTACTAATAATTGATTCTATTTTCAAGGTTTTAGCATCCAATTAGTGGGATAATACTAACTTCTATGTTTGCCATCCAAACCACTATCAAGTTTAAAAGCAATTCATTAACAAACAATAATTTCCATACCTTCATTCAATCAATCATTTCTTATTCCCGTTCACTTTCATTATGTCGCACTGTGACAGAAAGATCAAGGTCCTCTTATCTGAGAGGTACAGCGAATCGACTCGAATTTAACCTTGCAAGGTAGACCTAATCACACGACATGTACGCGCCCCGTCGGGCCGTATATGGCAACCGTTCCCTATATGCACCCCGCATAGGTGAACTGCCCTGCAGCCCGGGACCGCTAATCCCCACCGATACCAACGACGGGTCAGCCATGAGTTACAGACTAGCACCACTGAGAAGACAGTATCAGTTCACACTACCAGTTTGCATATAGGTACGTAGGTTTACCGGGTTTAACTACCTCTTACTACCGGCATGTGATTAGTACAGTTCACCCTCAATCAATGTGCCACATGAACGACTTCACTTTTAACAATAAGCCATCAATCCCATACTTATCCTTTAAAGCGAAAACTCTATGTCTCGCGAGTGACGGTAATCACTCGTCTTCTACCGAATTTATTAAGCATAGCAACTAGCGATGTAACATACTATTTTTAGACCAGGTACCTAAGAATCATGCATCTAGGGTTTCATACAACTCCTAGAAACGTAAATGCACATAGGTACTTAAGTAAAACATTGCATAGTTTTAAAAATAGGGGTTATGCACCGGGGCTTGCCTTGTTGAAACATAATGTTAGTGCCAACTAGACCTGGGCCTAGTAGGTCGATTCTTCATAGCCTTCTTTTGCTGTTGTTCCTGGATGCTCGTACAAAACGTTCTCGAACGCGGCATCTACATGAACAATTATGATGCAAACATGAGATGATGCATGAGCTACTTAATTTACTTTTCTTAATTTACTTCCTTCATTAACTCCCATGAAGCAAAAGAATATGATATGTGTACTTAAGAGTTTAGCAACACATGCACACATATAGTATAAATATACCCCTTACTAGTGATGTTAGTCATTTTTAACTTCAATATATTCAGAGCCTCTACTATATATATAAACTAAGATGTTTAGCATTAAAACAACATGATGCATTTATGTACTTATGTGATAACTTATTTTACCTAGCTATACAAGATGCACCATTTAATTATTTTAGGGTGAAAGTGGCAATTATATTATACTAGCATTTCCATGGATAGGAAATAAATCTTATGTCTACATAAATTAATCTTAACATTTTATTATCTCTTTATGATTTCTTAAGTATTAACCAAGGTTAATAGACATTATCTGACATGAATTAAAATGTGTATGTAAAACTTAGTTTATGATTATATATTTTTGTTGGAGAGAACTCCGCATGATGAATCCAACAAAATTTAGTTTGTATTTTTTTCCATTTTTTTCTGTGATTTTATACGATTTTTACCAAGCAATAAACATTGATTTAATTAGAAAAACATTTAAGAACCTCCTGGGCCGGCACTGGGCTCGGCCCGGCCCAGCACTCGCGTGGCCCAGTTCGAGCGCGTGCGCGCGGCCCGGCCTATGGCCTGCGCGTGGCCCGGCCCAGCCGGTTCGGCCCATGGCCGAACGGCCAAAAGGCCGACGCGGCCTGCGGCCTGCCTGGCTCGCCTCTTCTTCCTCCCTCCCTTCCTCGTCTTTCTCCCCGAGCGGCGGCGGTGACGGTGGCGCGGCCACGGCGAGGAGAGAAGCCGGCGAGGACCTGCGCCAGGTAAGCTTCTTCCTTTCCCCCTCACTCTTTGCTTCCTTCCACTGCTCCCTCTCTTTCTCTCTCATCCCTGTTAGGGTTAGGGTTCCGGGGCGGAATGGGTGACCGGCGGTGAGCTCGGGGCGAGGTGGAAGAAAGGCGGGTTGGTGGTGCTGGGTTGAGCGGGGGTAGGAGGGGCTTTTTATAGGCGAAGGGGGGTGTCACCGGCCGGGGAGAAAAATCGACCGGTGGTGAGGTGGAGGTGGTGGCAATGGGGGATGAATGCGAGGAAGGGATGAATCACGAGCTTGGTGAGGTGATGGCCGCGGTGGATAAGGACGGGGAGCTCCGCGGCAGCTCGGGCAGTGGCGCGTGGCGCGGATGGCATGGGCACGGCATGGGCGAGGTACGGCGGGGAATGAGGTGGGGCGAGCGGCGTGTGCAGGCTCGGCGCGTGGCGAGGTGGGGTCAGACGCGCGGCGGCTCAGCTTGGCCGGCGCGTGGCACGGACGCCGAGGTCGGCGATCGGGTCACGGCATGGAGTTGCCGTGCTGTGGCGGCGCTCTTGGATTTTTATTTTTATTTTTATTTTTTTTTGAACTGGGATGTTACAATCCCACCCCCTTAAAAGAATCTCGTCCCGAGATTCCAAGGATGAAGCGAAATTAGAGTGAGGTGGAGAAAAGAAAAATTCGTTACATTAGAAAGCTTTGGAGAGATTTATGGAAGAAGACTAGAAGGTGTGGAAGGATGTACGAAAATCATTGCAATAAGCCACATCCACACAGAGCTGAAATACCTACGCGCTCCAAGTGATACAATCGTGTAATCCTTATCGTTTATTGCAAGTAGGGATGTACTGGTTGTCAGGATGTACTGACCTTCCAAGTTCAAGCCCGCCTACATAAAACGATATTAAATACACGAGAACCTTGGTTCCGTCGTGGCATCTCAGATCATGTGACAAGGCTCCACAATAAAATAGAAATTATATGTAGCAGCCCAAAGATTAACAGTTAAGCAGTCGATGGATAATCTAACAAGAAATGATGTATCTAAGGAATATAAAGAAATTCAATGCATTTAGGATTGCTAGCTTACTCGGGAAGCTACCAGTTTTAAATGACCGAACGTTTGGTGTGAACCGAGGAAATGCCCCGATCACGTTTGGTCAGGGTCAAACTTCTCGAACATACTAAAATTAGTTAGTCTGATTGGAAGAAACTTTCTGTTCGGGAATTTTGTTTCTGGGCGAGCAGTTTCATGAACAGATTGACACAGACAAATTTCCAAGCACAGAGCAAAAAAGGACTTTGATTACATCCATCAAGTGAAATTTCTTCATTAATCCAAAAGGGAGTACATTTCACAGGGGATCGATAACTATCCTGAAGTCAAAAAACAAAAGCGCCCTGATCTTGGGTTGATGATTGTCAACCAGATTGATCAGGGCAATGGCGTGCTCGACGGTGGATCATCATCTACCGCGTTCTCTTCTTCAGAGTCGCTAACGAGATCCACGAGCGCTCCGTCTCCAGGGATCCCGATCAGGTCGCGGTTCAGGGAGACGAAGAGGCGCTGGGCGAGTTCTTCGTCGCCGCTGGTGTCCACCGGAGCTGAAGACGAAGATGCGCCTGCGTGCGCCGCCTCTGGCCTCAGCCGGACTCCGCTCCCTCCTTGTTCTGGCTCGTTGTCGTCGGAGAGGGAGATGGGAGACGCTGGGGCTGGGGAGGAAGACGCAGGGCGTTTCCCGACGGCAATGCACGACGGAGCAGCCTCGGGAGATGGGGGCGCCATCACCGGAGCCTCCTCCTCTGGTGGCTCGACCTCGACTCCTTCATCCCCGTACCAGGGGAGGGCCAGGAGCGGAGCCTGAGGAGGAGCAGTGGGTGGTGTCGTCGCCGGCGGGTCCTCCGGCTTGTCGGGCGGTTGTTCGCCGGAGCTGCGAGGAGAGTCTCTGAAAAGGAGGCGAGGAAGCTTGAACTTGCGGTTGAGCTTTTTCTTTCCCATGGCGAGGGGAGGAAGAAGGCTTAGAATGGAAGGTTCAAGTACAAATCAATCCAGGAGATCTGATACTTAAAGACCCAGGGGTGCGACGCTTCGCACGGGAATCGTGGAGCCGGAGCAGAGCCGTGAATGCCGCGTGCGCTGCTAAAGTTCCGGGAGACGTGCGGAGTGGGTTTTAAATGCACCGGGCAACTGTTACATCAATCCAGGGGCGTTTCACTTTCCAAGACGGAACAGTTCTTTTTTACTATTATTATGGCTGATATTTTTCTTTGACCTTATCATTCAGATGCAGGTTTCAACATTCAAGAGTTCGGGAACTTTTCTGGCTCTCATGCACAAGTGATTGACGAGGTATTAACATATCCAGAAATCACCCAAAGAGCAAAAAGACCCGAAGGCTATTGGACAATCAACCTTTTCTGAACAAGATAAGCTCGGGGGCTACTGTTGAGGCCATAATACCAGGGTGCCCGATCACGAGGATTACCGACTACCGACTCCGAACTATCAAGACTCCGAACAAGACACGATGGCCAGATCGCAGAAGGAAAGCTCGAAGATAGCTAGAGTCCTACTAGGTTTAGGTCTGTCTTGTCTTGTAAGGCACGTCTCCCTGGATATAAATAGCGGGGGTCCTGTACATAGAGGGTATTCACGATCTTAGACAATCCACCTGAGGGTACTTGTTACGCATTGTAATCTGTACTCGACGAAATAATACAAGCAGCAACTGGACGTAGGGTTATTACTCGATCTCGAGGGCCTGAACCAGTATAAAAATCCCGTGTCTCTCTGTTCGTTACCGTGATCAATCTTCGCACGAAGCGGGGTGCCTGCCGGACAAATATCTGCCGAGTACAACCTCGACAAAAGGGAATGAAAACACCTGAACAGAAAGAATTCGCTTGCTCGGTGTCAAATTTTGGAAGACACGCGAATTAGATTTCAAATTCTGAAAGGAGCACGAATTGAGTCCCAAATTCTGAAATTTCTCCCGCGAAACGGCGACCATGCTTCTGCCGCCGCGCTACCGCCACCGGTTGCTGCCCACTGATGTCGCTAAGCCGAGTCACAAAGGCTTCAACTGATCAGAACAACGGTGTGTCCCTTAGTATCCAGTCCCAACCTTGCAATCTCTAATTGTTCATCGTTGCAATCAGCCATAAGCGAAGGCACGAGGTAAGCCAGAAAGTTGCTTCTCCCTTAATTTCTCATCTCAGCGTTTCAAATATGACTAAATTAGATGTGATGATCCATGGTGTCATGGTCAAACAATCGAACTCCACAATTTCCATATGGTGTGATTTATTGCCTACCACATAGATTAGTTCGTTGGAATATATATAAGTATTAATTAACTTGGAGTTTCATGTCCCTAATTTCATTATCAGGACTCCATAATACACAAGTCATCATTGTTTGTACAAAAAAAAAGAAATTGTGCTCAGATCTAAATTATATGCATGCCACTATAATACAAAATGGAATTAGTACAATGGTTGGCTCAACCAACCGCATCGGTAAATGCCATTATTTACTATAGAAAATTCCTTAAGAGACATGTCCATGAAAATTAACTTCCACCTGTAGCCTATTTATGCCTTTGAAATCAATTTCCACTGTCATGGTAACGGATTATACAAAATTATTTAATTTCCATCTTTTTTACCATGAAGGAAAAAAACATTGACTTATATTGCTTCTTCACTAAAAATGTCTCATTATATTATTCATACCATCACATAATGTGCAATTCTCATTATATTATTCATACCATCACATAATGTTTGTGCCATTCTTCATGCATATGCAACCACAAAGCCTTTTTGCGTCAAATTTGTTGAAGATGCTTAGATTAGAAAAATCAACAAGTCCAGTGAATCGAATGATGGCCTTATAAAAGGTGCATTTCCGAGCAGCACTAATTACTTTATTCTTCATATCTCTGTGCCTATGACTGCTTGGCAAAACCTAAACAGCTTTCTAGTGGCAGAGATTTTTTCGTCTGTGACTTACATAGTCGTGGTCATTTTTCTGTAAGATCTATGAATCATTATCTCATAAACTAGGGGACTCCCTTCAACAAAAAAATTCTTATGAAAGCTAAAGATCCTGCTAAAAATAAAGATCTTCCTTTGGTACCTCCATCGAGGTGTGATTCTAACAAAGGATAACTTAGCAAAGAGAAACTAGACTGGTAGTAAAAAATGTTGTTTCTGTGATAGTAATGAAACAATTGAGCACCTCTTTTTCGACTGTCAACATGCCAAAATGATTTGGAGAGTTGTTCTTGTAGCTAACCCCACCTAAGTCAACATCATATATGCTTGAAAATTGGTTATCAGGCATAAGTAAGAAAGATAAAAAATTGATTTTTGTTGGGATAGCAGCTATTTTGTGGGCAATTTGATATACGCGTAATGAATTTGTGTTTGAGAAAAAATGAATTACCTCTTTTATGCAGGTTGTACTGGTTATGGTTTTGGACCCTGTTATAGCGTGATGACACAAGAGAAACCGTCCGCTCGGCAAACAAGGCATTGGAGGTCGTCGCCTTGGATATCTTCGCCAAAAGTGCATGGAGAAGCAACAATAGACTTTGCTTTTGATTTTATATCATTTGCGTATACTTTCTCTTATTTACATGATCAGCTAAATCTGAAATTACTGTAAAAACTTGGCTATGTGCGGTCGCAGAGGCCGAAAACAATATCTTTTTTCTAAAAATCTCTATGCCTATGAGGCCGTAACCCACGCCAAATCTTTGGCACTGCCGCATCATTCTCAAAGAAGGGGACACCGTACCCCAGTACTTCATAAGGAGTTTAAAAACCAACGCAGTAGTTTACTCCACACTCGCAACAATCAGGAGTAAGGAACGAGAGGGGAAAAAAAAGACTTAGCTTCCAGAGCAATGAAACCTGCAAATAAAAAATTCAGACGCCCCCGTTCGGTTATAAGGGAGTCTCCTGGAAAAAAAAATCCACCTGAAACAGCTAGTTTACTTTGTATAAGCAACTAAACTTGGAATGATTCCAGGACCTGGAACGAGCTAACCGAACGAGCCCTAAGCTAGCTAGCAAAAATAACAACTCATGGTGCCTGTCCATGGTTTGGATTTTAGATTGGTGCCATTGATCGTGTCCAAGGTGGCAGCTTGCCTATAACCTCGGATTAGATGGTCACTAACATATATTCCTCCGTCACATAAATGGCCGCTCTCTGTATCGTTCCAACCAGAATATAGGGGCCTCCAGCCGGGACATAGCTGCAGCTAGAGCAATATATATACCTATATGCCTTAATCGTCCTAGGCCACGGGAAAAGCATAGGCATTTAGCGCAGGTCTCAGAGACTTAGTTGTAGTGTTTCTATTTGGGCCATTTGTGAGTTGATCATATTGTCTATGATATGGTGGGCGTGGCTACTGCTCGCCGCAACAACTTTGGCGGCGCCATCACAGCTCTTGGCGGCTGCCGCTGGAGCAGAGGGCGAGGGCCCGATTGGTCTGGCGAACTGCACCACCAAATGCGGGGACGTGAGCGTGCCGTACCCTTTCGGCATCGGCAGCGGGTGCTACCTGATGGGGTTCAACCTCAACTGCAACACGAGCTACGCCCCGCCACGCCTGTTCCTCGGCGACGGCACTCTCCAGGTCGTGGACATCTCCCTCGACAATGCCACCATGCTTGTCCACGGCCCGCAAGGAGGCACGGACATGGCAGGGTCTATCCCAAGGGGTAACAGCACCATCAATGGCACCTGGGGCGGCCCTATGTGGGGTCTCACCGAGGACGGACCCTACATCCTGTCAGAGGAGCACAATGAGGTCGTTCTCATTGGATGCCACCTCGTGGTGGAACTGCGCATAGCTGGCACCGACGACCTGTTCATCAACAGCTGTGCCTCAACCTGCACCAGCACATTTGGGATCCAGGGCGACGAGTGCAACAAACCGGAGACAAGAAGCAGTAAACGTTGCCGCGGGTGCACTGGCATCAGATGCTGCCAGGCGCCCATCCTATCCGGCTATACAGCATATGATTGGCGGTTGACGACTCTCCAGACAACTGACGCCATGGATTACAATGACTATTCGTTGGTCATCGCTCAGGAAGGTTGGTTCCAACTCGACGGCAAGGACTCCAATAACTATGCGGTAATGCCGTCCGTGCTGAAATGGGAGGTCATGTCTGATGTGCTACACTCCAATGAGAGCCGTGATGGGAATGCGACGTGCCCTAGAGACCTAGGCAGCACCACATGCCACAGTCGTCACAGCACATGCACAAACCCGTTGAGTCTGATCCGCCTGCTTAGTAAATACAACAACAGCTACAGCTGCCGTTGCTGGGATGGCTATCAAGGCAACCCTTACCTTCCCGACGGATGCCAAGGTAATGAAACTCTTATGCATACATATGCAATCATAGGCATAGCATGTATAACATTGTGTAGTCTTTCAAATATTTGAGATTGAGCCATTATTTTGGTGCATAGCCATAATCTCTTAAGTTTTAGGACATCATGCTTATGAATGAAATTCAATTTTCTATACTTTATAGATATTGATGAGTGCACGCTTCCAAACAAGTGCTATGGAAATTGCACGAATACACCCGGAGACTATTTATGTGAATGTCCGCATGGAAGCAACGGCAATCCACATGCTCCAAATGGTTGCATTAAATCTCAAGCATCACTAGCATCGCATCGTCCATCTCATCCAGGTATATCTACCAAGTACCTAACAAGAAGCTCCTTGAATTTCTCTTAAGTTGACGATCGAGAACTACTTTTATAATACAATTCAGTTTTTGAACAAAATTCTTGTGGTTATACATGATCCTGGAGACTGTTTATTATACAAACTATCTTTAGTTGTATCCTCTAGCTTATTACTATTATTTTCTCAGCTTGTGTTTCAAAAGTTTACATTTGTGTGAATATATATGTGCTCTCAGGTCTAAGCATTGGCCTAGGAGTCGGAAGTTTTGCATTGCTCCTCTTTCTGTTCCTTGGAACCACATTTCTAATGCGTAGGCTCACAACACGGAAGAAGAAAAGGCAACGAGAAAGATTCTTCAGGCAAAATCGTGGGCAATTATTACAACAATTGGTGGCTCACAGGACAGACATAGCTGAAAGAATGATTGTTACTTTGGAAGAGCTGGAGAAAGCCACTAATAACTTTGACAAATCTCGTGAGCTTGGGAATGGAGGGCATGGTACAGTCTACAAGGGCATTTTATCAAGCCAAGACGTCGTGGCAATTAAAAAGTCAAAGATAGTGATACAAAGAGAGATTGACCATTTCATAAATGAGGTTGCTATCCTTTCCCAGATAAACCATAGAAACATTGTGAAGCTTTTTGGATGTTGTCTTGAAACAGAAGTTCCTCTACTTGTTTATGAGTTCATTTCCAATGGTACACTTCACAATCATCTTCATGTTGAAGCTCCAGTGTCAATATCATGGAAAGATAGATTGAGGATTGCAGTTGAAATTGCCAAGGCAATTGCATATCTCCACTCACTCGTTTCAATGCCAATAATCCATAGAGATATCAAATCTCCTAATATACTTCTAGATGAGAATTTAAATGTGAAATTATCAGATTTCGGAGCTTCGAGATATGTTCCAGTTGATGAAACAGGGGTGGATACTACCGTACAAGGAACATTTGGGTACTTGGACCCCATGTACTATAGCAACGGACATCTTACTGAGAAAAGTGATGTTTATAGTTTTGGTGTGGTTCTTATAGAGTTGCTTACCAGAGAAAAGCCTGTGTCCTATAGATCATCTCAAGGTTATGGTCTTGTAAGTCATTTTGTTACTCTACTCTCAGAAGGAAACTTAGCTGATATATTGGACCCACAAGTTTCACAAGAGGGAGCCGGAGAAGTTGTCGATGTTGCTTTATTAGCAGCAATATGTGTGAAGTTTATAAGTACAGACCGACCGACAATGAGACAGGTTGAGATGACTCTTGAAAGCATCTATGCAGCTAAGGATTTTGACTCAAGTGACGTGACAGATGATGAGTAAAATTTTATTCATGGTGTGATCCATCTTTTGGAGTTACAAGTATGGAGGCTACGAGCTTGGATATAGTCGCTGAAGTTGCACGAAGATGAACAATATGGCACAACAGGCCTTTTTTTGGTTCGCCTGATTGAAGATGGACATTTTCATAGTAGCCTTCAAGCTGCTACCTATAGCAAACTTGCAACTTTATGCGTGTCCAATTTCTATAGAATCTGATTTGCCGACTGAACTTTGTCTGGCCTTTTGAACTCATACAGGTAGTTGTTGTTTTGACAACCTGTATGAGTGAGTGCAACTCATCTCCAAAATAGTGAATGCAACTCATCTGCAAAGTAGACATTCTAAAGTTCAGTTTCATTTTGAAGCGTTTTCTCTTGGTTGAGTTGAAATTGAAGTGATATTTTGAGCTCCAAGTGTATAAATTAGATTTGCGCAGCTGTTGATCATCATCGCGGCGCTGCTACTGTCATACGGCAAGAGGGGAAAAAAAACTACATGGAAAAGTACAATGATTTTAACCGTTTCTCGTGATGTGCCATATTCACATGCCTGGAAATGAAATGTTGCATGTTTCAGGCACAGAGAGAACGAGGTCAACGGAAGAAAAGATAAATATAAGATGTAACCGTAGGCTGTAGCTACCCAGCACATTTCCAGATTGTCTCTCATTGCTGACGTATCTGCAATGGAGACCCATTCAGTGTATCTACTATGCCATACCTTTTTAAACGATAATAGTAGTGTCTTCATTGTAAAACAAAGGATTTAGTAATATCTAAGAGAGTAAACATCTATCCTGGGCACCTTTGCACAGACTGTGACTGCTAGTTAAAAAATGCATACACCTACAGACCAGGGCATCTAGAAACAGAATAAAAAAGAAAGAAAGAGTAAGATCAGCTTGCTAATAAGGACTATATAGCCTCTATTCATGTTCTACATACTGTGTAAACACTACTACATAAACCATTTTTCTAGTCACTATTTTCACAGCCGGTTTTGAAAAACCGGCACTGAAACATTTTTACAGCCGGTTTTTATTTTGACGAGCTCAATGGCTGTTGAAACCAGCTGTGAAATTGATTTTCACAGCCGGTTCGTGCGTCAAACCGGCTGTAAAAATGCCAACGATTTTCACAGCCGGTTTGAGCTGTGAACCGGCTGTGAAAGACACCTTTTACAGCCGGTTTGCTTTTCCACCGAAAAAAACAAATGCACAAGTGCTCCGAAGAGGAGTCGAACCCATGACCTTCCTTTCGGAAAGGAACGCCTTAACCACTGAGTTGTGGGAGAAGCATTTCATATGACTATGTTCTGATCGTCTGCACTCTAACGTGATGAACAAATATACCATTCATCTTTCTCTTTTTGATCCGGAATAAAAACTTGTAACTGGTATTTCTTTCTCATAAAAACTCCAAATTCTATAATTCTTTTTTCAAAATTTTTATAAAATAAAGCTCTTTCATTTAATGGCGTATATTTTTTAAGTTAATTTCTATTTATTAGATTTTTATCATATGACTTGATTTCTTTGATTAAGTAAGAAATATAAAAATATTTTTTTCATAACAATGGTTAGTGTAACATCATATTTTCTAATATTAAGGTACACATAAGGTTTGTGTCCAAATTTGAGGTGCATATGAGTTGGGAAATGACTTGAGGTGTACAAATTTCAATGTTTTAACTTGAGTAATATGAAACTATGTGAGAGATGTATACATTTGTGAACAATGTATAGTCCCATTTTACTAAAATCCTCTGAATTTTTTCTGACAAAGTTATTGAGATAAAATATGTTTCCTTATAAATTTGTAGAATTTTATGACCAAATTTGGATATTATTGTAATTATCATGTGGCCATTTGGCTATAAATGTTTGAATTGTACCTAGAAGAAAATTAAAATTGTCATCGATCTCCAAGACATGGGTTAGAGTGGAATAAATGAGACTAAATATAATTTTTGTCTAATTTTGAAAATCTTATTGGAGATACACATAGTTAAACTTGGAATTACTTTCGATAAGCTCACAAAAAATCATTTAAACTATTGAAAATAGTAAATGAGTTTAAAAATTATTGAAACTTCTAGAGTCCTGCGCTTCGTCCCCTCCCGGCCCGGAGAGTCCGTACCATCCCTGCCTGCTGCCTGCTACCTGATCTCAAGCACATGTAATATTTGTCATTCGCACACACCTTGGATCCGGAATTCTGCTTGTGTGCCCCCAACTCTATTTTTTCTTGATGCAATTAAATATGTCCACCACCACCAGGGGAATTGGCAGCACTGGTTAGGTTAATTTTATCGGCGTGAGCTTTGTAATTCAGACGATGGACTTTCGTGCGCTTCTGTGAAGAAGTAATTCAATTAATATGTGATGGTTTTTTGTAGGAGATTTTTTCAGACAAAAGAAATCGTACATAGGTTCAGATAACTGTACATAGATATTTTTATTGCATATGCTTTGTAGAGCTGGATAGCTTGTGTTTAATTCTATTTCTGGTATTTTTTATTGCATATTCTGCAAGTCACTGTGAGGTTGATGCAAGCTTTTAGATATCCTGTCTATTCTATGAATGAGTCAGGTTTTAATTCGAGCTAATGAACACTTAACAAATTGATTAATTTCCAAAAACCATTCATACTCTCAGATCTATGTATTGTATACTTTCAGGTCATTCAGACGTTGATCAACTGCACACTAGACAGATTAGGTGAGAGCTGAATCTTATTCTATTCATTATTTTGTATGATGGTAATAATTATCTTCTGGGTTCTTGAATTTTTGTGAACATGTAAACCGTGCATGCTAAGCTCAGTAGGTTTATCAGGCATCTCAAACTTTTAGTGCATATCTTTCCTTTCTTGGTTAAAGATTTCGTTTACGCATCTTCTGGGTCATGTTTTGGACTGTATATGTTTCTTTACCACTACTATATCTCAGACTTGCATATGGACTTGAGCTATTCCTGAAATACTAGTTATTCTGATTTCATCAATTCTGATTGAAATAATTTCTACTATTTGTTTCAAGTAGTGACACTGAATGTGTGGTTAAGGCGTTAGGCAATTTCAGGCATGTGTATGTGTTCAGGCATGACTGTCATATACTATGGTTGATGATCTAATGTACAGTTCTATCTCTGATACAATGGTTGCACAGTACAATACATGAAGTAAGATGCATCCTTTGATGGCCACAATTTTCTTCTTGCATTGCTTCTTAGTGCATGTATTTTGCTGCCACTGCTGGAGAAACTCATATCAGTGCCGGTCACAGGACACGTTAGTGCCGGTCGGCACAGCCGGCACTAATTGGTCGGCACTAACGTCCCGTACGTTAGTGCCGGTCACGGTGACCGGCACTAACGTGCGAAGTTTAATGCCGGCTAGTATTCCCAGCCGGCACTAATCTGCGCGACCCGTTCCGTCCGATCCCTTCCCTCCCTTCCCTTTTTCTCATTTTATTTTCCTCCCCTTTTTCTCATTTTCTTTTCTTTCCTTTTTCTTTTCCCCACAACTTCTCCAAGAATCAAATTATTGGAACATACTCATCACATCATACAACCAATCAATCAACACAAATCTGATTCGCAGCACTTGAATTTCATTTGATTCACAGCAAAAGAAGATTCACAGGAATTCACAAACAGAGTATCCACTAACAAGAAGAAAGAAGAAAGGAGAAGAACCGCCAGGCCGCGCGCGCCTCGTCGGCCGCCGCTCGCGCCGGACCGAGCGTCG
>CM014277.1:64213364-64232665 GCA_004135705.1 Alloteropsis semialata
TTTTAGGATTTATTTTAGAATACTTTTATAATGATAGTGGTAGGTAACTTTTTTAAAAAATATAATACCAATGACTATGGTTATTAGAGTTTACATTATTGACGTTTCTGATTTTTGTGAGAATTTCTAGGATTTGTCTTTTTTCTAGCGTGTCTCGTGATAACTAATGCGAAGTCTCCAAATAAAAAATTGAGGTTACATTACCAAAATATTATGAGCTATCTCTCATTTATTTAAATATTCGAACACAATACCTATATAGATATATACTTATTATTTTCATCTGGTTGTGATAGATCTTTGTTAGTAATTACTCTATAATGTTTTTATACACAATTATAATCTTTACATTTTCACTTTGCATACATGTATTCCTTGAATTTATTTATTGAACCTTAAGTTTGAACTATAATTTTAAAGTAGAATTATATATTGTCGTCACTTCCCCTATATATTTATAAATGACAACGCACATTATGCGTATATAACTTAATCACTATATAATATATCAATAGTTTATGAAATACATAATTTAGAATCTTATATTGGTGTATATTTTTAATTAAGGTGATTTGGATTCCAATGTAGGACTACCTCATGTTATTTTTAATAGTGACATATGTGGGTAATATAGATGTAAAACAGTTAATTTAAGTTTTCTTTAGGTATTCATAGTGGGTAATTTAGTTGCAAATTTATGAGGTTATTTTAAATATTGTTTATATTTGGCATAGTGGGTAATTCTGACGAAGATTAAGGGGTTACTTTGGTTTATTTTATATAGTGGCAGATGTGGGTAATTTTGATATAGATTTAGGAGGTTACTTTAAGCTATCTTTATAATGGCATAAGTGGGTAATTTTTTAGAAAATATAATAGATCTAATGGCTATGATGATTTGAGTGTTCCAATTGATGGCCAGATGTTTTGCTTTTTTCTGAGAATTTCTAGGATTTCTCTCTTTTTCTAAAGTGTCCACCTAGGATCCTAGGTGGCTTTATCTGAAGGCTTCAAAAGGAGTCTTCAATTAGTAATAGTAAGATAGTGCAGCTACAGTTTTGTATGTGACCTTGTGTTATGTGACTTGTCGATCAGAACATTGCTCTAAACACTTTAAATCTATTCTCAATGCATCATGTCTATCAACAACAAATCAACAGTCACACAATTATTTGTCATCTCTACTATTTCTTTTTGCTCTCTGCTCATTATTGGTAGTGTCTCTAGTGCGTAGAGTTTTCTCGTTAAAACTAGGCTTTGCATGAGACCGAGTTTATCCTCTCAAGTTCTCAGTTCTCTCATTTCTTTAGCATAGTCTCAACTTCTAAAAAGAACGAAGTATGTGTCTACGTCAAAATTCCCTCAACCCTTTGTCCTACCTTTTTTCTGCGAGAATCATCAAATCATGGAAAATTGAAGAGGTGGATGTCCAAGCACGAAGCATGAGACAACCTGGGATTAATATACAAACGGGGTTATTTAACTCGAGGCACAATGACAATTGTCTTACAAAGTACATCTTTGTGTTTTTGCCTGCTACAGTTTTAGCTCTATTGTCGAGCATCTTGCTTTTCTGTTTTATCCACCCTGACCTGATCACAAATTTTTTTGCATGATTTTTGTGAATAGTAGTTATTGTTATTTCTGGCCCTATATTAGTAGTTTGCACTATTAATAATGACTTATCACAAATTTTTTTACATGATTTTTATGAATAGCAGTTATTTCTCTCCCTATATTAGTAGCTTGCACTATTAATAATGCCCTCGCAAGAACAACACAGGCATTTGTATGCAATGCTCCGAAACAAGAATGGCAACAAACCGAATTTTGGTTGGTGTTTTGCCTTGGTATGCCATGTTTCTTTGTGTAGACATGATATGTATGCAGCGTTTCTATAAAGATAAGCTATAAATGTTGCCACCAAGGCCTGTCAGAACTCTCATTTTTGAATAATCTGATTTTTTATTTAATATCAATGTTCAGTAACGATTTATGCATGTTAGGATTTCAGATATACTACCATATTTGCTTACTTTTCTTGCTGATTATTGAACTTGTGTCAGTTTATTTGTATGAGACAAAAACAGGTGGGCTTGTTGTCATATAGCATCCATATATAGACATATCCCTCTTTCGCAAAAAAAAAATATAGACATATCCCTGTAATGCCTGCTCATATTGGTGTTTCGTTGGCTTTTGAACCATGATAGTTGATATCGCATATTGTTATTTCACGAAATGATGTTTGATAAATGCTTGAGCCGAAGGAGTTCCAAAGCAGCAACATGATCTTAACATATTTATATTTATCAGTTTGAAACTATTTGAAAATTGCAATGCTTTTATGTTGGATATTACTGCACTGCTTGGAGCAATACTTACCTCGCCGAACTCCGCCACCAAACCAAACTGTGCCATATGTCCCAAGCACCCATTCCGTGTCGCACTGTATTTTTTGCACTTCTACTCTGCCACCGAATATATCTTGGTTGATGACATTGATTTTTGCAATCATTTTTTGTCCACTAGCAATGCACGGACATGAACATAGTACTATATATAAGCTAGAAACACATATAGTACCGTAAGCTAGAAACACATATAGTACCGTAATTAACATCATGGGGACTATCCTATTTGCAACTTTGGGACTGCCCTAATGGTTTCGAATCATCATTTGTGCCACCTATGAAACCGACAGCAGTAACTAGGCAGATCACTACACTTTAGGCCTCGTTTGGAATGCGGGATTTTTTCCCTATTCCTGCGTTTTTCCTGTGAAATTGAACTGTTTCCTGTGAAATTTCTGCATAATTCCTGTGAAATTCCTGCGTTCCAAACAGGCCCTAGAATCTGCGGTTATGGTAACCACAAGGTAGTTGCCAAACAACATTACTTTGCCTATATCCTTCCTACCGATTATTCTCAGCCAAAAACTACTGTAGCACCAAAAAAAAACCTAACAAACAGTAGTGAATGTAACACCTGACTTTTATCACTGCTAAATAAATTACAGAAAAATAGTGAGTGCAACTCATCTGCAAGTAGACCACCTAAAATTCAGCTTTATTTTGAGGCAAGTTGAAACTGTAGTAACATTTTGAGCGTCAAGATTTGACCAGCTCATGATCATCATCGGCGCTACTACTTCATACAGCAAGAGGGGGAAAAAACTACATGGAAAAGTACAATACTTTTGACCGGTCCCTTGTGTTGTGCCATATTCAAATGCCTGGAAATGCATTGTTGATTGTTTCAGGCAGAGAGAATGGGATCAACGGAAGAAAAGATAAATATAAGATGTAACCGCAAGCTGTTGCTACACAGCACATTTCCAGATTGTCTCTCTCTGATGAAGTATCTACAGTGGAGACCCATTCAGTGTAAAGTGTTGTCTACCATGCCATAACTTTTTAAGCGATATTAGTAGTGTCTTCATTATAAAACAAATGATTAAAAATATCTGAGAGAGTAGGCATCAGCACCAGCTACCCCACCCCCAAAAAAAGATTCATTAGTGGAGTTGTAGCCCTTTTATTCGACGTTGTTATTCTGTCCCTTTTGCACAGACAGTGACTACTAGCAACAGAATAATAAAGAAAGAAAGAGAATAAGATCAACTTACTGATAACGACTATATAGCAAAACTGTGTATTGATGTTCTCCGTACTGTGCAAATCTTCTCGCACCCATCACCTCTATCCATGGATGTTGCACTGCTGCAAGTATGAGTTGTCGTAGTTTAGGTGTCTGTTCCAGTAGTCTCTGTACTTTGGGATAGAGATTTCCAGCCAGGGTTTGAGTTTCCCGCTGTAGTGGATGACAGAGGCGCTCTCAAGTTCATCTCTTCCAATGCTAGAATCATGGCCAAGCCCTATAACATGCCATCGGCGGTCGAGAGGCAGTGTTTGGTTGTAGAAGACGAGCTGGCCCAGTGGCAAGCTTCCTGCCTTCAATAACCTGTGTTTTTTGCCCTGATATTTTGAAATCAAAGAGAACCAGGGTGGTCGATGAGAAATAAATCGCATAATAGTTGCTAACCCCTTAAAATAATTTATAAGACAGACCATTACACATTTACACTTACCATTTGAAACCATTTATGATAAGTTGCAGTCAAACCCTGTTTGCGCCATCCATTCAGGTCAAATATGTTCATCCCAAATGCAAATGCACAAGCCTTTGGGTCAAATTTGTTTAAGATACTTGGATTAGAAAAATCAACAAGGCTATCTAATCGAAGATACCCTTCACCAGAAGTGCATGTCTCAACAGCACCAGTTACTTTACCCTTCAGACTTATGGCCCATAATCCACCTAAGTCTTTCTGGACTACCACATCATGGTCCAACAGTAGAACCCTGCTTAAAGAAGGAAACACTTCTGGCAGATAAAAGCGCAAGTGGTTCAGGGCAGAAGTGTATCTTGGATCTCGAACACCCTTCAGCTTAAATCTAGAACTGAAATCACCAGGCAACCATTTGAAATCATCCAGCCTTTCGATTTGCATTGCTGCTGGAGTTGGTGGGTTTGTCAGAAACCACATCATCATTGCAGGATAATTCAACGAATCTGTTACAATATGCAACATTATCCTTCCAGGATCCTGCCATAGAAATTAGGATGAATCAAGAGAAGATTTCTAGGCTGAAATAAAACCCATCCAACAATTCAGACTGAAGAAGTTATTGTGCATGCCTTCGTTCCATGCTCCTTGCATATAAATTCTCATTATACCACATGAATAACAAAATAATCAAAGATAAGTGTCTATAAAACGAGTCCCTCATAGTCATAGAAAACCAAAGATAGAATAAATAAATACATGCATAAAGTAAAACATCTGTCTACATCAACAGTTTTCAATCAAAGTTCAATTATTGTTCACAATGGGTGGATAAACTAGGACAAGAGTTTGTAATTACAGAGTATTCATAGCTTATCGAAAAGCACACAGAAAATTATTGATTATGAATTACCTTTGATGTGGCAATTGTAGAGTTGACAACCACAGCACTTGCAAGCACATTGTCTGAGAACATTGCATAATGATAATAGCCATCCATCTGTCTGCTATATGTTTTAGGGAATTCACGATCCTTAGGATCTAAAGAAAAGTATTCTGTGGTAAGTCGCATTGCTAGGCAATGATGGCCTTTGGGTAATGTTCTCACAGCAACCTGCTCAAGGAATGAAGATTCACTTTGATGTGCTCTGACCAATTCTTCACTGTTGTGTGTCATTGCGCGTAGCTTTGATGTCATCTGAGAGCAACGTGGATAGGTCCTTTGAGCCTTGGAAAGGGTAAGCTCCATTGCCTTCATTTTCTGTATCGCACTGCATGGTGTTTCTTTTTTATCTCAGTGACAGAATTGTTTTCATTGTTTTCTCTAATGAAGCATTTGCACGGTTTAACAGAACTACTTTAATGATAATTGGAAACAGAACTTACCTCCCAGGTACATGGGAACCTCCACTTGAGCGACTTATTGCCCTTTCGATCTCTTTTATCCTCAATTTCAGCTCTCGAACTAGATGTGCACTGCCCTGGGAAGAAGCGAAATGCAAGTACGCCTTAGCCATAATAAGCTGATCTTGCATCACCCATATTTTCTCTTTAGTGCCCAGGGGAGATTTTGATATTCTTTCATCTTCTTCAGCGGCAATTTCATCGGTTTGCCCATCTATCTGCAGAAAACCTCACACATTAGTATCTTCAAGTGCATTTTGGTTGAAGCGGTGATTGTAAAGCTTTCGGTCAGAAACAAAACCTTATATATACTTCACAAGCATATTGAAACGGACGAGTCATTTTGAGGACGAAATCAGACCAAAACTATGCAATGTTAATTGTGCACTGCGAAAGCACAGTCATCAGTACAGTACTACAAGCAAAAAAAAGAGGGGGAAATTTCTACTTGAACTACTGTTCCCTAGCATATAACTGGCCAACCCCCAGCCTACTGAAGTCCCACTTCATATTCAGGCTACAGAAAACAGCAATTTGGCACCGTGATACTACTCTTATTTGGTATAAATTCAGAAGCATAGTGAAAAGAACTAGTCGTTTTGCAGAGGAAATCGATGCAATGTTCATTGCGGACTGGGAGAGCATCAGTCATCAACACTATATGCAAGGAAGAAGCAGAACTTGAACATACTGTTCCCTGGCACATAAATACTATAAGCCATTCCCTTGTCTACTGCAGTCCGACTTCATATTCAGGGGCAACGCAACCCAGCAATTTCGCAATTCAACACTCCTCTCGTTAGAAGACAGCAACTGCTGAACTTCTCTCTACTCTAAATCGACCCCAGGCCTAGATACTTCCAGGGATGAAAATCAAACAAGCTGTTCCCAAACTTCGTTTAGTGAAAGAAAAAAAAAACTACGCAATGTCACACTCCGTAGATGGAGCCGGCTCCACCAACGCCGCAAAATTTGCAACGAGATTACCTCTTCGGCGACAACGTTGAGCCTCCTGGCCTCTCGAATCAGCCCCTGCGGGGGGAGAAAAAAGCAAGCACCAATAAATAATTGAAATCCGAAAAGGCCAAACAATCCGAAATGGGGGGGAAGAACAAAGACGAATCAGAATCAGGGGCCGTCCTGGACGGGCTCTCACCTGCTCCACCGACAAGCGGAGCCCGGCTCCCCCACCCGCGCGGCGCTCCCCACCTGCACGCAAGCCAAATTCCCCATCGTTATCAGCGAACGCACGCACGCACGCCAACCGCGCCCGCCACTGAACCCGCCGCACTGCCGAGACCAAATTAGCGCTGCATAAGCACGGGGCCAAGCACCGGCAGCGGCGCCGGCCTCTGGGAGGGTAGGGGGCGAGAGAGTCCTGGACTCACCGGGGGCCGAGGAGCCGGCGCGGGCGTCGGGGAGGTTGAGGAGCGCGAAGACGAGGCCGCACGCGGCGGCGATCAGCAGCGCCCGCAGCACTAGCGGCAGCGCCGACGGCTCCCTCCCGCCGCCGGCCGCCCTCATCGCCTCCGCCGCCCACGCGGAGACCGAGACCTCGCGCCGCCGGCTCTCGAGCTCGGCTCGTCCCGCCTTACGGCTACTGGCAATGGCAGCAACAGTGTGGAAGCGCAGCCGGAGGGGGGCTCGAGTTCAGTTCAGACTTCAGAGAGGGGAGGGGGGCGAATCGTGGGGGTGAGGCCGAGTGCCCCTTAGTCCCTGACGAGTGGGGACGGGAAAGAGACGGGCCCATAGTCAGGGACGCGTGGCGGGCGTGGGGGCCGCGGGATGGGTCATGGGTGGGACGGTGGTACGGTGTGGGGATTCCGATCCGGGTGCGAGAGGCGCGCTTGTCTTTCGTGGGGAGGGACGGTTGCCAGTACGCGCTTCTGGAAATTCCCTTTTTCCTTTTTTTTTCTTTTTGATGGAAAGAGCTGACTGCTGAGGTACGTTTCCTTGTTGGAGCAATCAGGAGCCTGGTTTGCCTGCCCCCTCCCCTGCAGATGGGGCCCACCGGGTTCAAATTTTCATCGGACAAAATCGGTACAATATTGCTCCCCTCCCGTTCGAAATAAAATCTTTGTGGATGGATATTTCTAGACCCCAGCATTTGTGGCCCAGCCGGACGGCCCGGCCCGAGCTCGATAGGTTTTGACCCGCCCACGATGTTTAATGGCATGGGTATGGGCAGAGCAAATAAATCTCGAATAATCTTTTCTTGGCCCGAGCCCGGCCCGAACTATTTAAATGAATTAATTTCTCATTAAAAAAGAGCGGGAAGCCCGAGCCCGACCAAGACCCGGTCCAAGCCCGGCCCGAAATAGAGGCCCGTAGTCGTCCATGGGACGGGCGTGGACAAAGACTTTTAAGGCCCAAAAAAAGGGTTTTTTGGTTCGATCCGAGCCCGGCCCGGCCCGGCCCGCAAAATGCTCTAGATATTCCGTAGCTTTTTTTTTAGATAATGGGAGCAGTGCCCGGGCCTTGACCTCAAAAGAGGCTACAGCCAATTATTACAGAATTCAAATGTTTGCCACACACATAGGCATAAAACACGAAAATAGCAAGTTCGAAATAAACGATGAAGACATTCATTAATAACTAATCCCGTTACTAAATCTCCATCCATGACTTGAGAAGATATGCTTGACTAAAGACTCCAATGATTGACAAGCCTTTGTCATCGCTTCTTTGTTGTCTTCATGCCTTTGTAGGTGCGCCCAGATCCAGTGTGTGCTTCTGAATAGTACCTGTAAATAAGTTGGCATTGGGGATTTATCAAAAACCACATCGTTCCTACTAAGCCAGATCGCCCAGCAGATAGCTGAAGCACCAACTAGTATCAATCTCTTCATTTTAGGTGCCACTCCTGTTAGCCAGTTACCAAATAAATAATTAATGTTACGAGGTGGACATAAGTCAAAAGCCAGTTGGACAGCTCTCCAAATAAATTTTGCCATATGACAGTCAAAAAAGAGATGTTGGATATTTTCTACAGAAGAACAAAAACAACAGCCCTTGTCACCATTCCAGTTTCTACGGGGCTAAATTGTCTTTTGTAAGAATCACCTCTTTTTTAATGTACCACATGAAAACTTTAATTTTTAAAGGCATTTTAATCTTCCATAAATGCCTAACAGGCTGCCCCTGACCTGTATTTATTAATGTATTATACATGGAACTAACAGTGAATAAGCCTGACTGGTTTAGGTTCCATCTAAAAACATCGGTATTGGAATTTGGAGGACCTCTTGTAGTCTTGTGAGTAGAGGGCAGCACGGGACCACACGCAGTGTAACGTACGTGGCGAGAGATGTGCCACGTGTGCGCGTATACGAATAGTAGTACTGTACTAAAGTTGATGATACAGCTGCACTGCACTCGACTCGAAGTGATCCAACAAACAAACAAACAAAAGCCATGTGCGGTCCGAAGGAGCCGGTCGGGCTCTACTAGGCCGCCGGGTCACGTGCAGGCCACGTCGCTTGGATTCAGGGGGCCGGGGGCTTCTTATCTTGTCTCTTTCATCGGGCAGTGAAGTGTGAAGGAGTACTCGTTGAATGATTCGTGGGGAATGGCGGATTAGGGGCTGTTTGGATGCACGGCGCTAAAAATTAGCATCATGTTTGGGTGCCAATGAGATGGACTAAATATAGGCTAATTTTAAAACTAATTACATAAATCACGTCTAATTGATGGGTAGAATCTATCAGTTCTAATTAGGTCTTAATTAGCTCATATTTGCTGTAGTATTTTATGGCCTAATTAAAACCTAATTAGAATTAATAGATTTTACTCATCAAATAGATATGATTTATGTAATTAATTTTAAAATTAGCTAATATTTAGTTCACCTAATTGCATCTAAACATGGTGCTAATTTTTAGCACCATGGATCAAGTGACGCGGACAGTGCTTTATCCTATGCTTTTTGGGCGGCGTAGGCTCAAGTAAGCACAGTGGTGCTTTTGTTGCTGACCTGACCACGAGTAACTGGCAAGGGAATAACACTGTGCCATTACCAATTTACCATCGGCAGGAAGTGAGCTGGTTGCCTGGTTAGGTTTGCAGGAGATTTTTTTTTTTTTTACAGTGCAAAGTTTACCCGTGCTCCTGGCCGGCTGACCCGACGCGGTGGGTGGACCGGAGCAGGAGCACGAGGAAGTCAGGCGCAGGATTCGCCGCGTCAGGAGGGCCGTCGTCAGCCGATGCGATGCGGCCCAGAGAGGCCCAGAGCAGAGCAGCAGCCGCATCCGCCGATCCGGCTACAGAGGTGGTGTGGGCGGGCGCGTGGCACAGCACCTTGATCCGCTGCGGCCTTAGGCCCGACCACATCGCGGAACGCCACACAGTCTGTCGGTCCAATCCGTAGATTGTGGGCCCGCCACCCCGTGACGGGCCGGGCAGAGGGAGATCGATCAACAAATACAACGTTTTGTTTTCTTTTGCGAAAGAAACAAATACAACGTTGGTTACTCAAATTTATTTGCGTCGTCTTCTTGCGTATTTGAAAAAAAAAATTCATTTCCGTCGTGTACAGCACAGGTGCACTCGTGCGCTCTCTCTCACTTACCTGTGCTGATTTGATTTCTTCCTCTCCGTGCACTTAACTTTACTGTAGCTGGAATTACATAATCGTATTCTCTTTTCATCTATAGTATTTTATTGCATTGGTCTAAATGCATTCCTAGCATACGTGTCGGCTATCACATTACAAAATTTAAATTTAAAATTTCATTTGTGTGTAGAGAAACAAAAAACAAATTCTATTAATGAGTAAGTTGAACCAATTGGCATAGTTGTGGAAGTAATTTGAACCAAAAAATTGATCAGGGGGTTATTCAGGCTTTTGCTGCAGTTGAAAAGGTAATTTAGACCTTTTCCCATTTCGAAAAATCTGAATAATTTTAGAGATGTAAAAGATGGTGCGCACCTATGTTTTCTTTTCTCATGATTAGAACTGTTAGGCTGCTACATGTAGTAGGGATACTAACTGAAGCTTTTTCGAACTTCATTGGTAAGCTGTACTTGTAACTAGGAACAGTGAAATATTTATTTAAATTATATTTCAAGAACTCTTCTTTTAATTATTCTCGCATCAGTGGAGAGATTGTGCTGTGACTCCAAGCTAGACAAAAAATGAAGTTAGCTGACTCCGCTTGCACACGGATCAGGACCGCGTATGATGGGAAATTCACGATGACCTATGATTATTGCACTGAAGGAGATAGTTTTTTCTTGTATATGCAAGAGAGCTCCGCATCATTGTATTAAGAAAATAGAGTAAAAATTTTACAGGCCAACAGTGCCATGGACGGAAAAGGATACAACGGCAGCCATATATTGAAAGAGAGAGTTGCAATGAGCTTAGTAATTATGATATAAACATGGTTCCTTTAATTTGAACTACATGGTTGAATTTTGTATCACATCATATATTTATCATAGAGGAGCAATTTACAATTTGTGGGGACAATAACTCTATGCTGTTAGTAGTCGTGCCCTCCAAGATGAAGAATAATAACTTCTATATGCTCCAAATAGAAAAAAAAAAGATGTGTTTAGTCAGGTGTACCAATTGACGCATTAATGGATGATCCTATATGGAATGGTTCAACCAATTTTTCTGAATCATATGGTCCAACATTCTTATCAATAATTTGACTCAAATGAGATCTGGATGACTCGGTACAATTCAACCAACCAAGAACAAACATCACCATCAAACTTGGACCATTTCATACATCTATCAAATGGTACAAGTAACCAAATACACCACAAATATCCATCACAGGTAACACATACAGATAATAATATGAATTCTCTGCATCTCTTAGACCTTGCCAGAGTTTGCACTGCAACGGTTAGCTCCATCGGTTCTGGACACACGCGAACACAAAGCGCAAAACATACACACAGTTTTTGTGCTGCTATATATGTCGCAGCGTTTTCTGATCAATGTTGCTGAATAAAAATACTCAAATACATGACCAAAAGAGGCCGACACACACGCGCCACGTTCGTGAACGAACTGTGCCATCCCACAGCCCTGGGACGTGCCGCGCTAGACTCTCGCTCCGTGCGAACAACACGCACGTCAGCTGGACTCCCGCTGGACCTGGACACGATCCGATCCAGCGCCAAACTTCCCAGGAGACACGCCGACAAACATGCACACAGGATTTATTCAACATTCTTGTCACTCCCTGCATCGGCTGCAGCGACCTCCCTGTTTTGATCTGAACATGTAAAAGGACAACGTTAGTTTTAGGTGACAATGTGCTACTCTATTCAGTTATACCACTATGACAAGCAGCAAACCTTTACCTTCGGTGGCAGAGACGTCCTGCCTGCACACAGCCGCTGCTCACCTTATTCTTTCCCATATGCCTTTGCGCCGTAGTCGGACAATGACATTTCTTATGTTCTTAATTTTCATGAGATCTTCGTTGCATCCATTTGGTTCTCTGTTTTGCCGAAGTTTTTCTACAAGCTCTTCTGATGTTTCTTCCAGGTATAGTTTCTCAAGGGACGTGAGGTACACAATACCATGAGGAACAAACTGCAGTTCAGGACAGTCTATAAGCCGTAGTTCAACAAGGCCTACCATTGCACCATCTTCTATTTCAACTTGGTTGAGCTGTGGAGCGTCCCGTATACCTAGAGTTCGGAGTTTTGGAAATGACCGTGCAGGAAATTGAAGTCTCTTCCCGTCATAAGCCTTAGCAAGCTCAAGGAAGCTTAAACCTTGAAAAACCAGGATGCTATTAAATGAGTCTTCATCCAGTTTAGAGAAGACTAGAACCAAACGATCGAGGTTCGTAAGGTGGGACCAGGCTGGGAGAACCTGGGCCATTGATTTCTTTTCCAGCTGCCCTCCCAATACGAGTTTACGAAGAGTTTGAGGTAAACAAATTGCTTCCAGTGGTAACACATCTTCAGCTGACATTGTAATTACCAGGTGAAGAAGATGGTTCATTTTCGATATGGCATTGCACAAGTCAGAGGAGTGTTTACTTCTGACACTGCTCACAGCAAGTGTTCTCAACTCTGTCAAAGATGCGGCATCACGCAGTGTTTCTAAGCTTGCTTCAATGCATTGCAGAGCATACAGCCCCGTCAAATAACTTATGCCCTTGGGCACCTTAATTCCCCCCATTGGTTCAACTTCATCCCCTTCAGATATTTTACCTGCATATAGATATCTCAACTTCCGAAGTTTTACTATGCCCTTTGGTAAAGATAGGAGCTTAGTACCAAATGCATCCAACACTTCTAGATTTTTTAATCGTCCGATTGCTTCAGGTAAAATTCCGATGCCAGTATCTCGAAGGCCTAAAAAACGCAGATTAAACAAATCAAACACCTGATCAGGCAACATTTTCATTGAAACCCCTTGCAGATCCAATGTGGATAACAGAACTGAAGATTCCAGGATAGGCTTCAGCAAATTAATATTGAAAACATCTTGAAAAACAAGAATTCCACGGAGATATGCTGCTCTAGATTGATTCAATTGTTCCATGTTGCTGCTCTGAATTGATAACCGGCGCCCTTCCTCCGCTATAGATGTCCTAGATCCATCATAAACTGCACCAAAGCGTTCCTTAGCTGTTTTGGTGAGCACAAGTAGACGCATGATATCATGCATTCTACAACTACTCACTCGTCCAGATGAGTTCCTTGCCACTACTTGCAGTAGGCTTCGGTTAAGAAGTTCGTTTAGGTAGCCCTCTGCTACTTGCTCCAATGTTCTGTTCCTCTGTTCTTGGATGAATCCAGCAGTGATCCAGTGCCTCATGATCCTCCGCCTGGTTATTAAATAATCCTCTGGAAATAGTGCACAGTACAAAAAGCAATTCTTCAAATCATATGGAAGATCTTCCAAGCTGACCTCCAGAATAGCATTGACATCAAGGATCATATTATTAGTCAGTTGAATCTCTAATTCCCAGTAAACACTTTCCCAGACAGAATAAGTGGGTTGCTTGCAGGACAGTAAGCGGCCTATGCAAGCAATTGCGATTGGCAGTCCATTACACTTGTCCACAAACTTTTGAGCTAAATGTGCCAATTCATTTGGGCATGTTTTGTTCTGATTTTTCCAAAATGCCTCGTTGCAAAATAGTTGCCACGAGTGGTTTTCTTCAAGGGGCTCCAATCCAATTATACGGTTTCCTGTTGCTAGGAGTGCTACCTCATGGATCCTTGAGGTAATAACAATTCGCCCAACACTATCTGTAGGGAATGCATCCCTTATTTTGAACCACACACCTACAGCCCAAACATCATCTAGAATCAAGATGTATTTTTTACCTTGCAGGAAGGTATTGATGACCTCAACAAGGCTTCTTTTCTCCATGTTGGCAACATCGACTGTGATGCCGAATTCTCTGATGATCTTCTTCAACAAGTCCTCAACCTGATAATTGTTTGAAACGGTTACCCATGCAGCACTATCGAAGTCTAGTTTCACCTTGTTGTAGACATGGGAAATCAATGTTGTTTTTCCCACTCCACCCATCCCCCAAACGGTGGCAATTAAGCTATGCTCCTCTGAATCATCTGTGAGCCACTGCCTTAATAATTTTGTGTTGTTCTCTAACCCCACAAGATTATCCTCTCTTGCAAAATGCAATGATTGGTCCACAGAACCAGCACTGAATCCGGCTTCTTTCTGTGTTCCTCTTATCTCATAGCGGACTTTCCTCTCATTCGCGTCTTTGAGCCTCTGCTTGATTTCTTGCAGTCTGCGCATGAGTCGACGCCATGTTTTGATATGCCTAACCCTCTTGGTTATCTTGGTGGCAAATCCCCCATGCTTGTCTTCCAACTTGTAGGTGAACTCATCAACAACATCCTCAATCTCGAAAGCTAGACCACGGATCTTCTTGACAAAGATGCCGGTGGTCTCATCAGTGTTCTTGACTCTCTCTGCCCCTTGGAGATAGGCCTGCATGCTCTCCAGCTCTTCCTTGACATCAAGGATCTCACCAAAGAGACCCTTCAGGGCAGATGCTTCCTTCCAGATTAAAGATGCGCCTAAGGTCGCTGCCTCGTTCACCAATGCAGCACCAAGCTTGCCAATCAGCACCGCAACGACACCAGCCGCCATGGTGGCTACCTGTGCACGCTAGCTGACCTGCTAGAGAGAGAGAGAGAGAAAGAGTAGAATGTTGATCTTTGTATCCGAGTAGCACTAAACGAACGGAAATGGATGGATCGAACATTACCAAGAAAATCAGTAGTACCTGAATAAAATTCACTGAAGCCAGGTTACTGGGAACTCCATACGATTCTCCATTGAACTGTTGATGCTGCTCAATCGTGTAGTTGGCTCCCATCAAACGCCATACATTCTTGCCGGCTGCCGTGTGAGTCGTGTGACAGGGTGAGGCTGCGCTCGGGCTACCTTGCCTTTGCTCCACGACAACGAGCTACCTTGCCTCGTCGTGTCGTCGTCTCATGTGCGGTGTCACTACACAAACCTGTGAGCCCACCTGGAAGGGGCACAGAAGAAACTTCACTCAACATCTGATGTGCGCATATCATTTGTCATGTATAACTTTATAAAATATAAAAAAGATTCCATAGGGCATCTTAACTTTACTTTTTAAAAAAGAACTAGTACGGGAAAAGCTGTGCCAAAAATAAAAAATGAGCTCCTATTTCTTACGGGTCGACCAGCAGTGTTCCCTCATGTCATATGCCACATCAGCAATTTTGCTGATGTGGCAAGGGCTTTATAAGGAGTGAGAAGGGGGATTTCAGCATATGTAAGAGGAGTTTAATCCCCATGAAACTCTAGTGGCACAGTTACCTACTCCCTATGTCCCGCAAAGAGTGTTCATTTGGGAGTTGGGCATGAGAATTAAGAAAGAATAAAAAAGTAGAGAACACACAGAAAATGAAGGGATGAAGGAGGAGAGAGATAGAGGTAGAGTTGTATTGGAAAACGAGATGAACACTTATTTTGGAATAAATTTTGAATCCTATATGGACACTTGTTATGGGATGGAGGAAGTATTTCCCAGTCTTGGTAACAGTGCAATGAAACTGTGCATTGAGACTGGCCTAAGAGCAAGGCTAATAATATAGCCTGCTGCTGACTGTATGGATGCTTGCAGCCTGCATCTCTCAGTCTATCCATATAGTAGTTAGCTCTTCACTATTAAAACATGGCTCACTTGTCTCTCTCACAGAGTTTCTTGGTTCTTGTGCCTCAGCCGGTTGTAAACTTACGGCCTGCTTCTTCTCTCTCCTCTCCTCTCTCCTCCACCTCAGCACATAACCCACTTACAACATTTTACTATACTTGCTCTAATAATTGTTTGGTCCATCTGGACACCATGTTAGACTGTGCCAACAATAGTTACAAGCCTGCAAGAACCACACTATGCAAAAAACCATAAAAGGAAACACCACCCTAGACGACACGAAAAAGAAATGCATCGCCTATAAAATATACAAGATGTGTCTTAATGAGAGGCGTCGCCTGTACTAAAGCATTGATGACACCACAATGTTAAGTCTACACTCGCCCGCTGGTTTCCAGACTCGCGGTCGATCCGACCGACGCGTCTCTTCGTCCCAGCTGACTCTTTTTCTTTTTCCCGAGTTTTCTTTGTGGCCCACCTCCTCCCGTCCTGCCTTCGCCGGTTCGCCCGTTTTTTTTTCCTTACGATGTCGCCGCACATGATTTGTCCGCCAGTTTTAATTTACTCTGATAATGTCGACCACAATAATGACGTGAGTGGTTAAAATTTTTATGTACAAGTTTTACGTTAGAAATATTTGGAACGGATCATTATAAACTAAGAAGTAAAATGTTTTCATTACAAACTTTTACATTTAGTTTGAGGTTTTTTTTAATTCAGACAATGTGGACCAGATAAATCACGCGCTCCCTTTTATGCTAAATTATGACGTAAAAGTTTACGTTACAAATATGATGAGCCTATGCTAACAATAATAAATTTATAGATACATCTCCACACATGACCACATGATTGGTTATGAGTTATTTTTTTTAATGTCAACAAAGTGGACCAAATTAATGACCTGCTCTCTTTTGTGCCAAATTATTACGTAAAACTTTTACACAACAAATATGATAAACGAGGTACAAAATTAGCACATTGATGTAAAACTTTACATAAAAGATTTTATGATAATCTTTTACTATGTAAATTTTTATGATAAACTTTTATAATAAACTTTTACATTGTAAACTTTTATGATAAACTTTTATAATAAACTTTTACATTGTAAACTTTTATATAAAATTTTACATTACGAATATGACTTAGCAGCAGTATTATCAACATTTTTTAATCTAAAACTTTTATATTATTAAATTTACATTGAGAAAATATGGTGTTATGCATGTCTTAAAAAATCTACTTTTCTTCGGCTTTGGTCCCTCTGTCATAGAAGGCCGAATTGGTTAGTGTTTAGGGTTGTCGGGGGCGACTCCGTCCTATCGGGTTCAGAAGGATGTTTGGGGTTTAGGGCTGCCATGTACCTCTGCCATAGAAGGCTAAATTGTTTTGACATCGATCCCCTGCCATAGAAAGTTGAACTGGTTAGGGTTCAGGGTTGTTGGGGGCGACTCCGTCCTATCGGGTTCAGAAGGATGTTTGGGTTCAGGGTTGTTAGGGGCGATCCCCTGCCATAGAAGGCTAAACTGATTCGGTTTCGATCCCCCTGCCATAGAAGGCTGAACTGGTTAGTGTTCAGGGTTATTGGGGGGCGATTCCGTCCTATCGGGTGCAGAAGGATGTTTGGGTTTGGGGCGGCTATGTATCCCCTGCTATAGAAGCCTAAATTGATTCGATTTCGGTCTTCTACCATAGAAGGCTAAACTGGTTAGTGTTCAGGGTTATTGGGGGCGACTCCGTCCTATCGGGTGCAGAAGGATGTTTGTGTTTGGGGCGGCTATGTATCCCCTGTCATATAAGGCTAAATTGATTCGGTTTCGGTCCCCTGCCATAGAAGGCTGAACTGGTTAGTGTTCAAGGTTATTGGGGGCGACTCCGTCCTATCGGGTGCAGAAGGATGTTTGGGTTCAGGGCGGCTATGTATCCCCTGCCGTAGAAGCCTAAATTGATTCGGTTTCGGTCCTCCTGCCATAGAAGGCTGAACTGGTTAGTGTTCAGGGTTATTGGGGGAGGGGGAACTCCATCCTATCGGGTGCAGAAGGATGTTTGGGTTTGGGGCGACTATGTATCCCCTGCCATAGAAGCCTAAATTGGTTCGGTTTCAATCTCCCTGCCATACAAAAGTTTCATTTAGAGCGTAAAAGTTGTTTATGGAAGTTTTCTACAAAACTTATGCATAAATTTTTTTGTTACTTGTTTGTAGAAAGATTTTGTATTAAAACTTATCTGTAGTTTAAAAAATATATGTATTACGTAGTTGTAGGAAACTTTTGTATTCAAACTTATTTGAAATTCGAAAAACTTGTGTAAGTAATTTTTTCAGTAATTTTTCCTTTTATTTATATTGTATTTTAGTTTTGAAAGTTACTTTTATTTTTTTCCCCCACCCTTTTCTTCTCCCTCCTTCCCCCATCTCGAATGTTTTAGCTTCCTGAAAAGAAAAACTACTAAAAACTAGTTGCGCGTGGAAAAAGAATGAGTAGCACACAGAATAAAAAAACAACCGCGGAAAGAAAATGACCGCGGAATGTTTTTTTTCTGGAAAGAGAAAAAAGATGGCGCGCGGAAAGAGAATATATAGTGCACTGTGTCTCTGTTTTTTAATATATGCGCCGCAAATACTAGTTCAACAACAACAACAACAACATAACCTTTTGTCCCAAGCAAGTTGGGGTAGGCTAGAGATGAAACCCAAAAGAAACAAGGATAAGAGAGACATAAAAAGGCAAAAAAAAGACAAAAGGTAGAGTTAGGGAAAAAGAAAAAGATCACGGCTCAGGCACGTTGATTGCTAATCTCCAAGCGCTCCTATCTATAGCTAAATCCCTGGAGATATTCCACTCCTTAAGATCTCTCTTAACCGACTCGTCCCAAGTCAATTTAGGACGTCCTCTACCTCTCTTTACATTATCTATCCGCTTTAAAACCCCACTACGCATTGGCGCCTCAGGAGGCCTCCGTTGGACATGTCCAAACCATCTCAGCCGATGTTGCACCAGTTTCTCCTCGATTGGTGCCACCCCAACCCTATCCCGAATATCTTCATTCTGGACTCTATCCCTTCTAGTGTGCCCGCAAAACCAACGTAACATACGCATCTCTGCTACACTCAGTTGTTGGACATGTCGCCTTTTTGTAGGCCAACATTCGGCACCATATAACATCGCCGGGCGAATCGCCGTCCTATAGAACTTACCTTTTACCTTTTGTGGCACCCTCTTGTCACAGAGGACGCCAGAAGCCTGACGCCATTTCAGCCAGCCAGCTGAAATCCTATGCCTAACATCTTCATCAATGTCTTCATCCTTTTGTAGTATCGATCCTAAATACCGAAAAGTATCCTTCTTGACCAAATACTAGTTCCCGTAATGAAAATGGCAGGACAACTAACATCGGTAAAATCGAAAACCACCTGGTCGGATCGACCGCTCGGAAGCGTGCTTCCGGGCGACTGTAAATTAGGTGGGCCATGATGACACGGATCAACGAGCCGCATCGCCTATAATGGACCCAGTTATAGGCGACGCGGCTCAATTTGGATGCATGGATGCCTCGCTATGTGCTAAACTACTCCCTCCGTTTTTTTTATGTGTCGTCTAAGGTTTTTACGAAACGTCGTAAAAGGATGTCGCGTGACGGTCTGTTCTCCGGAGCGCTTCGGTGGGAGAGCAAAC
>CM014277.1:64233665-64247852 GCA_004135705.1 Alloteropsis semialata
TGATGGTGCTCGTCCCGTTGCCTGGCACCTTCGTCAGCCGGGGCCGCACGATGGTGCACGGAACGCTCATGCTCGGGTTCTCGAGGAGCTCGCTGGCGTGAGGCAGAGCTTTCCGCCTGCTGGACTGCTGCGGTTTCCAGGAGCGCACGGAGCTGCTGATGGAACCTCCGATCTTCGGGCGCCGCTGGTTCGGGATGCTCGCGGAGCAGGACAGCAGCCGCTGCAAGGTTCTGGGACGCCCGGTTGAAGACCTGCGCGTCGTTGGCGTTGCCACCGTCGTTGACGATGCGCTGTTGCACCTCCCGGGCCCGTGCGCGGGCGGCTCCTCCATCCGCGTTTCTCCCAAGCTCGCGGTTGAGCTGCTGTCGCTCTGCCTCGATCTGGCGCCGAGCCTCGTCCAGCTCCTGCAGCCTGACCCGCCGAGCGTCGTCCGCCGGGGCGTTGGGCGGTGGCGCCGCAGGAGCGTTGGCAGGTGGAGCTGCAGGGGCGTTGGCAGGTGGCGCTGCAGGGGCGCCGTCCCCCGTGGAGCTGCTCGCAGAGTGCACATCTCCGTCGGGGGTGTGACACATGAAGCACTCCCGGTACGGGTCGAAGTTCGGCGGAGCCCACGTCAACCGCGGGCGCGAGCTGTTCACCGCGCTTCTGGCGGTTGGCGAAATGCGGGGATCGATTTCCGCCGGTGTCGGAGTGGCCACCGGGTCGCTCGGCAAGCCTGGCTGTCCCTCCGGGTACATGGCGTTGTAGCAGTCGATGAACTCGTCCCAGGGGAGCTGCTCCTGCCCTCCAACCTGGAGAGCGAGATTGGTGATCATGTAGGCGACGTTGCGGAAGCGTTCCTGGGACGGGCTCCGCCCCAGGGCGGCCGCCAAGTCCTCTCCAAGTAGGTCGAGGACGTAGGCGGTAGCTCCCGCCGTGGCGTAGGAGGGCTTGGGCCCCTCGTTGTGGAACATCTTGCCGTCGTCGCGGGCAAGCTTGGGGCGCACGAAAGTCGCCCCGACGATGGGTTCCACCGACTTGTCGATGACGAAGTCGAGGGAGCCGAACCGCAGGTGATCGCCGGGCGCCAGCGAGGCGCCGCCGTGGGCCATCCGGACCCTGGTGAAGTGTCGTGACACGCGAAGAGCCCCCTACCTGGCGCGCCAACTGTCGGGGTTCTCTACCGCCAACAAGTAAATTTCCTACGATCGCGTGTCAGGATCCGGATGGTGACTCGAGAGACAGGGGGTTTAGACTGGTTCGGGCCTCCGGAGAGTAATACCCTACGTCCAGTGAGTGCCGGTGTTCTCAAGTCCAAGTCTGTAGTAGGGGTGTACAAACTAGTCGGGAGAGGGAGAGGGTCCCAAGTCCCTAAGTGGTGCGAATGAGTGTGTGGTGTGTGCTGTGACCGAGCGTTCGACTAGTGTTCGAATCCCCCCTTCACTGATGTCCCCTTGTCCCCTTTTATAGCTTCAAGGGGAGAAGGGAGTGGGGGGTAAAAAGGAGAAAATTACAAGGGGAGTTACTGCCCCCGAGAGCTTCATCCAGCGCCGTCCGCCGAGCCGTACCGGGAGCAGGTGTTGACGGAGTGGGCGCCCCGCCGGACCCGGGATCGTACATCCCGGGTGGTTGGTGTCGACGCCTTCTCGGGTAAGCTCCCGGGTAGTTTCCGGGTCATGGTTGACTTGCTCGAGGTCCTCGGGCGCTCCAGGTGTCCTGCTCGGGCTCCAGGTGTCGTCCATGGGCGCCTGGGATCGTACTTGAGTGCCCGGTGTAGCGCATGCATTCCTTCTCCAGGCTGTAGCGTTCCTGTTCGGATGGGACGGGTGCCACTGTGGCTGCCGTGGCGAAGGACGGACGCCCATCATGATCTGACGCGGCAAGTACCAAGTGGGTACGGCGCCGGATGGGCAGGAGCGTGGCCGGGTAGTTTTGCCCGAGGGGCTGGAGACCCCTCGGAGACGGAGAACTCCTCGGGCGAACCGGGAGGCCACTCGGAGGCGGAGTACTCCTCGGGCGAACCGGGAGGCCACTCGGAGGCGGAGATCTCCTCGGGCGAACCGGGAGGCCACTCGGAGGCGGAGAACTCCTCGGGCGAACCGGGAAACCACTCGGGCGATCCAAGTAGTCGGGGTATGGGGGTTTTGCCTTGCCTTGGGTCTTTGGTTTTTGTTTTTCGAAGGGTGAATTATTGGGAGCTCCCGGATTAAGGGTCTGATTGGGTACCCCTACTTCGGACCCTCGTCAACATATAAACATTTGAGATCAGCCAATACAAAAGTGAGAGCATTTAAAAGTTATTTATAATTAATGAGCAGAACTGGAAGAAGGAGCGGAAAGGGAGTCCAATTGAGCGATAGCGCGTCCGTCATGGTGGTACTCTCCCTGTGGATTTATAACTTGGTCCATAATGAATCCAAATAGTTGGTCCGCAATAGCTTTTGCTTTTTGTGTCATTGGGAGCTCTTGATGGTAAAACATCCACTGCATTAATCACAAATGACAACATTCATTCATATAATAAATAAATTTTGCATGTAATCATTTCTAAACAATAACTAATAATCATTTCTAAACAATAACTAATAATCATTTCTAAACAATAATCAATAACTAATAATCATTTCTAAACAAGTAACAAAGTTTACATGAAATAACAAAGTTTACATGAATTAACAAAGTATACATGAAATAACAAAGTATAATAAATATATTCATAATAAATATACACTAATAATCATATTTCCATATACACTAATAATCATGTTTTCATATACACTAATAATCTAATTTCCATATACACTAACAATCTAATTTCCATATACACTAACAATCTAATTTCCATATACACTAATAATCTAATTTCCATATACACTAATAATCTTATTTCAATATACACTAATAATCTAATTTCCATATACACTAATAATCTAATTTCCATATACACTAATATTTCCATACTAATAATCTAATTTCCATATACACTAATAATCTAATTTCCATATACACTAATATTTCCATACTAATAATCTAATTTCCATATACACTAATAATCTAATTTCTATATACACTAATAATCTCATTATCCATTGGATAATACTAGATCATACACATTACAGAACAAGTCATATGCAAGTATGAATTGTTTTAATTCATACCATGAGTTCTTCATGAGTCGCTTTTTTGGGAGAAATAAAGGTATGGATCCACTGGCAGACGTAGTATCCGCATAGATTCGTCCCTTCTTCCTGTCTGGCACACTGAAAGTGTATGCCAATAAAGTTAGACGTAACAACTATATATTAGTGTGATTTTACGAGATATGCGGGTACACCAACCACGTACCGGAAAGTTCGTCTTCACTTCCATTTTTTGTTTGAAATTTCCTTTTTGTTTCACACGGAAACGTGTCCATGCCATGTCAATCAAGTCTAAAACTGCTTGGTAATTCTCTATTACAAATTCATAATAAAAATGAAGATTAAATCTAAAATCTCTTATTTCAATCCATTCCACAAAACACAAATTACTCAAAACATAGAGCATGAAATAGACCATACTAACCGTCAAAAGAGAGAGAGGATGAAGTTGCTAACCTTCTAGCGGACTTGGTTTGCAAAATCTCCAAAAGTTATGAAAATTTTGGGCATGAGCTCCCCAACCCGAGCTCAATGGAGGATGAAGAAATGAGCCATGGCTCGGGCTGGGGGAGGAAGAAGGGGATTTATACGAAGAGCCCCTTTGGTACCGATTGGTGGCACCAACCCGTACCAAAGGGGGTCACATTGGTACCGGTTGGTGTCACCAACCGGTACCAAAGGCCCCGAGGCTCATTGGTACCGGTTGGTGACACCAACCGGTACCAATGTGACCCCTTTGGTACCGGTTGGTGCCACCAACCGGTACCTATAAGCTCGCAGAATTATTGGCGATTGGACCGATTAAGGTGGATGGATAGAGAGTTCTCCGGTAGTGTGGTGTGGGGGGTGCGAGGCACAACACCTTGATCCGCCGCATCCTGTGGCCCCGACCACATCGCGGGACGTCACACAAAGTGTGGATAGCCAGCCAGCGCCCTCCACGTATCGGTCCGAGCACGTAGATTGTGGGCCCGTCGCCTCGTGAAGGGTCGGGCCAGAGGGAGATCGATCAACAAAGTTTTGAAGCAGGGCGAGACAACTTTAGCTAGGAGCCTCTTTTCCTTCTGACCAGCTCCCCGAAAACAATGTTCTACTTGCATGTGTTAAGCATATAGCTAGCGCTTCTTTTGAATCAGAATCAAACTTAGATTTTGACTATGATTGGACCAAACAGTGGTAGAACCTGGTGAACCGGGTCTACTACTAAACATTGATTCTCTCTCCTAATCACTCTTAAATATGTTAAATACACGAAATCGATCAAAAACTACAAGGAAGGGAATCGACTCTTATTGCCACAAAGGAAAAATCACTCGTTTCCTTTATATATAGTCCGCCAAGGAACAAATAGCCTTCGCCACCTATTCCTGAATTAAGGGAACGCAAGAAAGATTTCTCTATGTCAATTCAAAACAAAACAAACGGACGACGAAATCCTATAGATGAAATTCTTTTTTTTAGACCAGCTTGCGCCTATGCAAGACTAGGCTCTCACCTATGTGGAACACAACGTTGGTTACTCAAATTCATTTGCGTCGTCTTCTTGCGTATTTGAATTTAATTGTGTTCTCTGTACATCTATGCTGTTTTATTTATCGCAATTCATGCATTGGTCTAAAATGCATTCACATTTTATTTTTCTAACATAAGTTATGATGTCGGCTATCACACTACAAAATTTGAATTTAAAATTCTATTTGTGCGTAGAGAAACAAAAAGGACAAATTCTATTAAGCAGTAAATTGAACCAATTAACATAGTTGTGGGAGTAATTTGAACCAAAAAATTGTTCATGGGTTATGCAGACTTTGGCTATAGTTGAGGGGGGTAATTTAGACCTTTTACCATTTCGAAAAATCTGAACAATTTTAGAGATGCAAAAGATGATGCGCGCGTATGTTTTTTCTTTCTCATGATTACAACTGTTAGGCTGTTACATGTAGTAGGGGATACTAATTGAAGCGTTTTTGAACTTCATTGGTAAGCTGTACTTGTAACTAGAAACAGTGAAATATTTATTTAAATTATATTTCAAGAACTCTTCTTTTAATTATTCTCGCATCAGTGGAGAGATTGTGCTGTTACTCCAAGCTAGACAAAAAAAGAAGTTAAGAGGTGAACCCATAATTTGAAGGTTATCGGTAACAATCACCTAGTTTACTACAAATCGTTTTAACTGTAACTTGATGTACTTATGTCCAAGCTGACTCCGCTTGCACACGGATCAGGACCGCATATGATGGGAAATCACGGTGACTTATGATTATTGCATTGAAGGAGAGAGTTTTTTCTCGTATATGCAAGAGAGCTCCGCATAATTTTATTAAGAAAATAGAGTAAAAATTTTACAGGTCAACAGTGCCATATGGACGGAAAAGGAAACAACAGCAACCATATATTGAAAGAGAGAGAGTTGCAGTGAACTTAGTAATTATGATATAAACATGGTTCCTTTAATTTGAACTACATGCTTGAATTATGTCTCACATCATATATTTATCACAGAGGAGCAATTTACAATTTGTGGGGACAATAACTCTATGGTATTAGTAGTTGTGCCCTCCAAAGATGATGAAGAATAATAACTTCTATGCTCCAGATGATAAACCTACGATTCCTTAGGGATGTGTTTAGTTGGGTTTACCAAATGATGCATGAACTAGATGATCTTTTTGTTGACGCAGAAAATCGGCGGTCGTATCGTCAGCGATCAACACAATAAGACCAGGGAGATCTGCTTCACTCCAGTGCGAGCCTGCACTTTGTTCAGGTTCGCAGCATGCCAGTCAGTTTGACCATTCAACTGACAAGGAGCATGATCGATATCATATAGCGAACCGGCCGTGCCTTTGCAGAATATAATCAGTGCAGAATAAGGCCGATACGCTGTTCACCGTCTTAACCGCTTGATCATCATCTCTAATACATCTGCTAGCTTTCCGATCTCTCATAGCTGTTGAAGAATCAGATTAATTCACATGGCGTAGATCTAAATCAATCTAGCAACCTCAAACAACCGAATAAGTTGCCTTCAAATAACCAAGATAAATCTAGCTCCGACGTAGGAAATCTAGATCAAACCCGAAAACTCGAAGAACAACCCAATAAACGATTAATCACTGAATAACCAAGAGAAACCCAGCTCCGACGTAGGGAATCTAAACCAATCTTGGCAATCCAAAGATAAATCGGTGGCACCATTGCCTCATGTAATTGCTCGCAGATATAATAAAGACAGCTCTCCCGCAGCTAATCTTGATGCAATCATAATAACAGATCGGCTTTGCCCGTTGCAATATGTTCAATAAGCTGTGAAAGCCGATATGTTGTCCCTCCTGCCTAATCTCTTGGACAGGAAGCTCGCAATGATAATCATCCTGATAGAACAGTAACAAGATCGTTCCAATATTCACAGCTGTTGAAGAAACAGATTGACTCACATAGCGTAGATCTAAACCAATCTAGCAACTCCAAGCAACAGCATAAGCTGCCTTCTAATAATCAAGAAGGATCTAGCTCCGACGTAGGGAATCTAAATCAAACCCGATATTCAAAGAACAACCAGATTAAGCCTATAAAGGTGAATCGGACCTGGAACGATATTGTCAGCTCAAATCGGACTAAACCAATGCTCATAGCTGTTTGAAGAGTCAGATCAATTCACATGGCGCAGATCTAAATCAATCTAGAAACTCCAAACAACCGCATAAGCTGCCTTCTAATAATCAAGATAAATCTAGCTCCGACGCAGGGAATCTAGATCAAACCCGAAACTCGAAGAACAGCCCGTCAGTAACAGATCGGCTATTATATTGAATAAGCAAAGTAAAGCCGACATGTTACGTTGAACAGCATAAACGAGAAAGGGCGATGCGCCTCAATTCAAAGTTTACGCTAATTCGGTAGTTGAACCATCCAAACCAGAAGAGGGCGATACGCCTCAGATCAAAGCTTGGATCGATCCGGGTAACGGAACTCGCGGCAGGCTGGAGATCGAAGACTGATGCAGCCCAGCTTGCTGAAGAACTCGTCGATAAGCTACATGGTTCCTAAGGTTTTGGCGTGATGCCAGTTTGTATATTGATCGAGAGATAAAAATTACAATAGCCAGGGGGTCTATATTTATACCCTGCTGCCTACCTAGAGTCAGGAACAATGACTCGTACAATACTTGCCAAAGAAGAAATATCTAAACAAAAGATAAATATTAAGATACATGAACTCTATTTTCCCTTCCATAGAATCCTCTCTAGATTAAGCTCCTTGCCGATCCGCTGCAGAGATATGGACCTGTAGGTGTAATTAACTTGGACTCCTCGTGTGGCAACACATTTTTCTCCTTATTTAAATCACCTTCACGTACATGTGCTGGCCTTTCTTTATTCTTAGTCACTTCGGGCTTGCACGACTCCACCTTCTATTTATCTTCCCTTCGTTTATTAAATAAAATAATCTGGCTTTGTCGGCAACTGCCCTTGACTCCCATCGTCCGATTCTTCTTACACGAACTCTACTAGGCTCTTGCCGATCAGCCTGCAAGACATACTAGTCTTTGTATGCATGATTAATTTGGGTTTCTGTCTTGATCTTTCTTAGATTATCGGCTTTATTTTAGGGACTCCTCTGGCCATAAAATTACCAAATTTCGGTGTCAACACATGCCCCCCAGTTCGAAGTATGAATTCTTCATGCTTCGAATTATTGGTCCTGATAGCCGATAATCTTTTATTCCTTACCGATATAGTCTGATCACCACATAGAAAAGGCTTCGTCAGCTTTTTTTTTTTTTGCTTAACAAGAACCATCAACTGCACCCTAATCGGACCATCGGCTTCGTCGTTCATAAGCCGATCTATAGACTCTGAGGCTGACGGCTACTATATCCTTGAGCTAGCCGATGACCCCTTCTTCAATTAATTGATGTCCGATGCCAACGCTTGATCTGATAATATTTTAACTGCAATATTAGAAGCTCCATCGGCCTAATGGTTTGATGTCTTTGTATTCCCATCGGACCATAGCTTGATGTCTGTTCCCATCAGACCATGGCTTGATGTCTCGGTGTCTCATCGGACCATGGCTTGATGTCTGTCTTCCCATCGGACCATAGCTTGATGTCTCGGTGTTCTCATCAGAGACTTCAATTGGTTGCCGAAAAAACTTGCTTCGTCCGAAGGGATATATATTTTCCAATTGGCCATGGGATAAACAACTACGGTAATCACAGATGCCTCCATCAGCTGATCCGTCAAGCTTCTCTCGGAACAAAACCACTCCATCAGACCAACTCCGCCGATCCGTCAGCTTTTTCTTCAAATAGAATCATTGCATCGGACCAACATCCAATCCATCGACGAATTCTTTACTCATCGGCTTCGCTTGCTGTAGTGTATCGACTTCATCAGCTTGCCGCACCTGTCGCCGACGCAGTAGTAGCCGATAGTCTGGTCAGCTTTTTGGTCTGATTAACTTTGATAAAGCAGACCACAACCTGTAGTTCATGCCTACACCGGCGAAATCAGGGTCACGTATTCATTGGCGAGCTAGATAGATATATCGGGTATTAATTGCTCCCATCATAGCGTACAAAGAACATTCAATCGGACCCAATCGGTCATTGGAGAAATAAATGCAGCACGATCGGACTCTAATGGCCATATCTGTAACCCTCTCTTTGCCGATTAAAATACTCCATCAGACTTCATCGGCCATCTTGTTTGTTCACCACTCAAAGACTTCTTAATGTATAGCTGATGAAGACATCCGGACAACTGATATACCAGAGGTAAAAACATTCTTCAATGCTTCTGAGTCCTGATCATTGGCCGTTGACAGAAAATAGAAGTATAATATTCCCAGATGAAATTACGTCGGTTCCCATCAACCACCATAAGCATTATCTCCATGACTCAACAGCCGATGTATGTACTACTTCTCGGTATCGGCTAATTTTTCCTTTGGTCCGATCCTGTTGAAATACATTTGACGACCCCCCCTTTTTTTATTCTCCTGGCCGATAGGATTGTATACTTTCACAATAATATTGGACCGGTCTCTATTGCAGCAGTAAATCAAGAAATCCATCAGCTTACCATACAGAAATATAATATAATATCCATCAGACCAATCGGACCTTCAGCTGGCGCAGATCAATCGGACCAATCGGACCTTTCTATCGGCCATCAATTATCTGAAGCACATTTTTTCCTATCAGTCTTTTGCAGGTCCGATAGGTGCTGGCCCAACGTGGGAATGCTGAAGTGTAGAGAGCTCCCCTTTTTTATATATCCATCGGACGTCTCCTCATCGGACTCTGACGTGAACTGCTGCTGATGCACTTATCGACGCAAACTGCTGAAACATTTGTAACTGTAAATCGCCGCCGACGCATCTGCCGATGTTGATGAAAACAATCGAAGCGCTGCTCCTTTAGCCGATGAAAATAATTTGGTGCTCTATCATCTGTTTATGTGAAGCAAAATGTAGGCCAAATATTGCTTTAGCTGATATTTCCTTGACTGATATTCTAGATTAATTTGGACAAGAAAACTGATGCATTTAAGCATGCCCCTTTGGCCGAATATATCAGCCTGATCTCATCAACCTCGTCGAAAGACACTATAGCCTCCGTCTGACTCCGAGTTATACCATCGAACCACATCGGACTTCCATCAGACTCCTCCATCGGCTATCATGCTATCAAGTCCGATGACCAGATTTAATCTCAGCCGATGAGAGTATGGATGAATTTTTTCTTGCAGCATTGAATAAAAAATTGAACTTTCTTGCAGCCGATGACCAATATTTTAAATTGCAATATTAGAAATTCCACCGGCTTGATATATAGCTTGATGCCTGCATGTCATCGGACTCTGAATCGTCTCCATCCGACCCATCTATCGGCCATTGTACCATACTTTCTCTTCTAATGGAAATAAATCTTGCTTGCATAGGCTTTCCAGCATGCATCGGCTGAGGAAGAAGGAAGTACCAATCAATCCTTTGCTTCTAATCGGAATGCCGATGCCCCCCAAGCCTGATAGCTTTTGAAATAAAATAACTCCATCAAACCAAGGTCGCTTCGGTTATCTTTGGCCGACAACGAACACAGATTAATCGGACCAATCGGACCTTTGGTTGGAGAAGATCAATCAGACCTTTGGTTGACCATCAGCTATACGAGCATTGGACTATCGGCCTCCAACTCATACCATCAGCAAAGCAAAAATGACCATACGTTGGCTCATCGGCTTGATGGCCTGACGTCTTGACCTATCGGACCTGTCTCCATCGGACCAAGAACAAATATTTCTTTAGTCATGTTTTCAATGTAATCTGATCCGCCGAAATAAATTCGCCAATCTTTTCCATCCTGCAGCCGATAGAATTGTATATCTTCCCAATATCTAGACCGGCCTTCAAAATCCAAATCATCGGACTCGGCCATCGGACCACAGCCATCGGACCTCCACATCGGACTCTATCGGACACCATGGGCCATGACGTGTGATGCATCGGCCAGTTGAATATATCCATTGGCTATTATGCTACTACTAGACAAGATAGCTTCATCGGACTTCCCAAGTGAAATCTCGTATCCGATGCCTGAACCTCATCAGAAGTACACCGCAGCTCGCAGAGCGGCTAGTAGTGCAGCCTGGTCCGATTGAACCTCATCTGTAAGCCAATCTCGTCAGTACCTTGATCGGACACCCCGGTATCAGCTTTCCCGTACAAAAACAGCCGATAAACAAGAACGGCTCTCAAATACGTCCGATGATGGGTAATATCAGCCATAGTATTGCTTTTATCCTTCCAATACATATTAGAAAATCAATTGTAGCCTTCCGTGACAAAAGCAAGTAATTTGCTAATTAATTACGCTCCTCCTTTCGACAAAACGGTACCGGCCTGAATGAAAAATTTCCATTGCAGCATAGTTCAGGAATTATCCCACGGCCGATTCTTCTTTTTACTGCCTCAATTAAAACTGAAAACTCCCAGCAGATCTCATCGGACTTCAATGATTGGCAAGAGACAACAGTATCCGATCTGCTAACATTATCAAGAAATTGGAGCGTTACCTCCTGATGGACTGAATTCCATCGGCTCTTGATATTGGAATATAATATGTTCTGAAATTATTCCATAGCCGATAGATGTACTTATCAGCTTTCAATGGTCAATACTATAATTTGATCAGGTCCCACCACAGAGCTGACATATGTATCTGTATTAGCTAGCCGACAAATAATAGAATACCACTTTTCTAAATTGATTGCAGATGTCCCCGAGATACATATTTAGGACTGGCTATCCGCAAACAATAAGCATGGACATCGGCTTCTTTGGTTGAAATCTCCATCGTGACTTTTTCTCAGACATGTCGGCTCGTATATCACCAGCTGGCTCATAGCAATATTCAATTTAATCGGGTCCCACCAGGCGTGCCAAAAATGTGTTGACGCAGAAAATCGGCGGTCGTATCCTCAGCGATCAACACAATAAGACCAGGGAGATCTGCTTCACTCCAGTGCCAGCCTGCACTTTGTTCAGGTTCGCAGCGTGCCAGTCAGTTTGACCATTCAACTGACAAGGAGCATGATCGATATCATATAGCGAACCGGCCGTGCCTTTGCAGAATATAATCAGTGCAGAATAAGGCCGATACGCTGTTCACCGTCTTAACCGCTTGATCATCATCTCTAATACATCTGCTAGCTTTCCGATCTCTCATAGCTGTTGAAGAATCAGATTAATTCACATGGCGTAGATCTAAATCAATCTAGCAACCTCAAACAACCGAATAAGTTGCCTTCAAATAACCAAGATAAATCTAGCTCCGACGTAGGAAATCTAGATCAAACCCGAAAACTCGAAGAACAACCCAATAAACGATTAATCACTGAATAAACCAAGAGAAACCCAGCTCCGACGTAGGGAATCTAAACCAATCTTGGCAATCCAAAGATAAATCGGTGGCACCATTGCCTCACGTAATTGCTCGCAGATATAATAAAGACAGCTCTCCCGCAGCTAATCTTGATGCAATCATAATAACAGATCGGCTTTGCCCGTTGCAATATGTTCAATAAGCTGTGAAAGCCGATATGTTGTCCCTCCTGCCTAATCTCTTGGACAGGAAGCTCGCAATGATAATCATCCTGATAGAACAGTAACAAGATCGTTCCAATATTCACAGCTGTTGAAGAAACAGATTGACTCACATAGCGTAGATCTAAACCAATCTAGCAACTCCAAGCAACAGCATAAGCTGCCTTCTAATAATCAAGAAGGATCTAGCTCCGACGTAGGGAATCTAGATCAAACCCGATATTCAAAGAACAACCAGATTAAGCCTATAAAGGTGAATCGGACCTGGAACGATATTGTCAGCTCAAATCGGACTAAACCAATGCTCATAGCTGTTTGAAGAGTCAGATCAATTCACATGGCGCAGATCTAAATCAATCTAGAAACTCCAAACAACCGCATAAGCTGCCTTCTAATAATCAAGATAAATCTAGCTCCGACGCAGGGAATCTAGATCAAACCCGAAAACTCGAAGAACAGCCCGTCAGTAACAGATCGGCTATTATATTGAATAAGCAAAGTAAAGCCGACATGTTACGTTGAACAGCATAAACGAGAAAGGGCGATGCGCCTCAATTCAAAGCTTACGCTAATTCAGTAGTTGAACCATCCAAACCAGAAGAGGGCGATACGCCTCAGATCAAAGCTTGGATCGATCCGGGTGACGGAACTCGCGGCAGGCTGGAGATCGAAGACTGATGCAGCCCAGCTTGCTGAAGAACTCGTCGATAAGCTACATGGTTCCTAAGGTTTTGGCGTGATGCCAGTTTGTATATTGATCGAGAGATAAAAATTACAATAGCCAGGGGGTCTATATTTATACCCTGCTGCCTACCTAGAGTCAGGAACAATGACTCGTACAATACTTGCCAAAGAAGAAATATCTAAACAAAAGATAAATATTAAGATACATGAACTCTATTTTCCCTTCCATAGAATCCTCTCTAGATTAAGCTCCTTGCCGATCCGCTGCAGAGATATGGACCTGTAGGTGTAATTAACTTGGACTCCTCGTGTGGCAACACATTTTTCTCCTTATTTAAATCACCTTCACGTACATGTGCTGGCCTTTCTTTATTCTTAGTCACTTCGGGCTTGCACGACTCCACCTTCTATTTATCTTCCCTTCGTTTATTAAATAAAATAATCTGGCTTTGTCGGCAACTGCCCTTGACTCCCATCGTCCGATTCTTCTTACACGAACTCTACTAGGCTCTTGCCGATCAGCCTGCAAGACATACTAGTCTTTGTATGCATGATTAATTTGGGTTTCTGTCTTGATCTTCCTTAGATTATCGGCTTTATTTTAGGGACTCCTCTGGCCATAAAATTACCAAATTTCGGTGTCAACACTTTTATGGGATGGCTCAACTAATTTTTTGAACCATATGGCCCAGCAATCTTATCAACAATTTGACTCAAGTGGAATGGTTTCATTCTAAATGAGTTGGTACAATTCAACCAACCAAACATAAGTATTACCATCAAACTTGGACCATTCCATACATAACCGAATACACCATAATATCCATCACAGGTAACACATACTGTTAATAATATGAATTCTCTGCATCTGTTAGACCTTGCCAGAGTTTGCACTGCAACGGTGAGCTCCATCGGTTCTGGACACGCGCGCGAACACAAAGCGCAAAACATACACACAGTTTTTGTGCTGCTATGCATGTTGCAGCGTTTTCTGATCACTGTTGCTGAATAAAAAGACTCAAATACATGGCCAAAAGAGGCCGACATACACGCGCCACGTTCGTGAACGAGCTGCGCCATCCCACAGCCCTGGGACGTGCGCTATACTCCCGACGACTCGCTCCGTGCACACAGAATTTATTCGACATTCTTGGCAGTTGTCACTCCCAGCATTGGCTGCAGTTGCTTCCCCCTTTTGATCTGAACATGTAAAAGGACAACAATATATAGCTTTAGTTGACAATGTGCTACTCTATTCAGTTATACCACTATG
>CM014277.1:64248367-64288998 GCA_004135705.1 Alloteropsis semialata
CAGTATCTCGAAGGCCTAAAAAACGCAGATTAAACAAATCAAACACCTGATCAGGCAACATTTTCATTGAAACCCCTTGCAGATCCAATGTGGATAACAGAACTGAAGATTCCAGGATAGGCTTCAGCAAATTAATATTGAAAACATCTTGAAAAACAAGAATTCCACGGAGATATGCTGCTCTAGATTGATTCAATTGTTCCATGTTGCTGCTCTGAATTGATAACCGGCGCCCTTCCTCCGCTATAGATGTCCTAGATCCATCATAAACTGCACCAAAGCGTTCCTTAGCTGTTTTGGTGAGCACAAGTAGACGCATGATATCATGCATTCTACAACTACTCACTCGTCCAGATGAGTTCCTTGCCACTACTTGCAGTAGGCTTCGGTTAAGAAGTTCGTTTAGGTAGCCCTCTGCTACTTGCTCCAATGTTCTGTTCCTCTGTTCTTGGATGAATCCAGCAGTGATCCAGTGCCTCATGATCCTCCGCCTGGTTATTAAATAATCCTCTGGAAATAGTGCACAGTACAAAAAGCAATTCTTCAAATCATATGGAAGATCTTCCAAGCTGAGCTCCAGAATAGCATTGACATCAAGGATCATATTATTAGTCAGTTGAATCTCTAATTCCCAGTAAACACTTTCCCAGACAGAATAAGTGGGTTGCTTGCAGGACAGTAAGCGGCCTATGCAAGCAATTGCGATTGGCAGTCCATTACACTTGTCCACAAACTTTTGAGCTAAATGTGCCAATTCATTTGGGCATGTTTTGTTCTGATTTTTCCAAAATGCCTCGTTGCAAAATAGTTGCCACGAGTGGTTTTCTTCAAGGGGCTCCAATCCAATTATACGGTTTCCTGTTGCTAGGAGTGCTACCTCATGGATCCTTGAGGTAATAACAATTCGCCCAACACTATCTGTAGGGAATGCATCCCTTATTTTGAACCACACACCTACAGCCCAAACATCATCTAGAATCAAGATGTATTTTTTACCTTGCAGGAAGGTATTGGTGACCTCAACAAGGCTTCTTTTCTCCATGTTGGCAACATCGACTGTGATGCCAAATTCTCTGATGATCTTCTTCAACAAGTCCTCAACCTGATAATTGTTTGAAACGGTTACCCATGCAGCACTATCGAAGTCTAGTTTCACCTTGTTGTAGACATGGGAAATCAATGTTGTTTTTCCCACTCCACCCATCCCCCAAACGGTGGCAATTAAGCTATGCTCCTCTGAATCATCTGTGAGCCACTGCCTTAATAATTTTGTGTTGTTCTCTAACCCCACAAGATTATCCTCTCTTGCAAAATGCAATGATTGGTCCACAGAACCAGCACTGAATCCGGCTTCTTTCTGTGTTCCTCTTATCTCATAGCGGACTTTCCTCTCATTCGCGTCTTTGAGCCTCTGCTTGATTTCTTGCAGTCTGCGCATGAGTCGACGCCATGTTTTGATATGCCTAACCCTCTTGGTTATCTTGGTGGCAAATCCCCCATGCCTGTCTTCCAACTTGTAGGTGAACTCATCAACAACATCCTCAATCTCGAAAGCTAGACCACGGATCTTCTTGACAAAGATGCCGGTGGTCTCATCGGTGTTCTTGAATCTCTCTGCCCCTTGCAGATATGCCTGCATGCTCTCCAGCTCTTCCTTGACATCAAGGATCTCGCCAAAGAGACCCTTCAGGGCAGACGCTTCCTTCCAGATGAGAGATGCGCCCAAGGTCGCTGCCTCCTTCACCAGCGCAGCACCAAGCTTGCCAATCAGCACTGCCACGACGCCGGCCGCCATGGTGGCTACCCGTGCGCGCTAGCTGACCTGCTAGAGAGAAAGAGAGTAGAATTTTGATCTATGTATCTGAGTAGCACTAAACGAACGGAAATGAATAGATCGAACTTCACCAAGAAAATCAGTAGTGCCTGAACAAAATTGACTGAAGCCATGTCACTAGAACTCCATATATATAGAGATTCAATTCTCTAGCAAACTGGTGATGCTGCTCGCTCAAGGAGTTGATCTATGTATCAAGTTGCACTAAACATACGAAAATGAATGATCAAATTTCACCAAGAAAATTAGTAGTACCTGAACAAAATTCACTGAAGCAAGAGGGAACTGCTGATGCTGCAGACTTCTCTTTCTTCACTCGTGGAGTTGGAACACCCATCAAACGCTCATGCCAGCTGTTTTGTGACACTGAGGGGTGCTCCTGGATCTATAGGTGGATGGGCGTTTGGTAGTCTGTCCCTATTAATGCGAAGGAGTAGACTTGCCTCGTCAAGTCTTCGCCTCATCTCGTCATGCAGATGTGACTACACACAAAACATGTGAGCCCACCAGGACTAACCTAAGCACGGCATGATCGAAACCACACAAGCCAAAGTCTACTCTCACCAGCGGATACCGTCTGTGTTTGGTTTGCGTATATTAACGAAGAGTAGTTTTGTATATTTTTTTTTCTATTTCGTTCCTTGCATTGGTATGCTTGTCGCACCCCGAACCTGTAGGCCTACACGAGAACTGCCACATAATTATGGGTCAAAATAATCATCATTGTTAAGATTAGGATTATGAAGTAACTAGCGGAAATTTAATTGATATGAAAATTCACAATTTATTTGCTAAGAATTTCAACTTATTTGTAACCGATAATTTATAATACAATATAATACTTGTATCACCTAATTTCCCTGCCAATAAGTATGGTGGAACTAAGCGTAACTTAGTTGGTTGGGTTTCTTGTGGTGGAACATGCCCACCCGGGTTTGAGTCTCCCACTCAGCATGGGTGTCACGTTTTCTTGGATTTATTCCAGGATTTAGCCGGCGCTTTTCTTTTGGTGGTAGGCGACGTGCGCGTCGATAGCAAGGCGTCTGTGGTGACTTCGTCAATCTCAAGATGAGGTGCGCTCATAGGGGTAGGATTTGCATACCTGTATTCATAGACATGAGTGTGCGTGCGTGTGTGAGCGTCTGCATTTGTACTGGTCTCTCAGGAAAAAAACACCCAAAGCAAGTATGGTACAAAAAATGCTCAGCTAGAGAAATATACTTTAGATGTTGCGTGAAAGTGTGAGGGCGCGCTTGATTTTTAGCTCGGGGCTTTTTTCATGCTGAGGAGCCTTCGCTTTCAGTGTCTAGTATGCACGTATCATTTGTCTTGATGTCTAACTTTATTGGTGTACCAGTAGAACCTTTTCATTTTCATTTGCTTTTTTTTAGACCAACTAGGGTTATATTATTATCCCACTAGGATTATATTATTATCCCACTTGTGCAGGCAACTCACCCATGACACATGCTGAGGAGTTGTCCAGTTTTAAAATCGCTGCCATCAAGCAAGGCTCCGTCCTCAGCGGTAGCACCAGCAGTCGCCCTGGCGATCTGATCCAACTTGGTGTTCTTCGTCACCATAGCACCTGCTATCCACTTCGATTTGGTTCTTCCTCTTGATTTTTGCGAGTTCATCGCACATGCCTCGCCACCTCGATCAAAATTTTTAACCGTGGAATTGTAGATCAAGCAGGTCCGAGTGGCAAAACCTGATCGAACGATAAACTGATGCTGCGACTTACTGTCTGTACAGCTTGGGTGCTGCTCGTGTGTGTTTTTCTCTGTGTATGTTTTTTTAGGAAATGGAATTTTATTTTCGTCTCTGCATCACCGCACACAACGTTCACCTTATTACAGAGTTTCAGCATAATTGCTGATAGTTGAGGAGAACAGAAAAAGAAAATTATGCCGGACAAAGTCGATTATTAAATTTTCATCCATTAAAAGCAAACAACTTCAATGCAGCGATCTCCAGCTGCCTGCTCGTCAACCGGAACATCTTCTTTGTCTCATCATCACGCTGCAGCAATGCCCGAAACCGCAGCCCGTATGTGCCCCTGAAAGTATAGCCTGCATAAGAAAGTATAGCCTGCATAAAATAGGTATATTTGCAATTTTGAAAGATCAGATCATTACGACATCTTCAAATTGCCCAACATAATGCAGCCCTGGGACGTGCCGCGCTAGACTCTCGCTCCGTGCGAACAACACGCACGTCAGCTGGACTCCCACTGGACCTGTAGAACCTTTTCATTTTCATTTTCATTTGCTTTTTAGACCAACTAGGGTTATATTATTATCCCACTAAGATTATATTATTATCCCCACTTGTGCAGGCAACTCACCCATGACAGTTCCTACACATGCTGAGGACTTGTCCAGTTTTAAAGTCGCTGCCATCAAGCAAGAGGCTCCTCCGTCCTCAGCGGTAGCACCAACTGTCGTCGCCCTGGCGATCTGATCCAACTTGGTGTTCTTCGTCAGCATAGCACCTGCTATCCACTTCGATTTGGTTCTTCCTCTTGATTTTTGCGAGTTCATCGCACATGCCTCGCCACCTCGATCAGAACTTTTAACCGTAGAATTGTAGATCAAGCAGGTCCGAGTGGCAAAACCTGATCGAAACGATAAACTGATGCCGCAACTTACTATCTGTACAGCTTGCGTGCTGCTTGTGTGTGTTTTTTCTCTGTATGTTTTTTTAGAAAATAGAATTTCATTCCCGCCTCTGCATCATCGCATACAACGTGCACCTTATTACAATGTTTCAGCATAATCGTTGATAGTTTAGGAGGGAAAAAAGCAAATTATACCGGACAAAGTCGATTATTAAATTTCCATCTATTGGAAGCAAATAACTCCAATGCGACGGTATCCAACTGCCTGCTCATCAACCGGAACATCTCCTTTGTCTCATCATCACGCTGCAGCAATGTCCAAAACCGCAGCCAGTATGTGCCCTTGAAAGTAACATGCATAAAAGAGGTATATTTGCAATTTCCAAATACCATATCATTACGTCATCTCCAAATTTCTCAACATAATACAGAAGCTCTAGCCAGAATTATTTTTTTATTCTTAGCATCAAAATTTTGAAGCCAAGTCCCTAGCATATGGTGCACAGATCTGGGTGGAGTTAACCCAGTAGCTACATAGATAGTCCTCCGGATTGTCCTGGCATGACGACAATTAAATAAAAAGTGTTTAATTGTTTCATTACAATTACAGAACACAACATTTCTGACTGCCGTTCCAATTCCGTTTACTAAGATTATCTTTTGGAAGTATGATCCCCTTCTGGAGATACAAAGAAAAATTTTGATCTTCAACGGGACTTTTAACTTCCAAATAACTTTGTGTGAGAAAGGAATATTTTGATTCATCAGGTTTAAGGGGGTGTTTAAATCCGGAGAATTGGTGAAAAGTGGTGAAAAGTTTACGCATTGGGCCACGTGCATAGAGAAAAAAAAATGATCTGACACGGTTCTCAAGGTGAAAACTTTTTGCAAAGTTTGTGAATTTAAACAGGGCCTAAATACATACAGGCCCTGTTTAGTTCGCCAATTTTTTTCATCGCCACAGTCAATTCGAATGTTTGGATATTAATTAGAGGTATTAAATGTGGATAATTGACAAAACCCATTTCGTAACCTCATGTGAAATTGTGAAACGAATCTATTAAGTCTAATTAGACCATGATTAGTCTCTAATGATGAATTAATTAGGCTTAATAGATTCGCCTCGCGATTTCCCGTCCATCTGTGTAATTAGTTTTATAATTAGATCATATTTAGTTTTCCTAATCTTTGATTTAAAATTACTACAGTAAATTTCGCAAAGTTTCTCACCGCAACTAAACGGGCCTGCAGTGATGTATGCAGTGGCAAACACCACCGGGATGCTCCTCTGTCAGATGACCGCCACTGCCAGACTGCCTGTACCCTCCGGCAGAAAATTCAAAATATTCTTCCCGAAATCAAAATTAACTCTCGTCATCCTCCTTCAGAGTCATGGTAATCGGCCTCATCGAACACGGATTCATTCTCTTTGGTGGTAACCCACTGCTAATTACTCTGCTAATTAGGCTGCTTAGTCCCATGCAGTAACTGGTTGGACGCCCATCAAGACATCATGGGACCAGGGCCTCATGTACGTCATGTCTCTTGCCAACGCGGTCTCTGCTTCTCTCCCTCACTAAACTCAGGTGAAATAGAAATGTCCTCTATGTACCTGTTTAACCTTGCATGATATGAGCCTGTAGTAACACCTGTAACTAGCGAAAACGGAAAGAGTAACATACTTTTTTTTAGGAACGACACAACACTTATGAGTGCGTTTCTATTGATATAGCAGAAAAATATAAGGTTATTTCCCTGGGAGGCCATAACCACGCAACAAAACCAAAAACCACAAAACAACACCGGCGCATTGGATTGAGGCATCAATTCGCGGCGAAGTCAACACTGCTCAACAACTTAGGCCGGTTGGATGGGACATCGACGCAAGCCGCACAAACATGTTGCTCGGTCGGAATTTACTCTGCACAGCAAACACAGTAGAACCGAAGTCTCTTCGCGGCACCCACCAAATATCCACACTCAAGTAGTCGATGAGAACCTTCAGGCATGACCCTATGTCGACAAGGAACCGAAAGATGCAGACTTCACCGCACCGGGAAGACCGCCGCCATGCGGCACCCTCTGCCACCGTGCCGCTGCAACACCACCCTCCACCTAACGGAGTGATACCATCGAAACCGGACCTCTCGTAGGCTGCATCGTAGTCGCCACCATGATAACACAACGCGGGGGGGCCTCGCCACATCCGCCACTGGACTTCACTCTCGTCACCTCGAAGAATCACCACGCGCGGGGGCCTCGCCACGCTCTCCACGGCACTCCATGCCACGGTTACGTTTCTTTTGTCGCCGTTAGGGTGGTGAGCAAAGTTACCCCACGTCCCTAGATCTCCATCAATGCTGATCCGCCGCCGCAGGCCGACCTCACCTCCTTGCTTCACCCGTGCACATAACCTTCACCGCTGTGCCTGCAACCTGAAGAAGTCGCTTGCATCGTCTACCGACGATGTACCACACCAGATAGCCCAGCCAAGTTGAGCAACCCACCACGCTCCGCTGCAAGCCAAGTCATCCCACGATGCTGATGCTGCAAGCGTCGTCCATCGACGCGGTCCCACGCTGCACTGACAGCTGCCAAGCAATGCCAACCGCCGCAGTCCGCTGCATGCAACCACAATCCGACAAGCATGCGACAACCTCCAGCCGTCACCATAGCTGCGAATGCCTCCACAAGGGCTCGGCAGCAAACGTTCAGCTTGCCACATGGCGGAATTGCCAACACTGTCCATTGCCGCCCATGACAAATGGACCATAAATTTAAGTCTAGATGGGTCTCTAGAGACGACGCCTCCAAGGAGGACACGATGCCAAAGGCGCCGCCGTCGCTCATCCAGGATCTGGACAGGGTTTTCACCTAGAAAACCCCGTGTATCAAGGTTGTAGCTCCAAGATGGTAACCCCAACAGGGAAAACGACGCCCTAGGGCACCACCGTCATCTCTATCAGCAAAACGACCAGCAAAGGCTCTTGCCCGGAGGATCCCAACCTCGCTACATGCTCACGGCTTGGTACTCTTGGACCACAGCCATGGCAGCCCATCCGGGCGGCGCTGCTCTGGGCCACCACACACCGTGCCGCTGACCTCCACCTCCGCTGCACTCGCCGCCCAGATGCACTCACCATACAAGGACCTCCTCGCACACGGGCACCTCTGCACGCGCGCCACCACCGCCACATCTTCACGCGCATCCGGGCCGCCTCCTTGCTGCCACCAGACCGTGCGTGGGGGGGGCACTGTCAAGCCCCGCCGCCGAGTAGACCCGCAGCAGGGCCATCCCCATGACGCGCCCGTCGCCGCACAGCAGGTCCTCGGGCGGCCCCACCATGCCCACACGACCGCCGCCGGCAACGTTCCCACTGAGCCCGCCGCCGTAGCCGCAGATCTAGCCAAGAGGGAAGCAAATCCATCCTGGGGAAAGCGGATCCGGCCAGGATCGCCGCCTGGTTGCCGCCGCGCAGTCCCGGCCAATCGAGCCCACCGACCGTTGCCGCATGCTAGAGCTGGGACTTGGGTTGTGCTATTTATGGGCCACACGAAGCACGATATTTTGGCACGGCCCAAAGCACGGCACGACACCACAAATTTCAGGCCGTGCCTAGGATCTCGGCACGATGGGCCATACGGCATGGCACGTATGTTGGGCCGTGGTTGGGCCAGCACGACACGACAATGGCCCACGAGTAGTCTACAACTCATAATCCCGTATGTATACTAGTTTTCGTATGGCCACGAGAAATTTTATCTTTCATCTACAATACCTATATAACAAAATTATTTTCCTCGATAAAGTAAAATCTGAATCATAGCATTTTGCACATCTATCATCTTATTTTGTCTGACCACATATAACAGATTATCCACAAAGGAAACTGATTGATACTTGATGCAACGGTGACTATCTATATAAGTATAAGAACACGTGAACATAATAAGGACATGTAATGAGGGTCGTGCCTGGACTGGCACGACACGAAGGCAGGCCACACCGTGCCATGGGTCGTGCTTGGGTCTAACCAAAGGCTCATGGCACAACATTTTTTACTGTCATTCCAATTCCGTTTATTAAGATTATCTTTTGTAAGTACAACCCCGTCTGGAGATACCAAAGAAAAAAATTTAATCTTTAACAGGACTTTTAGCTTCCAAATAACTTTATGTGAGAAACTAATATTTTGATTCATCGGGTTTAAGTACATAGAACGAGTAGTGATATATGTAGTGGCAAACACCACCGGGATGCTCCTCTGTCAGATGGCCGCCATTGCCTGTACCCTCCGGCAGGAAATTAAAAATCTTCTTCCGGCAATCAAAATTAACTCTCGTCATCCTCTTCTTCTTCAGAGTCATGGTAATCGGCCTCATCTAACACGGATTCATTCCCTTTGCTGGTAACCCACTGCTAATTACTCTGCTAATTAGGCTGCTTAATGCTGCTTAGTCCCCTGCAGTAACTGGTTGGACGCCCATCAGGACATCATGGGACCAGGGCATCATTTACGTCATATCTGCGAGGTACTTCTGGTTCTTGTTTACAGTTTGAGAAATCTAGAGATGGACTTGTTGGTTATATTGATTCTAATTTTGCTGGTGATTTAGACAAAAGAAGATCTCTCACGGGTTATATTTTCACCATTGGTGGTTGTGCTGTTAGTTGGAAAGTAACTTTGCAGGCTACTGTTGCTTTGTCCACTACTGAAGCTGAATATATGGCTATTTCTGAAGCTTGTAAGGAAGCTATTTGGTTGAGAGGTTTATACTCTGAGCTCGCGGGGTTTCTTCTTGCATTACTATACATTGTAATGGTCAAAGTGCTATTTATCTTACTAAAGATCAGATGTTTCATGAAAGAACAAAGCACATTGATGTGAGATATCATTTTATTCGAGGCGTTATTGCTGAAGGTGATGTTAAGGTATGTAAGATAAGTACTCGTGATAATCCCACCGATATGATGACTAAGCCTGTTCCTGCAGCTAAGTTTGAGTTATGCTCAAGCTTAGTTGGTGTTAAAGTTTAAGTCCTAGTGACTTTTGGTGCTGGTGAAATTTATTATTTGAAGTGAGTTCATTGCTTCAAGATGGAATTCGTCTCAAGGTGGAGTTTGTTGGATATGGTTCGAATTCTAACGTGAGTCTTGTGGGGACGCCTGGAGGGCCCACGGTTCGGGTCATATGGTTAATGGATTTGTTTCTGTATTTGACTGAAGTCAGTTTTGTCCACCCATATATATACATCTTGTAAGCCGCACGGGAAGAGTAGACGACTCATTGTATTCCCTGCGTTGCAACTCTCTCATTACAGTGAAGATCGCTGGTTGGCGACCGTGTTTTTTCCCGCAAGGGTTTTTTCATGTAAAAATCGTGTCTCGTGTTCGATCTTGTTTTCGCATTACTTGCTAACATCGTTTAATTACAATTACCGAAAAAATATTTCTGACCGTTGTTCCAGTTCCATTTACTAAGATTATCTTTTGTAAGTATGACCCACTTCTGGAGATACCAAAGAAAATTTTTGATCTTTAACGGGACTTTTAGCTTTCAAATAATTTTATGTGAGAAAGGAATATTTTGATTCATCATGTTTAAGTACATAGAACAAACAGTGATGTATGTAGTGGCAAACACCACCGGGATGCAGATGGCCGCCATTGCCTGTACCCTCCAGCAGAAAATTCAAAATCTTCTTCGGGCAATCAAAATTAACTCTCGTCATCCTCTTCTTCAGAGTCATGGTAATCGGCCTCATCGAACACGGATTCATTCCCTTTGCTGGTAACCCACTGCTAATTACTCTGCTAATTAGGCTGCTTAGTCCCCTCCAGTAACCGGTTGGACGCCCATCAGGACATCGTGGGGCCAGGGCATCATGTACGTCAAATCTCTTGCCAACGCGGTCTCTGCTTCTCTCCCTCACTAAACTCAGCTAAAAAAATCAATACGTCCATTCGTCTTCGTCGTGCTCGTCACGACACGCACTTAGAGTTTAGCGGCAGTATTACCCATCCTAAGAGATAATATAAATTATGTGCACGTAAATGTGAAAAGCATGTGTGAAAGGTCGTGGGTTGTGAACAATTAATCAAAATAGAAACGTCATCTCTGTACCTGTTTAACCATGCATGATATGAGCCTGTATTAACACCTGTAACTAGAGAAAACGGAAAGAGTACTATACTTTTTTTTTGTAAGGAACAAAACTTAATGAGTGTGTTTCTATTAATATAGCAAAAGAATAGAAGGTTATTTCCCTAGGAGGCCATAACCACGCAACAAAAAGAGAACCACAAAACAACACCGGTGGGTTGGATTGAGGCATCAACTTGCGCCGAACTCAACACTATTCAACAACTTAGGCCAATCAGATTGGTACATCGACGCGAGCCGCACAAACACGTTGCCCGGTTGGAATTTACTCTGCACGGCAAATGCAGCAGAACCGAAGCCTTTCCACAGAACCCACCAAACATCCACACTCAAGTAGTCTCCGAGAACCTCCAGGCGTGACCCCGCGTCAATAGGGAACCGAAAGATGCAGAGTTCATCGCACCGGGAAGACCAGTGCCATGCAGGACTTTCCGCCACCGTGCCACCGCAACACCACCCTCAACCTGACGGAGTGCCACCATCGAAACTGGACCTCTCGTAGGTTGCCTCGCAGTGGCCACCACGATAACACAACGCGTGGGGGACTCGTCACATCCGCCGTTGGACCTCACTCTCGTCACCTCGAAGAATCACCACACGCGGGGGCATCGCCACGCTCGCCACAGTACTCCACGCCACAGTTCCATTTCATTTGTCACCGTCAGTGGTGAGCAAAGTTCCCTCCCGTCCCCAGATCTCCATCAATGCCGAGCCGATGCCGCAAGCCGACCTCACCTCCTTGCTTCACCCATGCACATAACCTTCGCCGACGCCTGCAACCCGAAGAAGTCACTTGCGTTGTCTACGGACGATGTACCGCACCGGATAGCCCAGCCAAGCTGAGCAACCCGCCGCGGTCTGCAGCAAGCCAAGTCATCCCACGATGCCGATGCAGCAAGCGTCGTCCTTCGACGCAGTCCCACATCGCACTGACAGTTGCCAAGCAATGCCAACCGCCGTGGTCCGCTGTAAGCAGCCACAATTCGACAAGCATACGACAACTCCGCCACCACCATAGCCGCGAATGCCACCACAAGGGCTCGGTAGCACCCGTTCAGCTTGCCATGCGGCATGGGTGCGTGTGTGTACACACGCGTATGTGCATGTGGAATTGCCAACACCGTTCGTTGCCGCCCATGACCAATGGACTAGAAATACCTCAAGTCTAGATGGGTCTCTAGAGACGACGCCTCCAAAGATGACACGATGCCAAAGGCGCCGCCCTCGCTCGTCTAGAATCTGGACAGTGTTTTCACCCAAAGAGCCCCATGTAACAAGGTTGTAGCTCCAAGATGGTGCCCCCAACAGGGAAAATGACGCCCTAGGGTGCCGCCGTCATCTCTACCAGCAAAACTGCCAGCAAGGGCTTTCACCCGGAGCATCCCAACCTCGCTACACGCTCACGGCTTGGAACTCCCGAACCACAGCCATGGCAGCACATCTGAGGCGCCGCCGTGCCACCATGCACCATGCCGCTGACCTCGACCTCCGCTGCGCTTGCCACCCAGATGTGCTCACCGTACACGAACCTCCTCGCACGTGGCCACCTCTGCACCCGTGCCGCTGCTGCAACATCTTCACGCGCATTTCCTTGCTGCCACCACACTGCGTGTGCGGGCGGTGCTGTCAAGCCCCGCCGCAGAGCAGACCCATAGTAGGGCCATCCCCATGACGCGATCGCTGTCGTACAGCAGGTCCACAGGCGGCCCCACCGCGCCCACGTGACCGCCGTTGGCGCGGTTCCCATTGAACCGACCGCCGTCGCCGCGGATCTTGCCAACAGTGCCACAAATCCGCCCCCGGGAAAGCGGATCTGGGCAGGGAGGCCACCTGCCCAGTCCTGACCAGCCGATAATAATTTGACTAAAGTGGGATAGTCCCATCCTGTATCTATATGAGCTGGTACAATTAATCCAACCAAACACAAACACAAACACAAGCATCACCATCAAACTTAATCATTTCATACATTAATCAAATGGTACAAGTAACCAAATACACCCTAAATATATATCCATCGCAGGTAACACATACTGATAATAACATAAATTCTCTGCATCTGTTAGACCTTGCCAGAATTTGCACTGCAACGGTGAGCTTCATCGGTTCTGGACACCCGCGCGAACACATAGCGCAAAACATACACACAGTTTCTTTTATAATACGTATCTTTATTTTAAGTAAAGAAAACGTACACGTAGATATACGAATACGACATGCTGCTATATATGTTGGAGCATTTTCTGATCAATATTGCTGAATAAAAAGACTCGAGACAGGGCTAAAGAGGCCCACATACACGCGCCACGTCAGCCGCGTCAGGAGGGCCATCGTCAGCCGATGCGATGCGGCCAGAGAGGCCAGAGGCCGAGAGCAGAGCAGCAGCCGCATCCGCCGATCCGGCTACAGAGGTGGTGTGGGCGGCGCGTGGCACAACACCTCGATCCGCTGCGGCCTGTGGCCCGACCTCCGCCTCGCGGAACGCCACACAGCGTGTGGATGGCAAGTCAGGGCCGATTCATGTGTCGGTCCAAGCCGTAGATTGTGGGCCCGCCACCCCGTGACGGGCCGGGCAGAGGGAGATCGATCAACAAATACAACATTTTTTTTCTTTGCGAAAGAAACAAATACAACGTTGGTTACTCAAATTCATTTTCGTCGTCTTCTTGCGTATTTGAAAAAAAAAAATCATTTCCGTTGTGCACAGCACAGGTGCACTCGTGTGCGCTGTCTCAGTTACCTGTGCTGATTTGATTTCTTCCTCTCCGTGCACTGAACATTACTGTAGCTGGAATTACATAATCGTATTCTCTTTTCATCTATAGTATTTTGTTGCATTGGTCTAAATGCATTTGTCGGCTATCACATTACAAAATTTAAATTTAAAATTTCATTTGTGTGTAGAGAAACAAAAAACAAAATCTATTAATGAGTAAGTTGAACCAATTGGCATAGTTGTGGAAGTAATTTGAACCAAAAAATTGACCAGGGGGTTATTCAGGCTTTTGCTACAGTTGAAAAGGTAATTTAGACCTTTTCCCATTTCGAAAAATCTGAATAATTTTAGAGATGTAAAAGATGGTGCGCACCTATGTTTTCTTTTCTCATGATTAGAACTGTTAGGCTGCTACATGTAGTAGGGATACTAACTGAAGCTTTTTCGAACTTCATTGGTAAGCTGTAATTGTAACTAGGAACAGTGAAATATTTATTTAAATTATATTTCAGGAACTCTTCTTTTAATTATTCTCGCATCAGTGGAGAGATTGTGCTGTGACTCCAAGCTAGACAAAAAATGAAGTTAGCTGACTCCGCTTGCACACGGATCAGGACCGCGTATGATGGGAAATTCACGATGACCTATGATTATTGCACTGAAGGAGATAGTTTTTTATTGTATATGCAAGAGAGCTCCGCATCATTTTATTAAGAAAATAGAGTAAAAATTTTACAGGCCAACAGTGCCATGGACGGAAAAGGAAACAACGGCAGCCATATATTGAAAGAGAGAGTTGCAATGAGCTTAGTAATTATGATATAAACATGGTTCCTTTAATTTGAACTACATGGTTGAATTTTGTATCACATCATATATTTATCATAGAGGAGCAATTTACAATTTGTGGGGACAATAACTCTATGCTGTTAGTAGTCGTGCCCTCCAAGATGAAGAATAATAACTTCTATATGCTCCAAATAGAAAAAAAAAAGATGTGTTTAGTCAGGTGTACCAATTGATGCATTAATGGATGATCCCGTATGGAATGGTTCAACCAATTTTTTTGAATCATATGGTCCAACATTCTTATCAATAATTTGACTCAAATGAGATCTGGATGAGTTTGGTACAATTCGACCAACCAAGAACAAACATCACCATCAAACTTGGACCATTTCATACATATATCAAATGGTACAAGTAACCAAATACACCATAAATATCCATCACAGGTAGCACATACACATAATAATCACCACGGGAAATCAGGGGTTTGCCGAGTGTCCCAAACACTCGGCAAAGGCCGAAATACACTCGGCAAAGACTTTGCCGAGTGTTACACTCGGCAAACAACACTCGGTAAACAGCGACTCGGCAAAGAGCTGTTTGCCGAGTGTATTTTTTCGGGCACTCGGCAAACCCTTTGCCGAGTGCTATTTGACACTCGGCAAACAGCCGGTTTCCAGTGCTAAAAAAAACCGAAAACAAATAGCAAGTCGCGCCATTTTTCGCGGAAAATTCGCGCGCTACGCGGTTGGCGGGATTCGAACCCGCGACCTCTCTCTCGCGCATGACCTTCTCTACCACTGCACCACACTCTCATTTGTGACTAGATATTGTTTTGATTCCTACCGTATTATACTAAACTGAGTGTAAATTACTTGTTTGAGGCCCTAAATGATCTCAAATTAAAAACTTGTCAACTACAAAGTTTTATAACTTTTTGAAATCTACAAGTTTTATTTTGGTAGTTTCTCTATCCGAGGTCATTTATAAAATTTGAATTTCAAATTTGAGAACATTCACACTTAGTTTTCGTTGACTATATGATTTCAAATGAAAAAGTGGTCAACTACAAAGTTTCATAACTTTTCAAGATCTACAACTATTATTTTGACTATTTTTTCATCCGAGGTCATTTGAAAAAACTCAAATTTGAATTTTGAGAACTACAAACGTACTTTTCATTAGCAAAACAAATTCAAATTAAAAAATTTTAAACTACAAAGTTGTATAACTTCTGAAGATCTACAACTTTGATATATGACATTTCTTCATCCGATGTAGTGAGAGTAACATTGTTCACAAATCTTATAGATCTCTTTTATAGTTTCAGGAAACTCTACGAGAGATCTAGATTTTGTGAACAATATTCATATGAATTTGTCGAATGAAGAAATGACCAAACTAAAAGTTCAGCATCTTGAGAAGTTATACAACTTTGTAGTTCAAAACTTTTTAATTTGAATTGATTTACTACTTCAAAATGTGGTTTTAATTATGACTTTGCCGAGTGTCAAAAAAAACACTCGGCAAACAGGACCTTTGCCGAGTGTCAAAAAAAAACACTCGGCAAAGATATTGTTTGCCGAGTGTTTTTTTTTTGACACTCGGCAAAGAATTTGTTTGCCGAGTGTTTTTTTTTTGACACTCGGCAAACCATATTTTTGCCGAGTGTTTTTTTTTGCCGAGTGTTTTTTGAAAAACACTCGGCAAACAAGTTGTTTGCCGAGTGCCCGAAAAAAAACACTCGGCAAACATGAAGACACTCGGCAAACTTGGGATTTCCCGTAGTGAATATGAATTCTCTGCATCTCTTAGACCTTGCCAGAGTTTGCACTGCAACGGTGAGCTCCATCGGTTCTGGACACACGCGAACACAAAGCGCAAAACATACACACAGTTTTTGTGCTGCTATATATGTTGCAGCGTTTTCTGATCAATGTTGCTGAATAAAAAGACTCCAATACATGGCCAAAAGAGGCCGACATATACACGCGCCACGTTCGTGAACGAACTGTGCCATCCCACAGCCCTGGGACGTGCCGCGCTAGACACTCGCTCCGTGCGAACAACACGCACGTCAGCTGGACTCCCGCTGGACCTGGACACGATCCAGCGCCAAACTTCCCAGGAGACACACGCCCACAAACATGCACAAAGGATTTATTCAACATTCTTGTCACTCCCTGCATCGGCTGCAGCGACCTCCCTCTTTTGATCTGAACATGTAAAAGGACAACGTTAGTTTCAGTTGACAATGCGCTACTCTATTCAGTTCTACCACTATGACAAGCAGCAAACCATTACCTTCGGTGGTAGAGACGTCCTGCCTGCACACAGCCGCTGCTCACCTTATTCTTTCCCATATGCCTTTGCGCCGTAGTCGGACAATGACATTTCTTATGTTCTTAATTTTCATGAGATCTTCGTTGCATCCATTTGGTTCTCTGTTTTGCCGAAGTTTTTCTACAAGCTCTTCTGACGTTTCTTCCAGGTATAGTTTCTCAAGGGACGTGAGGTACTCAATACCGTGAGGAAGAAACTTCAGTTCAGGACAGTCTCTAAGCCCTAGTTCAACAAGGCCTGCCATTGCACCTTCTTCTATTTCAACTTGATTGAGCTGTGGAGCGTCCCATATACCTAGGAACCGGAGTTTTGGAAATGACTCTGCAGGAAATTGAAGTCTCTTCCCGTCATAAGCCTTAGCAAGACCAAGGGAGCTTAAACCTTGAAAAACCAGGAGGCTATTGAATGAGTCTTCATCCAGTTTAGAGAAGGCTAGATCCAAACGGTCAAGGTTCGTAAGGTGTGACCAGGCTGGGAGAACCTGGGCCATTGATTTCTTTTCCAGCTGCCCTCCCAATACAAGTGTACAAAGAGTTTGAGGTAAACTGAGTGCTTCCAGTGGTAATAGATCTTCATCTGACATTGTAATTGCCAGGTGAATAAGATGGTTCATTTTCGATACGGCACTGCACAAGTGTAACGACCCGGAAAATCAAAAATCCTAAATCACGAGTTTTAAAAATCCTTATCGATGAGCTCCTCTGTTCCTGAATCCAAATCCAAAACCAAACTCCCGATCTTCCTGTTGATCCAGTTTCCAGAAAAATCCGACTGTCCGAAAACCCGGAACCCCGTTCTCCTTTTTCCTCGATCCGCGCGTCGCGCCGGTCGACCGACCGTCGCGCGTGCTCCGACCGACGCCGCGATTCCCGCCGTCGTCCCCTTTTCTCTTTTCCCCTTTTTCTAATTTCTTTTTCCTTTTTCTAAATTTCCTTTCCTTTTCTTTCTTCCTTTTCTTTTCTTTCTTTTCTCCTTTTCCTTTTCTTTTCTTCTTTTCTTTTTCTCCTCCTTCTCTTCTTCCTCAGCTCGCCCCCGTGCGCGCGCCCTCCTCCTTCCTCGGCTCGCTCTCGCCCGAACCTCCCCTCCTCCTCTGACCGCCCGCGCCCGAGCACCGCCCCCACCACCGCCGCGCCACGCCTGCCCCCGCGCGCTCTGCTCCGCCCTGTGCTCACACCACCTCTCCCTGCTCGCTCGCGTGCGCGCGCACACACGCCCGTGCGCCGTGCCGCCGGGCCCCCGAGCCCACACGNACGTTCGGGAGATGATATTATTTATGATAAGACGTCCTCCTGTCGTCCCTTGATGAGGGAACCACTGGACACCTCGATATGTCCTCTGTCATATGTCCCTTGTATGAGCTTGTATAGGATAATGTTGTATAACCAAGTCCCATTTGTATGATGCTAATGAACCCTTTATGATCTTTACTAATGTTCTATTACTAACTAAGACTTCTTTAATGATGAGCAATGATCTTCTGTGTGTCACATTACCCCTACACTTTCATATCATTTATCCCTATCTAGACTATGGTAGATTAATGATGTTGTAAGTAAATACATTGGATGACACCTCTCTTTAACTAAACGCTTTCCCTGCGGATAAACAAATTACAATACTCTGGAATACTCTCAGGTGAAATGTTACAACGTACTTTTGTGCGCTTGTAGAATAATGTAAATGTTAAGAAATACCAACATGGATCCAGCCCCGGCGGGCCTGTTCCGGTGAGGCGGCCGGCGTGGTCGATGGCCGGTCGGCGAGACCGTGGGCACCAGCAGCACGAGGGAAGAAGCCAAAAGGCCTCGCCGCTGCCTTCCTTGCAACCGGCGTACTTCTGTCGGATTGCTCAGGCAGCGGCGAGGGGTAGAGCGGAGGAAGGGGCGTGGCGGCGCGGGGATGCCGGTGTCCACCCGAGCCGCCCCGAGAGGAGCGATGCCAGCATTTTTTTTTCTTCGAAAACCGAAAGAGGACTGTGAACATGAAAGAGTACTGAGGACAATCTCTTTGTGGTTTTAGTAGTTGCGTTAACTTCTTCTGTTGCTCTCAGATGGTAAACATGACTAAAATATCCATTAGAGACAACACACGGTGATAATACTATGAGTGCCCTGCATTTAAATAAATATATCACCCTCAGGCCTCAGCAAGCCGATGCGCCATTCTTTGTCAGAACAGCTCTATCTGTTCTGGACACGCTCGAACACAAATTAAAGCGCAAAACATACACTCAGTTTTTGTGCTGCTATATATGTTGCAGCGTTTTCTGATCAATGTTGCTGAATAAAAAGACTCGAATGTTGCTGAATAAAAAGACTCGAATACAGGGCCAAAAGAGGCCGACATACACGCGCCACGTTCGTGAACGAGCTGCGCCATCCCACAGCCCTGGGACGTGCCGCGCTAGACTCCCTATCGATGACTCGCTCCGTGCGAACAACACGCACGTCAACTGACCCCACTGGACCTGCAGTGACACGATCCAGCGCTTAAAAACTCCCCTGGACACACCAACAAACTTGCACACAGAATTTATTCAACATTCTTGTCAGTTGTCACTCCCAGCATTAATTGGCTGCAGTGGCCTCCCCCTTTTGATCTAAACATGTAAAGGGACACATAAGTTTTAGTTGACAATGTGCTACTCTATTCAGCTCCACAACTATGACAAGCAGCAAACCATTCATTACCTTCAGTGGTAGAGAAGTCCTGCCCACACGCAGCCGCTGCTCACCTTATTCTTTCCCATATGCCTTTGTGCCGTAGTCGGACAGTGACATTTCTAATGTTCTCAATTTTTCTGATATCTTCGTTGCACCCATTCTGCTCTCTGTTTTGCCGAAGTTTTTCTATAAGCTCTTCTGATGTTTCTTCCAGACGTAATTTCTCAAGGGACGTGAGGTGCTCAATACCATGGGGAAGAAACTTCAGTTCAGGACAGTCTCTAAGCAGTAGTTCAACAAGGTCTGCCATTGCACCATCTTCTATTTCAACTTGATTGAGCTGTGGAGCGTCCCATATACGTAGAGTTCGCAGTTTTGGAAATGACCGTGCAGGAAATTGAAGTCTCTTCCCGTCATAAGCCTTAGCAAGCACAAGGTCGCTTAAACCTTGAAAAACCAGGAGGCTATTGAATGAGTCTTCATCCAGTTTAGAGAAGGCTAGAACCAACTGACTGAGGTTTGTAAGGTGTGACCAGGCTGGGAGAACCTGGGCCATTGATTTCTTTTCCAGCTGCCCTTCCAATCCGAGTGTACAAAGAGTTTGAGGTAAACGAAGTGCTCCCAGTGGTAACACATCTTCAGTTGACATTGTGATTTCGAGATGAAAAAGATGATTCATTTTCGATATGGCACTGCACAAGTCAGAGGAGTGTTTACTTCGGACACTGCTCACAGCAAATGTTCTCAACTCTGTCAAAGATGCAGCATCACGCAGTGTCTCTAAGCTTGCTTTAATGCGTTGCAGAGCATACAGTCCAGTCAAATTTTTGATGCCCTTCGGCACCTTAATTCCACAAAAAGGTTCAACGTTCTCATACAGCTGATAAGCTTCCGATGCATATAGGTATCTCAAATTCCGAAGTTTTACTGTGTTCTTTGGTAAAGATAGGAGCTTAGTACCGTATGCATCCAGTACTTCCAGATTTTTTAATCGTCCGATTGCTTCAGGTAAAATTTCGATGCCAGTATATCGAAGACCTAAAAAACGCAGATTAAACAAATCAAACACCTGATCAGGCAATATTTTCATCGAAACCCCTTGCAGATCCAATGTGGATAACAGAACTGAAGATTCGAGGATAGGCTTCAACAAATTAATATTGACATCATCTTGAAAAACAAGAATTCCACGGAGATATGCTGCTCTAGATTGATTCAATTGTTCCATGTTGCTGCTCTGAATTGATAACCGGCGCCCTTCCTCCGCTATAGATGTCCTAGATCCATCATAAACTGCACCAAAGCGTTCCTTAGCTGTTTTGGTGAGCACAAGTAGACGCATGATATCATGCATTCTACAACTACTCACTCGTCCAAATGAGTTCCTTTCCACTACTTGCAGTAGGCTTCGGTTAAGAAGTTCGTTTAGGTAGCCCTCTGCTACTTGCTCCAATGTTCTGTTCCTCTGTTCTTGGATGAATCCAGCAGTGATCCAGTGCCTCATGATCCTCCGCCTGGTTATTAAATAATCCTCTGGAAATAGTGCACAGTACAAAAAGCAATTCTTCAAATCATATGGAAGATCTTCCAAGCTGAGCTCCAGAATAGCATTGACATCAAGGATCATATTATTAGTCAGTGAATCTCTAATTCCCAGTAAACACTTTCCCAGACAGAATAAGTGGGTTGCTTGCAGGACAGTAAGCGGCCTATGCAAGCAATTGCGATTGGCAGTCCATTACACTTGTCCACAAACTTTTGAGCTAAATGTGCCAATTCATTTGGGCATGTTTTGTTCTGATTTTTCCAAAATGCCTCGTTGCAAAATAGTTGCCACGAGTGGTTTTCTTCAAGGGGCTCCAATCCAATTATACGGTTTCCTGTTGCTAGGAGTGCTACCTCATGGATCCTTGAGGTAATAACAATTCGCCCAACACTATCTGTAGGGAATGCATCCCTTATTTTGAACCACACACCTACAGCCCAAACATCATCTAGAATCAAGACGTACTTTTTACCTTGCAGGAAGGTATTGATGGTCTCAACAAGACGTCTTTTCTCCATGTTGGCAACATCGACTGTGATGCCGAATTCTCTGCTGATCTTCTTCAACAAGTCTTCGACTTGGTAATTGTTTGAAACAGTTACCCATGCAGCACAATCCAAGTCTAGTTTCACCGTGTTGTAAACATGGGAAACCAAAGTGGTTTTTCCCACTCCACCCATCCCCCAAACTGTGGCAATTAAGCTATGCTCCTCAGAATCATCGGTGAGCCATTGCCTTAGTACTTTTGTGTTTTTCTCAATCCCCACAAGATTACCCTCTCTTGCAAAATGCAATGCTTGATCCACAGAACAACCACTGGTTCCTGATTCATTTTCTGTTCCTCTCATGTCATAGCGGACTTTCCTCTCATTCGCATCTTTGAGCCTTTTCTTGATTTCTTGCAGTCTGCGCATGAGTCGACGCCATGTTTTGATATGCCTAACCCTCTTGGTTATCTTGGTGGCAAATCCCCCATGCTTGTCTTCCAACTTGTATGTGAACTCATCGACAACATCCTCAATCTCGAAAGCTAGGCCACGGATTTTCTTGACAAAGATGCCAGTGGTCTCATCAGTGTTCTTGAATTTCTCTGCCCCTTGCAGATAGGCCTGCATGCTCTCCAGCTCATCCCTGACATCAAGGATCTCGTCAAAAAGACCCTTCAGGGCAGATGCTTCCTTCCAGATGAGTGATGCGCCCAAGGTGGCTGCCTCGTTCACCAACGCAGCACCAAGCTTGCCAATCAGCACTGCCACGACACCGGCTGCCATGGTGGCTACCCGTGCGCGCTAGCTGACCTGCTAGAGAGCAAGAGAGTAGAATGTTGATCTATGTATCTGAGTAGCACTAAACGAACGGAAATGAATAGATCGAACTTCACCAAGAAAATCAGTAGTGCCTGAACAAAATTGACTGAAGCCATGTCACTAGAACTCCATATATATAGAGATTCAATTCTCTAGCAAACTGGTGATGCTGCTCGCTCATGGTGTTGATCTATGTATCGAGTTGCACTAAACGAACGAAAATGAATGATCAAATTTCACCAAGAAAATTAGTAGTACCTGAACAAAATTCACTGAAGCCAGAGGTCACTGGAACTGCTTAGTGATCCAATTCTCTAGGGAACTGGTGATGCGGACTTTTCTTTACTCATGGAGTTGGAACTCCCATCAAACGCTCATGCCAGCTGTTTTGTGGCACTGAGGGTGCTCTTGGATCTATAGGTGGATGGGCGTTTGGTAGGCTGTACTTGTCGATATTAATGCGATTAGTAGACTTCCTATCTAACATTATTGGAGTACCACCACACCGTTAGAACCTTTTTTTCCTTTCCTTTTCTTCTTCTTATCAGCAAGGACTACTATGTTATTACTCATTTGTTCGATCAGGCAACTCTCCGCACCGGCAACAGTTCCAGGCTTCCAGGTATGGCTGGTACGACAGAAATGTACCTAAACAAGGGACATTTACGTGCATCTGCTTTTGCTCCTCTAGTAGAACCCTTTCAATAATAGCTAAAACGAGATCTGAATCCAATATTAGCCTAAAAAATTGTCATTCAATGTAAGATGGAATAAGTCTATGCCACGCCATCCACTGTTACGGTGTGGCTACTTAGGACCTCGTCACATCTCCTGTTATGGTTTGGCTACTTGCCCTCAGCTAGCGCATCTCTAATAGTAAAGTCAGGTAGCTTTTTTTTAAAAGACTTTGGGTTTGCTACTTCCTCCGCTATTCCAAATTAGAAATTATTTAGCTTTGTTCTGATTTAACTTGTCTAATTTTAACCATGTGTTTTATAGTCAAATGTATATTTAATGGTGTATATATATAATCAAAGTAGTTCTTTTTTAAAGCATCAGTATAGACATAAATACTCACACATGCACGTACACTCATTCCTATAAATACACGTACGCAAACTCTACCCATAAGAGCACCTCTAAGAGAGTGGGCCAGCTATTTCAGATTAACGAAGTCACAGTCACCACAAGTGCCTCGCTATCAATGGCATGATGTCTACCACTGAAAGAAAAGAGCCAGTTAGTCCAAGAATAAATCAGGAAAAATGCGATCACCATGCCGAGTCAAAGACTCAAACCCAAGTGGACAGGTCCGCCACAAGGAATCTTGCCAATTAAGTGTGGCAGATCACCCCAATTAATTCTGTTCGAGCACATGAGACCCACACTTCAATTGAGTTAATCGTGTAAATCTGTCGGGTAACGTCCCGATGGAACCATCGAGAATCCGATCCAAACCAAATAGCAACAAGTCTCGCATGAAGGTGAGCACAGATAGTATAACACATCACCAAATTTAACATCACAGAGGTTCACATAGATGATTATAACAATTTCATTCAAATATTAAGTTACTACAACATAGAGCTCAGCACAGTGGAATTAAAATGATACTTCTAAATGACGATATAAGTGACCATGAATTAGCCCGATACATGATACCATTTACCACGGTCCTCGCCAGGGAGGAAGTCTCAAACAACACAGACCAGCCAGCAAAGAAGGAACACGACCAAGTCAGACGAGCGGGATCAACACTAGCATCTAAAATACAAAGCCACAAGCAAGACTGGGTATAATAATACTCTGCAAGACTTACCCAACTAGTGATATATACTTAGCTGACTCCTAGACATTCAAGGCTTTTGTCTAAGGTGTTTGTTTTGCCGAAAGCGACTAAGATTGGACCCTTACTCTCAAAGTTTTATATTATCATCCATTTTAAAGTTGAGCTTATCCATTAGGTAAGTTTGCAACTATCCAATTCAAGCATGATGAAGAACAAACAATTAATATTCAGCAACAACATTCACCATTCTTTTCTTAGTATAGTGTGACAAGAGATCAAGTAGCTTTTGATAACCGTGAAGCGGTGAAGGGCGGATAAGTAGAGTCCATTCTAAGCAGGCAAGGTAAAACCTAACCGCAAGCCACATGAGCGACCCCAAGGACCTCATGCAGCAACCTTTCCCATTGATTCTTGTTATCTGCTATAGGACCGCACTCCCCCTCAAGTAAGCAGTCCAAATGATCCTGGTGCCCCGGCAGAGCCATGTCGTGGCCACTGAGGCACTAACAGACCCATCATGTGATTCTGAGAGAGGGAGCTATCATCAGACATGATCACATCAGTTCACACCAGTACACCAGTACATCATTGATGAGCTATATATTTTCTGTCTATACAACACCTAAAGCAAGTATAAGTATAAAAATACTCAGCAAAAAAATTCGCTGAATTTCGCTGTTGTGTGACAGTGTGAGGGCGTGCTTGACTTGTTGGTGGATGGGCATTAGCCATTAGGTTTGGCGGGCAATCTAAAAACCTTGATGCTGAAAAGCCTTCGCTAGTTCGCTTCCAACATGTGAACCCAGTGTCCCACCTGGAAGTGGCACCGCAGAAACTTCACTCAACTAGTCGTTAGTCCTATTAAGTTCCGGAGTCCCCGTAAAAATCTCCAGAGTCTCCGAACATTCTGGAGAAACACTATTCTCCAGACACCAACCTTCGAAGACTCTGAACAATTCTTCGGAAACTCCAAAACTTTCCAAGTAAAGTACTCTCAAATATATCCCAAGTGAAGTGCAAGTGCAAGGTGTCTCTCATGGTTAAGTTAGTTCATATTTGAGCACCTTGTCATTACCAAACTAGTTTTTCAGCATCCTTCTTGATAGTGCGGATTTCCTAAACTCAATTCCAAGAGAATAAAAATTTAATCCTCATGTAAGCTCCATCCATGATCTTCATTTCCTTTTTGAGTACTACATTTCTCCATTAGTTCTTTATGTTTCACCTGTCACCTGTGTACATGCCTCATTGCAAATATTAGATACTTAAGTGTGTTGTCATTAATCAACCAAAACCAAAGGAGTCATAGATGCACTTTCAACTTCTCTCTCTACTTCTAAAAAGATATAATTAGGGACTTCTTGTGTGTGATCTTCTCGCCTTCGCTCATTGGTCGTTCCATCCGGAGAAAATATTAACCGTGCAATAGTCCAATTTCCGATTCACCCCCCTGGCCTTTCTATATATCATATCACTTTTGTTTGGTGATCTCAATATTTTTTTTGCTAATTTCATCATATTTATAATTTGTTTTTGCTCCCGTAGCAACGTAACACACGGACACGAATCAAATTATCATAGCTTCTTGATGACCCTCTTTGTATTGCTTTTCGTTATTTCTAGAAAATAACAAGCAGCAAATCGAAAGGTGGTGCAAAGGATGGAGAGGAACGAATGAGAGATTCGCTCCCAAAGCTGGATAAATGGTGGACATATTTTTAAAACTAGAGAGATGACCTGCGCATTCGCGTGGCTAGTATATAGAATTCAAATATTTATCTATATCTATTTTTGCATCCTTATTGATTTCTAAACTTATTTTTTCCTTGCCGTTGTCCTCTTGTTATACGTTAAGCGAAATTGTTGACAAAATATTTTAGGCATTGTCATAATTTTTTTTGTTAAGACTACAATTATCTTTATTGTTCAATCCCTTATAGGTATACTCTATATGTACATCTTTGTTTATTTTTATTTTGACTAAATAACTTTGATTGGAGTTACTTCTAGTTAATAGTAGAAATTGGTATTTTTATCAGCTAAAAAAATTCATATTTATGTTCGTATAGTGACAATGATGGGATAATTAATGATTGGATTAATTTCATAGTAGATAAAGGTATATACTTTTTAGATAAAGAATGAATATTTTGGTTAATTATTTCTTTACGTAAGCAAATATTATATTATATTTTTTAAATAGTATTGAGGTATTTTAGGTTAATTTTTACGTAATGACATAGGATGTTTTTCAAAAAGATAACGATATAGGGACGTAATGGCAATTTTAATTTTTTTCCTTGATTAACGTGGGAATTTCTATGTCTTAAGAGTGAACGTAACTTTTCTAATGACATTGGTGGATGATTTTTAAAAATATATATGGACTTTTAGCCTATTTTTTATGTAATGGCAGTTGTGGTAATTTTTAAATTGTTAAAGGGGTATTTTTAGCTAAATTTTACGTAATGGCAGTGGTGGGTAATTTTAATTTTTCTTATTTTTTTGATTAACGTAGTAATTTCTAGGCCTTGAGAGCGAACGTGGAGGCTCCGTTTGTTGATCAAATACTAAGATAATAGATATCAAGTGTGCGCGTATCATTTGTCTTCCTGACTAACTTTATTGGAGCACGAGTAGGTCTTTTTTTAATCAACTGTTAGGCTATTCCAATTAGAGTTTCATTCTCATTAAATAAGGTGTCATGTCAGCCTTTTTGATGATGTGGCAAGCAATAAATAAGGAGAGAGATAAAAGGAGTTTTATCTGGATGAAACCATGTATGCATTGTTTCTAACATAGTCTTTGTCTTGCATGTCTTACCTATGAAACATCAAAATGAAACAGTGCATTGTATCGGTAGTTTTATTCATCAATTAAATGTTCTCATTCTTATGTGGCAATCTTGGAGACATCAAAATAAACCTCCTATTGAGACATACAAACAGGGCGTCCAGTTTTAAAATCGTTGCCAGGAGGTTCCGTCGTCAGCGGTAGCACCAGCAGTCGCCCTGGCGATCTAACTTGGTGTTATTCGTCAGTAAAGCAACTGTCACCCTCTCTCAATTTGGTTCTAATCCCTTCAACACTTGCGAGCTCCTCACACACGCCTCGCCACCAAGACCGGGATTTTTAACTTTAGGGTTGTAGATCCAGCAGATCCGAGTGGTAAAACCTGATCGACATGAAGGACACCGAACAATTCAGTAAACGTGAAGGACTCAACAGTGACCGAACAAATCAGTAAACACATGATATGGTTTACTATCTGTACATACAGAATGCCATTCAAAGAGCCAATCATATTTGCAACAATGTACCTAGCTCCAATAATTGGAGGTGCCAAAGTTGCCACGCAAGCCTGTTCGGTTGGCTTATCAGCCACCAGCCAGCAGTACTATTCTCTCACAACAAATCAGCACCAGCCACCAGCCATCAGCCAGCCAGCAGTACTTTTCTCTCATAACAAATCAGCACCAGCCACCAGCCGCCAGCCAACCGAACAGCCGCCAGACAAATTTACTTTAGGAACAATTTTACTTTAGTGACGAGAGCGAGGAGTTTTGCAGTCTTGTGTTAGAGCATCTCCAAGAGACTGACATTTTGTCAGCTATATTTGGAGATTGTATCCTTTTTGTAAAAATAAAAAACCAGCTTTTTCTATGGGGTAATCTAAGAGACTAGGTAAATTTGGTAGTTAAAACTCAAATCCTTTTTCCACGTAGGTTTTTTTTTCGCGATCTTTTTTTCGGATTTATCCACGTGGGTTTTTTTTTTCGGCGATTTTTTTCCCGCGATCTCACGGCTGCCTTCGTGACTCCGTTTTTTTTTTCCGGCGACATCGCGATCACGCCGCTGCCGCCCTATACTTCACGAATCGCGATCCCGGCCCCTCGACGCCGCCACCGATCGCCCGCTGCTGCTCGTTCATCGGCAAGGACGTGCACGATCGGCAAGGATGTGCGCGGCGATTTGGTGGGCGAAGCGCCGAAAGGAGGCCACGGGCGCGGGAAGGACGGTATGGCGAGCGACGCTGGCTCGGCAAAGAAAGCGAGGGGCGATGCGAGAATAGAAAACGCGTATATATCGATTCTGTTGGATCCCTTTTTCCTCTTCCTTTTCTTTTTTTACCTAGCCTAAGCAGGATACATAAGCTCTTGGAATTGCTCTTAAGTGGTTTACAATTTTGTAATCCATGTGGTGTTCTATCAGAAAAGTCAATAGAAATATATGTGATTGTGATTCTTGAGAAGTGGAAGCTTTTGGGAGTTGGAGCTGGAGCAATGCGACATGCTTTTTTTATTTTTTTTAAATAACATTGGTCCAGGGTGGTACTCCCTCCGTCCCAAAATAAGTGTTCGTTTAGCCTTCAAATTTTGTCCCACAAAGAGTGTTCATTTAGCTCATAGTAAGGACCACATAATTAAATCAACCCAAACACTAAGAAAAAAATGCATGGAGAAACGCATGGAGCCAATCAAATGTTTGATTAATGCTATTTTTCTTGTTCCAATACAGGTGCATTTATTGACAGCACAGTTTTCAATCATACCTGCCATGAGTAATTAGGGGCACCATGGTCATTTTCTATGACTACTAATTTGTCTGAAAATTTCTAAACGAACACTTATTTTTGGACGGAGGGAGTATACTAGATGTTCTCTTTAGTCCTAGATGCCCAACCGGAAATGTTTGAGGCCTCGTTATTTAATTTGCGTGCTTGCGTGGAGACCAGTGCCAACTTCGATTAGAGCAAGGCTAATAATACAATCTGCTCCTGGCTGTATGAGTCCTTGCAGTCCATCTCTCAGCCCACTCATATAGTAGTTAGGCCTTCACGTCTCACAAGTCTCTCTCACAAAGTTTCTTAGTTATTATGCTTCAGCTGGCTGTAAATTTGCAGCCTGCTTCCTCTCTCTCTCTCCACTCCTCTCTCCTCCACATCATCATTCAGCCAACATACAACCCACCATTAAACTTGCTCTTATGCTATCAACTGCATGGTGATCATCCTGCTAGCTTGTCAAGTACTCATTGCCACTCATGGCAAGGAGCTTTGCTGCCCGATAAATGGGGACATTTAGTCCTGGATTCTGTTGACGGTCCTTAGACGCGCCAATTGTGAACCGCAAGCGCACGGATCATCATAGCTTTTCCCTTAGAGTATTCCCCCAAGGTTTATCAATCCATGGATCGACAGTGAACTACCTAGGGTTTTCTATCTAGCCGAACGGCTCTAATCCTAACAATAAGCATAGATTGCATATGAGGGTGAACATGAGTTTGATATGAATATTATGAATGAATCTCATCCACCCGATATGAGGTAACACGACCAAAGGTAGCACAAGCTTACCATCTTCTGATTGCAACTCTAGCCAAAACGGTAACCAATCTAATTTCGTACATTGATAAAGAGTCGTCTCTAAGAAATTTTCCATGGGCGCCATTGCGAGGTGCGCGTCAACGCCTAAGGTTTCCCAAAGCTTCACCTCAAGTGCCCACCAAGTACTCTTTACTCGAAGCTCCTCCTCTTGGTGGCCACGCAACAACTCCCATGGTACTCGCTGTCGATCTTACTCAACATTACACAATCGTTCGACCTTTTCTCTCCCGCATGCTGGCACCACACGAGGATAATCACGCCGAATTCCTACGCACTACTAAGATGTATCCACAGGACATAGACTAATCACCACGATTAGATCTATTCCTGTGGCGGAACCGTCCAGCTTAGACCGGCTCAAGTGCGTCGGATCATTGTTTTACTGACAATCACAGCTTACGCACTTCAGACGGTATAAACCCGGTAGTCCGTCAGATGTCCTCAGAACATCTGAAACCTCCACGAACTTGAGTACAAATCACATACACAGATTTGCATCACATAGGAGCACAATAGAAGAATTCACAACACACTTAATTATACAAGGAATAGAGTTATTACACACATAAGAACAAACTTTAAGTATAAGTCAAACTACAGAGTTCCATAAAACAGAGGTAGGTCATAACAAGGACAGTTTGATGACCACAGTTGGTTTAAACAACACAAGACAAGTCAAGAGGACATGTTGGGCTCATCAACATGCCTCTTCTTCTTCTGGAGTCCTTCCCTGCCTTACTGAGCATCTTCTGGCGGCTCTGCAACATATGTAGTATCTTGAGTACAAAAGTACTCAGCAAGTCTGATCCATCTACAATAACATATAAATACAGACACCCAAGGGCATGCAAAGCTTTGAGGCTGTGGATAGGTAACACTTTTGCGTAAAAGCTTACTAAATCTTAAATCCTAAACTTTTAGAGTTAAAAACCAATTAAGTGATTACCTGAAAGACTAGATTAGCAGCAGGATTAAATCACTCATGTATTACTTAAGCAAGCCTCAGATTTCATAAGCATCATTAACATTAACTTGTTCTAAGCTGTCTAGCAGCGATCAAGCGGTATTCATACCGAGAAGTGCGGCGATCCGGACCAATTTTTATCCCTGCAGGGTATAACCTAGTCATACGCGTTGTGTGGTCCCCAGGGTGGTCCACACAAAGCACCCTTTCACTATGGTCGCTCCAAGTCCTGAATTGCCCTCGCTCAAACCCAGGGACGCCCCCTCACACCGGCCCCACATCTGGCAGCTCCCGACATGTGAGTTTACGGCCACGTCCCTGCCACCAACCTCGACTAGTCCAGCGAACCACAATTCAAGACCAGGAGCAACCACAGCTACATCAGCTCACTGGTTGGAATCTCCGGTATATGACTAGTACGTTCAAAGCCTGATCACAGGTAAACAACCATAATCCTAAGACGATCGAGGCGATGTGTTGGCTTGAGACTCCTTTCCCAACCTTCACCCTCGCACCCGATCTCCATTTCATCTTTATAACATCAAGTACAGGTGATAGAGCAAAACCTGAGCTCACTAATGCTATGATGGAACTGTGAGGAATCTAAGCTTGCTAAGCTTCACTAAAGACAGGTTGACATCTAGTATTGCCCTAATCAAGGAAGGATTATGCAATCAGCAGTTCACACAACTCCTAGCATGTAATGCATGCAATACCATATTAATACATGAAATAGTAATCAAAATAGGGTTTGGATGCTCCGGTGCTTGCCTTGATCAAAAGCAGGGTTAGTATCCACAGCAACAGTAGCAGGCTCGGGCTCTAGCTCCAACTCAACCTCTTCGGGCTCCTGGGGTCCTTCAGGTGGAAGCTCGACGAACTCGACTCCCGCAGCTTCTTCTATAACGGTATGATGCATAAGTTAGTACACTTAAACCTAAGAACAAGCTAAACAGCACAAAGAAACCCTAAACATGTGATTTCCTATTTATTTCTATTTTTCTAGAATATTTAGTAATTTTTAAAAGCTTTAATGAATTATTCTATACTCATAAAAGAATTATCCTAATTATTATTATTAATTTCTTATTATAAATCATTATTCATAATTTTATTTATACTTATCCTATTTATTTATTTAAATACCCAAAAGAAAAGGTATTTAAATAAATTATCTAACTATTATTCTAAACTAAAACCATTTAAAACCTATTTAAAAACTAAATCTAAAACTAAAAACAAAAACCCAAAACCACTTTGCAGGCAACCACCTGGACTATCTGCTAATAAACCCGCGGTCCTAATCTCCCTTCTCTCACTAACAGCTGGGCCCGACCCACTCTTCTTTCCCCCTTCTCCCTCGTGCGCGCGCGCTCGGTCCAAACGACCGGAGCGGCGGCGCTGCTCCTCCGGCGAAACACCGGCGGCGAGCCCCCCGGACGACGGCGAACAGCCAAGCAGCTAAACCTCGCACCCCGGACTTCACACGCCCACTCGACTCCCTAACCCTAACACACTACAGCGGCTACGGCGAGCAACGGCGGCGGAAAACGGCGGCGCGCTCGGACTAGGCCTAGCAGCAGCTATCCAAGCCAACAAATGGCACGGACAGCTCCAGGGTAACCAGGCGAACCCTCTGAACACCTAAGCTTGAGCTCTAAGGGACCGGAGCGTGGACCTCCGCGGCGGCGGCTCGAGCTCGGCGACGTGCACGAGCAGCACACGCGTTCCGGCCAACAGGGGCACAACCCCGGACCACAGATACCATGGCAAGCTCCGCAAGGATGTGGAACGTACAGCTGCACCATTTATTCATGAAGAAGGGGACGCTAAGGAGCAGCTCACCGTGCGACACAGAGAGGACCGGCGGCGGCTCGACGGGGAAGAAAGGTCGATTAGGCGGCTAGGGTGATCGGCTTCGAGCACGAGCGGGTGGATTGGAAAGCTTGCGAGCTAGGGAAAAGCTCTGGGGGATGGATTGGCCGGAGAGGCACTGGTGGCGGCGAAAAACGGAGCGGCAGTGCTTGCAGTGAACGACGGCGAGCTGAGAAACAGAAAGGAAGAAAAGGTGAAGAAGACTGTCACACCCGATTTTTGAGAACAAAATCGAATGCATCGCATATGTGTGCCAGGATCAGTTCATCACACACATGCTGACGTCATCAGTGTACATATCACAAGACCATGTTCGAAAAGTAAAGAAATTGCATAACATAGTACACTCACGATAGTTCGACACAAATGTCTTAAACGCACACCGAATAACTAAGCGGAACAGCTTCAGGACTCCATCCACAGGCTATCAACTGGTTGACGCGCCTAGATCTCATCGTAGTCGCTGTAGTACTCCACTTCAGTGTTGGCTTCTGATCAGCAGGTATTTAGCAAGGATGAGTACACTTATGGTTGGTACTCAGCAAGTGGGGGAATATGCAAGGCCATCAAAGGGGTTCAGGCTCAAGCGGTTAGCACTTTTAGTTGGTCAAGTTTTATTAGCAAGCACCTATTTACTAGATATAAGTATATACCAACCCAAATTAAGTATAAAGTATACCAAAAGTATCCATCCAAGACCCAGAACCACAGATTAGATCATGTTTGAGTTCAATTATCATGTGAGGGTCCAAGCCGCTCTTAACCGTGAGCACGGCTGATATATCAGTTTTACACTCTACAGAGGTTGTACACTTTACCCACAGCTAGTGTTCCCTTGTTCGCCCGGGTTTGCAAAGCCCTTAAACACTTCCTTTGGTCAGTGGCGAGGGTTCACTACGAAGCCTTTACAAAGACCTAGGCATTAACTAGTGGCCCGCTAGAGTTTCAGCAACGGTGAGGTCCATAACCCTCCCTAGAGAGGACGTACCTTAGCAAAGAATACTCCTACAAGAGGACCGAGCTATGACCCCTTCACCGGCCCCCTCCTTGCCCTTCCGGTAAGACCAACTAGTCAACCCCGAGTCTAATTAATCAGCTAAGCCAGAGCCATATTAGACTGTGGTTGCACTGTTTTCTTGGGTGGTTCTCCATGTTCCAATTAACCATGATGATCTTATAGTTAAGCCAGAAAGTAATAACATAAATGAATCATGATTAATTGAGTAACCAAGTAACAGAACCAACCCAAGTTTAAGCACGCTAAGCATTGATCTATCCAAAAAGGTAGCCAGGTGGTTCAAGGTTGAAGGTAAAAAGATTCTAGTCATGTCCTAAATAGGATTCCCATCAAAATTAATGCATTGCAGTAAAGTAAAAATGTAATTAATGAATGTAAATGGGACAAAAGAGTAATCATGAAGAGGGAGGCCACTTGCCTTCCTCAAACTGTTGTGGGTCTTCTTCAAATTGTTGCTGCTCTTCCCCTTCTTCGAACGGCACGTTCTCTAACGATCAAACAAAGCAACACAACAACATAAATGAAAACAGTACACCAAACAGTACTAAAAGTACAGAGCAAGCATTCTAAACTAAAGAGCATGCAGAGACGAACGCGTGGCCGCTAGAATCGCTAAAAACGGATTTAAAACGACAAAGTTACACTAAAAACAGGGTTACAGGGACTAATATGCAATAACAACTAAAGTCTGCGTACTGTTTTGATAAAAACCGAGGGCCTAAACATAATTACGCACAAAAACACAGGGGCTAACACGTGAAAAGGTCAGGAGTGGACGGCGGGTTGGATAATTCAAAAGATCAAGGGCCTAAACAGAAGATGAAAGGGCATATGTATGAATATTTTGCACTGAGTATGGACTGCGGGTTAATTTTGTGAAACTGCAGGGGCTCTTAAGCAAAACGACAGGGACGGCCGGTCTGACCCGGGTTTGACCGGTATCTACGGGTTGATCCGGGCCGTCGGATCGAGGATGAACGGCCCAAACTAAAGGAGGGGCGCCGGCGATGGAGAAACACGGCGGCGCCGCCGCGGGTGCGGTGACAGCTCGCCGGAGTTAGCTCGGCAGGCCGCTACAGTGCACGGGGACGTGAATAAATGGCAAAGGGGGGTTCGGGGGACCATGGCGAGCTCACCAGAGGGTTTCTTGGTGGCGGAGGTAGACCGGAGGTGTCGGGGGTAGACCCCCAGGGGTACCCAGAAGGCGGATTGGCCCAACCAGCAAGGGGCGGCCCAATCCGAGTGCTATCGGGCCGGTTTGTCGGACTGGGTGGCCCACCACTCGGGAGGCCCACCAGTCGGGCGAACCGGGCGACTACAACGGCGCGCGCGGCAAGGAAGCAGGCGGCGTATCCCGCAAGAAGCTCGGAGATCAAGATAAACTAGCCGGAATTATAGGGAAAGATATCTGTAATCGTTATAGGATCGCATCCTTGTATTTCGGGTAGGTTATGATCTCTAGCCGACTTGTAACTCAAGGCAGCCGGACTATATAAGGCGCCTTGAGACCCCCCTCCAGAACAGAGATTACAACCCACGATACGAAACCTAGGACAGAACCCAACTACGGAGATCCTTCAGGAACTTCATACACAGCAATCCATACACCCAACACAGGACGTAGGGTATTACGTCATCCTGACGGCCCGAACCTGTTCAATCCTTGCGTCTTGTGTTACCATCGACTTCTGATCCTCGATCTGTCCCTCGACAAATCAACCACGCGGACTACCCTGTGTGGACTGCCGGGTCCATAAATCCGACAGTTGGCGCGCCAGGTAGGGGTTGATCGACGAGATCAATCCGCAAGCTCGATGGTAGATTTAGCTACTCTACAGATTTGTTTGGCGGCGTGGCACCACTCCGAGGCGTAACCCTACGCCGGCAACTCGGCGATGTGATCTGATCTGCACAGCTTTCTCTGATCCTACATCAACACGTCTCCGTCGTTCTCCTGTGCGCCGACCTCCAGGCGATCGACGAGGCGAGATTCCCACAGAGAGCGTGCACAAGCACAGATTCGTTCGTGGCATCATGCATGCCTCGGTTGCCCAACCGGACGAAGCTGCTGCTGCACATGCAGGATACATGCTAAAAGGGAAGCTCATTAATTTCCATATTCCTTAATTCCCTTTTTTCTCTTATTTCCAATTTTATTCCTCGATGAAATCGGACTGATTCACGATTCTATACTGGCTCTGATTTTGTGCATGTCCGTCATCAACACCGATGCCTACGAGCTGCACGCCTGTTTTCCGTCGTCAAGTTTCTCCGTCGACACTCACGAACTCGCGAGCCGGCGATTCCTGCGTGATCTATCTCCAACAAACCGACTACCTCTCCGCCGCTGAGGACTCGGGACGCCACCGAGGCACCGTTACGCGGCGTCAAAACTCGTCTTGCGGCGTCGTACTGCCGTGTCGCTGCACCGGCCCTCGGCCCTATATCTTCGACGAATCTTCGACTTGATCTCCAACTGGGGACCGCCGTATCCATCTACAGGATGCATGCTTCAAATTATTTTTCTAATTTAATTTGCCTCTCTAGCTTCTTTTCTTGTACGAATATGCATGCAGGATCTAAGTAGAATTTTCTAATCTCTTCTCTTTGGTTCACATGTACATGTGTGGGTGGCTGGTACTGGCTTACGAGCATCCCGCCGGCGAATCTATGCTCGATGCGATTCGCGGCGCAGACTCGATGGTCGTATCCTCGTCAAGATCAACAAGACCGGCCGCAAACGCTGCCAACACACTTTGGGGCCGGAGATCGCGCGCGAGGACGCCACAAGCGAGAGGCCGAGTTGCCGAGTCGCCGAGTTCCAGGACACAGCCACCAGCACGACCACGCCGGCCGGCTGGCACGTGCGATAAGCACGGCCGCGCCAATTCGCCGACTACAATCCCTTACTCCGCTACGCCACTCGCCAACACGCCGATCCAGAACTCCGAACTACTCGGACGTGACGACAAGATGAGGCCCAAGGGCTTCGCGACCCACAAGTGAGGACGACACGCCAATTCTCCAACTCCGACACAAATCAAGCTAAGTCATATTTAAATACTTTCACAATATTTTTCGATCACCACGTATCTCCATATACTTGTCTCCATGATCATCGCCGACTACCCTTGGTTTGTTCCCGACTGCTTATACAGCCCGAGCGCTACACAAGCAGTCGGGCTACACCCAACGGATGCATATTGCATTTTTCTCCATCGTTTATTTCTTTTTCCACTCTTGTACAAGTCGCTAAAGTACTTGGGAAGCACACGCCTTAATCCGTGAAACCTCGACTCTTCCGTACGCCTACGCTCCTACGCGTGCATGCGGCCCAGCTCCCTGCGCTATGGACTACGGCTATCGGGGATCAGGTGCATAAACGTAACAGGAAAACTACCTGAGGAAATTAATAGACTTAAAGAGTTGGAAGTAGAAATTCTATTACATACAACGCCGAATGTTTTCTCCAGAATTATTATTTGCTACACCATATACTACCTATCCTTCATATCTTCATTGCAGGGCACATGTTTTGGATCCCGAGCTTGCCTGTTACGCTCGGGGGCTGGACCACTCCGGCATCGCCGCCAGCTGAGTACTCGAGTCAGTCAGAACTCGGGCTGGCGCTACATTCCACGACGGTCGCTAGCCGAGTGCTTTACAGCACTCGGGCTGGCGCTACACTCCACAAGGATCGCTAGCTGAGTGCTTTTGAGTACTGGGCTGGCGCTACCGCATGACGAGGAAGACGAAGACTTGACGGACCTTCGACTCAGCCCTCGCGCTCGGGGGCTGGGCGCCGGGGCGACTACTCGGCGTGCCTCAGACGGCTCGACCCGGCCCTCACGCTCGGGGGCTGGCGCCGGGACGACCACTCGGCGTGCTCAGCCCTCACGCTCGGGGGCTGGCGCCGGGACGACTACTTGGCGTGCTCAGCCCTCACGCTCGGGGGCTGGCGCCGGGACGACCACTCGGCGTGCCTCGGACGGCTCGACTCGGCTCTCGCGCTCGGGGGCTGGGCGCCGCGACGACTACTCGGCGTGCCTCGGACGGCTCGACTCGGCCCTCACGCTCGGGGGCTGGGCGCCGGGACGACCACTCGGCGTGCTCGGCCCTCACGCTCGGGGGCTGGCGCCGGGACGACCACTCGGCGTGCTCGGCCCTCACGCTCGGGGGCTGGGCGCTGGGCGCCGAAATTAACGTCGGATGATTTAGCCAGATGCTCCTTGACTAACCCTTGGACCGATTCCTACGGAATCGCTTCAAGGCTCGGGGGCTACGGCCAACGGACGCACCTCGCGGCGCATCCGTTGATTGTCTGACGACCTCAGAAGAAGGCTACTAACCCTTGGACCGATTCCTTCGGAATCGCTTCAAGGCTCGGGGGCTACGGCCAACGGACGCACCTCGCGGCACATCCGTTGGGAAACGGCTCTTTTCTCTCCAGTATCACGCGGTTTCGCTTCCAACTGCAGCAGGCTCGACGCTCATCAGACAGCACGACCTCGCCGACTTGTCTCTCAACCACGTACTACTCGGGGGCTTGTCGGGGGTAGACCCCCAGGGGTACCCAGAAGGCGGATTGGCCCAACCAGCAAGGGACGGCCCAATCCGAGTGCAACTGGATCGGTTTGTCAGGACTGGGTGGCCCACCAGTCGGGAGGCCCACCAGTCGGGCGAACCGGATGGGCGCGACGGCGCGCGCGGCAAGGAAGAAGACGGCGTATCCCGCAAGAAGCTCGGAGATCAAGATAAACTAGCCAGAATTATAGGGAAAGATATCTGTAATCGTTATAGGATCGAATCCTTGTATTTCGGGTAGGTTACGATCTCTAGCCGACTTGTAACTCAAGGCAGCCGGACTATATAAGGCGCCTTGAGACCCCCCTCCAGAACACGATACAACCCACGACATTACAACATCTACGAAACCTAGGACAGAACCCAACTACGGAGATCCTTCAGGAACTTCATACACAGCAATACAATCACCCCCAACACAGGATGTAGGGTATTACGTCAACTCGACGGCCCGAACCTGTTCAATCCTTGCGTCTTGTGTTACCATCGACTTCTGATCCTCGATCTGTCCCTCAACAAATCAACCACGTAGGCTACCCTGTGTTGACTGCCGGGTCCAAACATCCGACAGGACGCGGCTGATGAACCGACATGTTCTGTGGGTCGTGGTCGCCGCAGTTGCGGGGTGGTTGTATCGAGGCGCGGCACTGGCTAGCCTGAGAGCCGCGCCGTCGAGACTGCGAGCTCTCGGCCTGCTGCGCCACCGCTCGCTCAAGGAGCTCGCCCACCTCGCGTTGAGCTCTCCGGGCTTTCGGCGTGACGGGGTTAGGGAGTCTCCGCAAAAGCGCCGCGGTGGCCACGATGTTCTGGCTCGCTCTCGCGAAACGGGGCAACCCCCCATCGTCGTTCATGATTTGCCGTTGAACATCACGAGCACGCCCGCGCGCTAGTGCGCCAGCGTCACACTGTTGGAGCTCGCGCCCGATGCGTGCCTGCTCTTGATCCATGCGTACGCGCTCGTGCTCGACGCGAAGCCGCTCCTGCTCCATGCGCGTGCGCTCTTGCTCCAATCGTCGTTAAGCTTCTTGGAGCTCTCGCCTTCGTGCCTGCACCTGATCGGGGCGGGGGTGCTGAGGTGGTTCAGTCGCTGCCCTCGCCGCGCTTGCATCAGCGGTGTTGGCTGCGACGGGGTTGGCTGCAGCGGCATTAATCGCGGCGGCGTTAGCCGCAGCACCGCGTGCCGGTGGCTGGCTGGAGTCGTCGTCGCTCGCCTCTCCCAACGCCCCATCGGGAGTGTTCGCCATAAAACACTCGTGGGAAGGATGATGGCTCTCGGCGACCAGCTCCGGCTCGGACGCCTCCGACGAGCTATCGTCGAGCAAGTCGAGGACCGACTTCGAGGCGTGGTCGATCACCCCTACGAACTCATTGTCCGCGGGGGTCTGGCGCATGTCGCGGACCAACCAGCGGGAAACTGTTTCCCCTGCGTTGCGCAAGCCAAAGGGCGCCATGTAGGGCGGAGCGGGGATTAACGCGCCAGGAGAGAGTGGTGCGCCACCCACGAGCTGGCTCGTGACGTTCGCCAGAGCGAACATGACGCAACGCGCGTCTTCCGGGGACGGCCGGGGTCCCAGGAACGTATTGAGCTGTCCCCAAAGGCCCCCTTCGTTCGAGTTCGTGGGGAACTCGTGGGACTCTGGGGCACCCAGTCGAACGCTCGCGAGGGCCTCGACGGCCTCTGCGACACCGGTGTCGGTGCCGTCGGCTGGGGCGGCGACGGCGACTCGCTCCAACGTGCCGCCATTGGTAGTGATGAAATCCAGGCTTCTGAAATGCACGTGCGTCCCAGGAGCCCAGCTCGATCCGTCACTGGCCATCCGGAGCCTGAAGAAAATCGACGAACATGCAAAGCCCCCTACCTGGCGCGCCAACTATCGGCGTCGGAAACGGCCGACGAGTGAATTTGGTAGATTGCGTGCTAAGGCCCGGATGGTTCGCGAAAGGACACAAGGAATTATACTGGTTCGGGCATGAACGCCCTACGTCCAGTTCGATGCTGCTAGTGTTACTCGCATTGCTCGTAGTAGGGGGTACAAGCGGTCGAGAGAGGGAGGAACTCCCAAGTCTCTGTGAATGTGTGTGCGTACGTAGTGTGTTGAGTGGAGTGGGTGAATTGCGATCCCCCGGCAAGGATGCCCCTCCTTTCCCTTTTATATTCCAAGGGAAAGGACCGGGTCGGATACATAATCGGATAGAAAGGGAAAAGATCCCATGGGGAGAAAGGAAAAGACCCAAGGGGTCGGGCAAGCCTCCGTTTCTCCGCTTGTCGTCGTGTCCTGTCTTGGGGATCATGGTGAACACCCATGATGAGCATCTGTAGACGTCAGTGATATTTGATATTTTTGCACCATGCGCCAGGGCCCCATTACTTGCTAGGAGAAATGATGATCGGGCTAGGACGGAGCGTAAGCCAGGGCCGTCAGCGTTCTGGCCCTTGCTTAGGGCCGAACGCGTGCAAAGCAACGTCCCGACATTCGTTTATGACGGGACAGGCGCAGAGCACGCCAACCCGCCATCATTAGTTTTAGGCTGGTAGACTGGCGCGTTAGGTGTGCGGCGCCCGCCCTAGTGTTTAATACGGGCAGCATTCCGTCATTTCCCGGGCCTGCTACGCCTGACTGGCCCAACCCCCGGTTCATGATGGCCTGTAGACTCAGAGAAGGTCGGGCGAGGCGAAGGGGCGGCTGATGGGCCCTTACCCGATGCGGGTCGGGTGAGGCAGACGTCTCCGCCTACAGTGATTCCCTCGCCCGACCCCCATAGAGGTCGGGCGAGGCGGAGTGGTTCGTCCGACCCTCATTGTCTTACCTTCGGGGGTCGGGCGATATGGAGTGTCGACGCGACAGGCCGTGGCCGGGTCATGGCCGGGCCATAGCTCGGCCGTCGGCGAGGCTTAGTTGCTTCGTGGGCTACTTAGGGATTGGTCTTCTTTAGATTGGGAGTCTTATCCTCGTGGTTTAGACGCCCCGAATATTTATATCCGACACTCGGCATTTCTGAATCCCGTGCAACCAGCAGATTCAGATCAATTTT
>CM014277.1:64301072-64330700 GCA_004135705.1 Alloteropsis semialata
AAGATTCGAACGATGACAAGCAGCAGATCAAAAATGCTGAAAGCAACAACTAGTCGAGGCGGTTCCTTTATTGCTTCTCGGGGAAAAGACGTCGGCCCAAGGGCTTGGACTTTGCCCGCAAGTTAGCGCCGTAGCCGCAGGGGCGTGAGCACTCGAAACTTGGACAAGCGTGGTCACGAAGCCCTTTGAGCTGACGTTCCTTTCTCGCAAGCGCCAAAGTATACCGCTTGATCGCGCGTGAGAGCGATCATTTGTCGGGTTTTTGCGAAAAAACGGAGTGGCACCGGGCCCCGGGTGGAGCCCCCGAGCGGTGGGCGATCCTGCACAGGGAAGGGGTCGCCCGCCGCTTAGCCTTGGGAACTCGCAGGGTACATTTCGATCGTATGCGAATAGAGTACTCGGAATAGTACAGTACTTTGATTATTATCGTGAATTGAAAAGTACAGGTACTTTTAAGGGTAAAGTGACGTAGCTGTGCGAGCCCGCAGAGGAGTGTGAAGCTCTTCGGGAGAGGCAGGGACTCGTCGGGCGAGGTGGGGACTTCTCGGGCTCGTCCTCGGCCTTGTTTTGTTGTGGCGAGATCTCTTTCAGGCCTTGTTTCGTGACCTGGGACCCCACGCGATGCAGGGTGCTGACGGAGAGGCCTTTTTCTCCTTGCGTCGTTACCCCTCATGCACCTTTTTTCGCAAAAGGTGGAGGGGCCGGACCGCGCCGTATTTTTGCCTCGCTGGCCGAAAATGCGGTGTCCGTGTGAGCTGATAACGGGTTAATTCGAGTGAAGCCACGGCATCCCGCTCGACGGGTTCCGATCGGACCAGCTGGTGGCCAGCTTCAAATTCTTGGTGGCGAGATCATCTAGTTACCGAGTCCGTTCGACCGGACCTGGCGGCTCTTTGCCTTTCCGTTCGGAGGAAAAACCATGATCTTACTTTCCATCAAGACTCGAATGCAGTTCGGGATGCCCATGACGCTCGTGCGCCCGGGTACTGGCCGCTGGGACCCATCCCTTGCTGCCCCTCGCTCGAGGTGCCCGGGGGCGGCTGTTGAACCCTTCGACGGGCCAGCCTTCGAACCCCTGGCGGTCGACAGGCCATAGTAGGTACTTACCGTGTCGGTTGTCGAGAGCATTCGACCCTACGCGGGGAAAGAGTCACTCGCCTCTTATGTCAGAGGGCTCGGAGAGTGCCCCGGGAAGCGACTGCAAGCTCATAAAGTACTCGGAACGGGAGAGCATTTTTATTATTGCAAACGAATGGCAAAGTACAGATGCTTTCTAGGGGTAAAAGCGACGTAGCTGCTCTATGTTCCAAGCGTTCGTGAGGACTTGGCCGTCCTCGTCCTTGAGCTTGTAAGTCCCCGGGCGGAGGACTTGGTCGACGATGTAGGGGCCTTCCCATGGCGGCGACAGCTTGTGACGGCCGCGATTGTCCTGAACTCGTCGGAGGACGAGGTCGCCGACTTGAAAGGCCCGGCTTCGAATGTTACGATCGTGGTATCGTCGAAGGGCCTGTTGGTACTTGGCCAAGTGGAGCAGTGCGACGCTGCGCGCTTCATCCAGCTGGTCGATGGCGTCTTCCAAGGAGGCTTGGTTCCCTTCGTCGTCGTAGGCGCGGACCCGTGGGCTGCCGTAGTCGAGGTCAGTTGGGAGGACCGCCTCGGACCCGTGCACCATGAAGAAGGGCGTGCAGCCCGTGGCTCGACTCGGAGTGGTTCGCAGGCTCCAGAGGACCGACGGGAGCTCTGCAACCCACCTTGCTATGAACTTCTCGAGGCGTTTGAAAATTCGCGGCTTTAGTCCCTGTAAGATCATGCCGTTGGCTCTTTCCACCTGTCCGTTGGTCTTGGGGTGGCTGACGGCGGCCCAATCCACTCGGATGTTGTTGTCGTCGCAGAAGTTGAGGAACTTTTTACCCGTGAACTGAGTGCCGTTGTCGGTGATGATCACGTTCGGGACCCCAAAGCGGTAGATGATGTCGGTGAAGAACTGGACAGCTTCTTGCGAGCGAACCCGCCGGATGGGCCTTGCCTCGATCCATTTGGAGAACTTGTCGACGGCGACGAGGAGATGCGTGAAGCCCCCGGGTGCCTTCTTCAGTGGCCCGACTAGATCCAAACCCCATACGGCAAAGGGCCAAGTGATGGGGATGGTCTGCAGGGCTTGCGCCGGGAGGTGAGTTTGTCTTGCGTAGAACTGACAGCCTTCGCATCTGCGCATGATGTCCTTGGCGTTGGCCACCGCGGTTGGCCAGTAGAACCCTTGACGGAAAGCTTTCCCGACAAGTGTCTTCGGCGCGGCATGGTGTCCACATGCTCCTGCATGGATGTCCCTCAGCAATTCCTTGCCTTGGTCGATCGGGATGCAGCGCATTAGGATGCCAAAGGTGCCTCGCCGGTAGAGCTCTCCCTCAATGAGCGTGAAGGTTTTGGCCCAGCGCGCGATCCGCCGAGCCTCGGTCGGGTCGGGTGGGAGCTTACCCTGCACAATCCACTCGAGTAGCGGGATTCTCCAGTCGGGGTCCTCGAGGTTGGGCTCGGGAGCTGCGTCTACCTCCATCACTTCCGCCTCGTCTTGCACTGGAGGCTCGGGCAGCTCGTCGTTGAGTCGGATGGAGGGGGCGTGCTGGTCCTTGGCGAACACTCCATGAGGGACGGGCTTCCGGTTGGAGGCCGCCTTGGCGAGGGTGTCGGCCGCCTCGTTGTATCGCCGTTGGACATGCTTGAGCTCGAGGCCGAGGAACTTGTCTTCCAGCTCGCGGACCGCCCGGCAGTAGGCGGCCATCTTGGGGCTGACGCAGCTCGACTCCTTCATCACTTGATCGACGACCAACTCCGAGTCTCCTCGGATCTCGAGACGCCGTATGCCAAGCTCTAGGGCGATACGGAGTCCGTTGATGAGGGCCTCGTACTCGGCGGCGTTGTTGGAGGCCGAGAAGTGCAGCCGAACCATGTACTCCATGCGCACGCCCAGAGGCGAGACAAAGACCAGGCCGACGCCTGCCCCTTCCTTCATTAGCGACCCGTCGAAGTACATGACCCAGGTCTCGTGCTCGACGGAGGTTGGGGGAGTCTGGGCCTCAGTCCACTCGGCGATGAAGTCGACCAATGCTTGCGACTTGATGGCGTCCCGAGGTGCGTAGGTGATGTTCTTCCCCATCAACTCGAGCGCCCACTTGGCTATCCTCCCGTCAGCCTCGGGGTTCTGGATCACCTCGCCGAGTGGATACCTCGACACCACCGTGATGGGGTGAGCGTCGAAGTAGTGCCGGAGCTTCCGCCTGGTGATGAGGACGGCGTAGACAAGTTTTTGGACTTGGGGATATCGTACCTTGGTGTCGGACAGGACCTCGCTGATGAAGTAAACGGGGCGTTGCACCTTCTGGATCTTCTCGGGCTCGCTTCGCTCGACGACGAGGGCGGTGCTTACCACATGGGTGGTTGCCGAAATGTAGAGCAGCATGGGTTCCCCTTCTGCCGGAGCGGTCAGGATTGGTGGGTTTCTGAGCATTGCCTTGAGCGAGTCGAGGGCCTGCTGCGCCTCGGCGTTCCAGACGAAGTGGTCCGACTTCTTGAGTAGTCGGTACAAGGGCAGGCTTCGTTCCCCGAGTCGGGCAATGAAGCGACTGAGCGCGGCCAAGCATCCCGTGACGCGTTGGACACCCTTTATGTTCTGGATTGGCCCCATGTCGGTGATGGCTGTTATCTTCTCGGGATTGGCTTCGATGCCTCGTTCCGATACAATAAAGCCGAGGAGCATGCCTCTCGGGACCCCGAAAACGCATTTCTCGGGGTTAAGCTTTACTTTGTTCAGCCGGAGCTTCTCAAAGACAGCTGTGAGGTCGGAGACCAAGTCGCCAGTGCGTTTGGATTTTACTACTATATCGTCAACGTGTGCCTCGACCAGTCGGCCGATTAAGTCACCAAAGACGCGTCGCATGCATCTCTGGAACGTGGCACCCGCGTTTTTCAGCCCGAATGGCATAGACGAATAGCAGTAGGTGCCGTAGGGCGTGATGAACGAGGTTGCGAGCTGGTCGGCCAGGCTCATCGCGATCTGATGGTACCCGGAGTACGCATCGAGAAAGCAAAGGGTTTCGCACCCCGCGGTGGAATCGACCACCTGATCTATGCGCGGAAGAGGGAAGGAGTCTTTTGGACATGCCTTGTTCAGGCCAGTATAGTCAACGCACATCCTCCATTTCCCATTTTTCTTTTTTACAAGTACAGGGTTGGCCAACCACTCGGGGTGGTATACCTCCCTAATGAAGCCGGCGCTGAGGAGCTTTTTGAGCTCTTCGCCGATGGCTTTGTACTTCTCGTCGTCGTAGCGTCGGAGCCTCTGTTTGACGGGTCGAGCGCCTGGCTTGATGTCAAGTTTGTGCTCGGCGACTTCCCTTGGAATCCCCGGCATGTCCGAGGGTTTCCATGCAATCACGTCGAGGTTTGCGCGGAGAAAGTCGACGAGCGCGCTTTCCTATTTAGGATCGAGTGCCGTCCCGATACGGAGGGTGCGACCATCGTCGGCCACGGCAACCTCCTTGACGTCCTTGGCCGGCTCAAAGGAGCACGCGGCACGCTTGGAGGTCTCGGGGATATCCAGGTCCCTGGGTGAAGGCTCAGCGGCGAGCCTCTTGGACTGGACGAGCGCCTCCGCGAACTGGAAGCACTCGGTTTCACAGGCGAACGCATGCTCAAATGAAGTCCCCACGGTGATGACACCCTTGGGTCCGGGGATCTTCAATTTGAGGTACGTGTAGTTCGGGACAGCCATGAACTTTGCGTATGCAGGCCTCCCAAGGATGGCGTGATACGCCCCAGGAAATCCCACCACTTCGAAAGTGAGGGTTTCTCTGCGGAAGTTCCGTGGGGTCCCGAACGTGACGGGCAGGTCGATCTGCCCGAGCGGTATTGCGTCCACCCCGGGGACGATCCCGTGGAATGGCGCCGCGGATGGCCGAAGCTGGGAACGCGGGATCCCCATCTCATCAAGAGTGTCGACGTAGAGGATGTTGAGGCCGCTCCCGCCGTCCATCAACACCTTGTGGACGCGTTTTGTCCCGAAGAGAGGAGCAACCACGAGCGGGTACCTTCCGGGTTGTGGGACGTAGTCGGGATGATCGGAACGATCGAAGGTGATCGGGGCCTCGGACCATTTTAGGTAGGAGGGCACCGCGGGGTCCGTGTGGCAGACTTCTCGCCGGATTAGCTTCTCGTCGCGCTTCGAGGGGCAGGCCGCCGATCCCCCGACGATCATTAGGATCGCTCCGTCCTCCCTGGGGTAGCCGTCGTCGTTGTTCGAGCCACCGGCCCCGTCCCGGTTCTCGTAGGGCTTCTTCTTCAGGGTGCCGGCGAGGAAGCTTCTCATGAGTTTGCAATCCTTCAGGGCATGCTTGACAGGGCCCTCGTGGTTGGTACAGGGCGCCTCGAGGAGCTTCTCGAAGTGGTCCTTTGGCGCCGGGTTCCCTTTGGGTTTTGTGGCCTTCCGCTCGGCCGCTGCTACCATGCGACCATCGCGCCTCCGCTTGTCCTTCCTTTTCTTCTTGTCGGGTCGGGCGGAGGTGCCCTCGTCAACCGCCTCCGATTGTTTGCCCTTGCCCTGAGGCCGTTCAAGGGTAGTAGCGACGGCGTCCTCCCCATCGGCGTAGTCGGTGGCGATGTCGAGGAGCTCCCGGATAGTTCGTGGCTTCCTGCGCCCCAACTCATGGATGAGGGTCGCGCAGGTGGTTCCGAAGCGGAACGCGGAGACGACGTCGGTGTCAGCAGTGTTTGGCAGCTCGGTGCAGCGCTTGGAGAAGCGCTTGATGTAGTCACGCAGGGTCTCGTCCTCTGCCTGGAGGCAGTTGCGGAGGTCCCAGGGGTTCCCGGGACGAGTGTAGGTGCCCTGGAAGTTGCCAATGAAGGCGTCACGCAGCTGCGCCCAGCTGTCAATCTTGCCCGCAGGGAGATGCTCCAGCCATGTTCGAGCCGAGTCGGCGAGGTAGAGGGGGAGGCTTTTGATGATGAAGTAATCGTCTTGCGCTCCCCTGCATGGCACGCGAGCCGGTAGTCCTCCAGCCAGACGCTGGGGTTTGTGTCCCCGTCGTACTTGGGCACCGTCGTGGGAGCCCGGAAGCGCGGAGGAACCTGAGCGCCAAGGACGCGAGGTCCAAAGGCACGCGGCCCCCTCGGGTCGGGTGACGCACTCCTGCTCCGGTCCTCGCCGCTGTCGTAGCGGCCCCCGCGCCGTCTGTTATAGGCTCGGCGTGGGCGGTGCTGATGGTGCTCGTCCCGTCGCCTGGCGCCTCCGTCGGCTGTGGCCCCGTGATGATGCACTGAACGCTCTTGATCGGGCTCCCGAGGAGCACGCTGGCGTGAGGCGGAGCTTTCCGCCTGTTGGACCGCTGCGGTTTCCAGGAGCGCGCGGAGCTGCTGATGGAACCTCCGATCTTCGGGCGCCGCTGGTTCAGGGTGTTCACGTAGCAGGACAGCAGCCGCTGCGAGGTTCTGGGACGCCCGGTTGAAGACCGGCGCGTCGTTGGCGTTGCCACCGTCGTTGACGATGCGCTGTTGCACGTCCCGGGCGCGTGCGCGGGCAGCTCCTCCGTCCGCGTTTCTCCCAAGCTCGCGGTTGAGCTGCTGCCGTTCTGCCTCGATCTGACGCCGGGCCTCGTCTAGCTCCTGCAGCCTGACCCGCCGAGCATCGTCCGCCGGGGCGTTCGGCGGTGGCGCCGCAGGAGCGTTGGCAGGCGGAGCTGCAGGGGCTCGGGCAGGCGGAGCCGCAGCGGCGTTGGCAGGTGGTGCTGCGGGGGCGCCGTCCCTCGTCGAGCTGCTCGCGGACTGCACATCCCCGTCGGGGGTGTGGCACATGAAGCACTCCCGGTAAGGGTCGAAGTTCGGCGGGGCCCACGTCAGCCGCGGGCGCGAGCTTTGCTTGCTCACCGCGCTTTTGGCGATCGGCGAGACGCGGGGGTCGATCTCCGTCGGTGTCGGGGTAGCCACCGGGTCGCTCGGCAGGCCTGGCTGTCCCTCCGGGTACATGGCGTTGTAGCAGTCGATGAACTCGTCCCAGGGGAGCTGCCCCTGCCCTCCAACCTGGAGAGCGAGATTGGTGATCATGTAGGAGACGTTGCGGAAGCGTTCCTGGGACGGGCTCCGTCCCAGGGCGGCCGCCAAGTCCCCTCCGAGTAGGTCGAGGACGTAGGCGGTAGCTCCCGCCGTGGCGTGGGAGGGCTTGGGCCCCTCGTCGTGGAGCGTCTTGCCGTCGTCGCGGGCAAGCTTGGGGCGCACGAAAGTCGCCCCGATGATGGGCTCCACCGACTTGTCGATGACGAAGTCGAGGGAGCCGAACCCCAGTGAGGCGCCGCTGTGGGCCATCCAGACCCTGGTGAAGTGTCGTGACACGCGAAAATCCCCTACCTGGCGCGCCAACTGTCGGGGTTCTCTACCGCCGGCAAGTAAGTTTTCTACGATCGCGCGTCGGAGCCCGGATGGTGACTCGAGAGACAGGGGGTTTTAGACTGGTTCGGGCCTCCGGAGAGTAATACCCTACGTCCAGTATGTGCCGATGTTCTCAAGTCCAAAGTCTGTAGTAGGGGGTACAAACTGGTCGGGAGAGGGAGAGGGTCCCAGGTCCCGGTGCTGTGCGAACGAGTGTGCTGTTCGTGCTGTGTCCGAATGTTCGGCTGGTGTCGGCCTGTCCCCCCACTGATGTCCCCTTGTCCCCTTTTATAGTCTCAAGGAGAGAAGGGAGCGGGGGGTAAGAAAGATAGAAAATTACAAGGAGAGTTACTGCCCTGAGGCCTTTAGCTTGCGTCGTGCGCCGAGCCGTACAGGGAGCAGGTGTTGACGGAGTGGGCACCCCGCCGGACCCGGGATCGTACATCCCGGGTGGTTGGTGTAGACGTCTTCTCGGGTAAGCTCCCGGGTAGTTCCCAGGTCGTGGTTGACTTGCTCGAGGTCCTCGGGTGCTCCAGGTGTCCTGCTCGGGTTCCAGGTGTCATCCATGGGCGCCTGAGATCGTACTTGGGCGCCCGGTGTTGCGCATGCGCTCCTCCCAAGACTGTAGTGTTCCTGTTCGGATGGGACGAGTGCCACTGTGGCTGCCGTGGCGAAGGACGGACGCCCATCATGCTCTGACGCGGCGGGTACCAAGTGGGTACGGCGCTGGATGGGCCAAGACGTGGCCGGGTAGTTTCACCCGGAGAGCTGGAGACTCCTCGGGGGCGGAGAACTCCTCGGGCGAGCAGCGAAGCTACTCGGAGGCGGAGAACTCCTCGGGCGAATCGCGGGGACTCCTCGGAGGCGGAGAACTCCTCGGGCGAATCGGGGACTCGTCGGGCGGCCTCCGAGGTGTCGGGGCATGGTGAATATGCTTTGGTTTGGGTCTTCAATTTTTGCTTTTTGAGGGGTGGATCATCATAAGCTCCCGGATTAAGGGTTTGATCGGGTACCCCTAATTCGGACCTTCGTCTCCGTGGTGGCTAAGATCGCACAACGGATTGACGAGCAGTGGGAGCTTTGGTGGCGGCGGGATGAAAGCGAAGAACAGGGAGGACGGATCTGGAAATGGGAAGATTTCCCTCCGGGTCTACCCTCACCCTTTATAGCGTGCCTCGATGCTCGAAATTACCGCGAGATAACGCGATTAGCGGGGGCGGGCGAAACGGTAAAAAGAGCCGTTGGGCGCTTCGCCTTCCGTTACGCGCCGGGCGTCAACGGTAAAAAACGGCTCCAAAGCACTCGAGCAAGACAAAGAAGTCGGCGTGCCGCTAAGGCTCGACCAGCACTCGGACTCGGGCACTGGCGCCGCAACAAAGCCAGTTGCCTCTCGGGCTCGATTGGCCCCGAACTACTCGGGAGCCAACACTGCAAACCCAGTGGTGTGCCGCTAAGGCTCGAACAGCTCCCACGCTCGGGGGCTGACGCCGCATTAAAGACAGTGTGCCTCTCGGGCTCGATTGGCCCCGAACCACTCGGGAGCCAACACTGCGGATCAAGTGGCGTGCCGCTAAGGCTCGAACAGCGCTCCTACTCGGGGGCTGGCGCCACGATTAAGTCTGTGCGCCTCTCGGGCTCGATTGGCTCCGAACCACTCGGAAGCCAACACTGCAGAACTGAAGGCGTACCGCTAAGGTTCGACCGGTGCTCGGACTCGGGGGCTGGCGCCACATCAAAAAACAGCGTGCCTCTCGGGCTCGATCTGCCCCGAGACACTCGGAGGCTGACGCTACAAAAGAGTTACAATTATTGGAGAACCGCGGCCAAGCCTTGACAGCTCGGGGCTGGCGCCGCCGAAGAAGTTTCCTTCTCAAAGACTATTATGCAATGAAATCTTTTTGCAGGTTATACAATTACAATGAAGCCGGTCATACGCCGGTTACAAAGACCAAATACATCAGCCGCCAAGATGACGGCCTGGGGCACTCGTCCCTGCGCCTAGTGCTACATCCGGAGCAAGCTTGGCTCACATGAGCTCCTCGCAAGCTCTCTTGTAGCACCACTGCAGCCGTTTACGGGACAGCGCCGATAGAGGGCTGATAGCGAATGCCTTCGGGTATCCCTTGCTCTACAAAGCATTTCACCCCACATGGCCCTCGTCACATGGGAATGCGGGGGTGAACGGGACAGCACTCAGACGCTGATCAACGCCTCAGGTCCTTCGCAAGCACTCTTCTAGCACCATACCATGCTGACTCCATGAACTCTCCCCGGTGGATGAACCCAACAATGAGCCTCCGGCATGTTGACTGCAAGGATCCTATATCTATTCGCTCTTGGGTAGCAGCTCAGGCTCCCCGGCGGGTATTTATAGCCCCTGGACACCGGAGGACGAGAGATTTCCTCCACGATGACGAGCGCGGACTCCGCGTCACGCGTCTCCCCTTCAGACCGAAATGCACAGGTCACCCTTATCGCCTTTGGCTCCACTCGACCACGGGAGCGTCCTGTGCAATCACGGAAACACTATTCCTGACGCCGCGTCTCAGATACGACACCGCTTTGCCTGCCTCTCCTTTGGCATACCTGACAGAGAAGGAATCCTCCGGGACTCGAACCTTTCGCCAAGATAAGTATCAATCGATTAACTTCGTCAATTCCGCGAGCTTTAAAACAAGTTGCTAAAGTACTCGGGGAGCACACGCCTTGATCCGTGAAACCTCGGCTCTTCCGTACGCCTACGCTCCTACGCGTGCACGCGGCCCAGCTCCCTGCGCTATGGACTATGGCTATCGGGGATCAGGTGCATAAACGTAACAGGCCAACTCCTCGGAAAATCAAAAGACTTAAAAGCAGGAAGTGGAGTTCGTTAACATTACATACCGCCGAATGCTTTCTCCTCTCGAAATTTTACTTTGTTGCAGGGTATGGGTGACTACTCGGCGTGCTCTGGCCCTCACGCTCGGGGGCTGGACGACCACTCGGCGTGTCTCTCAGGATTCCGCCGGCCCTCACACTTGGGAGCTGGACGCCGAAATTAACACCGGATGATTTAGCCAGATGCTCCTTGACTAACCCATGGACCGATTCCTTCGGGATCGCTTCAAGGCTCGGGGGCTACGACCAACGGACGCACCTCGCGGCGCATCCGTTGATCATTCGGTGACCTCAGAAGAAGGCTACTAACCCTTGGACCGATTCCTTTGGAATCGCTTCAAGGCTCGGGGGCTACGGCCAACGGACGCACCTCGCGGCGCATCCGTTGCAGACGGCTCTTTTCTCTAGTATCACGCGGTTTCGCTTCCAACTGCAGCAGGCTCGACGCTCATCAGACAGCACGACCTCGCCGACTTGTCTCTCAACCACGTACTACTCGGGGGCTTGTCGGAGGTAGACCCCCGAGGGTACCCAGAAGGCGGATTGGCCAAACCAGCAAGGGGTGGCCCAGTCCGAGTGCAACTGGATCGGTTTGTCAGACTGGGTGGCCCACCAGTCGGGAGGCCCACCAGTCGGACGAGCCGGATGGGCGTGACGGCGCGCGCGGCAAGGAAGCAGGCGGCGTATCCCACAAGAAGCTCGGAGATCAAGATAAACTAGCCGGAATTATAGGGAAAGATATCTATAATCGTTATAGGATCGCATCCTTGTATTTTGGGTAGGTTACGATCTCTAGCCGACTTGTAACTCAAGGCAGCCGGACTATATAAGGCGCCTTGAGACCCCCCTCCAGAGCACAATTACCATCTACAACCCACGCATTCATTCAACCTAGGACAGAACCCAACTACGGAGATCCTTCAGGAACTTCATACATAGCAATACAATCACCCCCAACACAGGACGTAGGGTATTACGTCATCCTGACGGCCCGAACCTGTTCAATCCTTGCGTCTTGTGTTACCATCGACTTCTGATCCTCGATCTATCCCTCAACAAATCAACCACGTAGGCTACCCTGTGTGGACTGCCGGGTCCAAACATCCAACAGTTGGTGTCATAGAACTCATGTGGCGCAGTCCTTCCTGCTGGTGCTAGCTCGGCTTCTGGCTTAGCTTCCTCAGCTGGGATCTCCTTCCTTGGCTCTGCTGTCTTTCCTGCATGGTTATCTGGGACTGGATCCCGAGTAGCCTTACTGCTTCTCGTGAAAACAACCTTTACTCTCTCAAAGGAGGAATCCAGTTGCCCCGAAATTCGTCCTTTGTCACCGAAAGGAACAGCATCGGCTAGCTGAGCTAATTGGGTTTCTAGCATCTTATTAAAGCTCAGCTGGCTCTGGAAAGTGGAGGACAAACTTTCTATCTTAGAGTTTATGCCCTCCAGAGCCTTATCATTAGCAGCAAGCCTTTTAGAAATAGATTCATTGATCTTGGCCTGTCCAAGGACCAGATCTTTTAGAGAGGGCTGGTTAGAAAAGGAGTTGTTATTATTACCTCCCTGGTAGAATGGGCGTTGCTGGTTCCAGTTCCCTTGAGGCCGATACCCATTGTTGCCATTCACGAACTGTACCTCCTCTTGTGTCTCGGGGCAGTTGTTCCTCGAGTGGCTGGTTTCTCCACAGACTTCACATGTCATGTGTGAATCCAGTGGCCCTTCACTGTTGTCGGCCCCATCCTTGGTGCGATCATCGAGGCATTTCATGATTAGATCCATCTTGGCAGCCAGCATATCCACCTCCTTTACTGTGTGCATACCATGCTTGCGCCCCTGAAGGTGGTCATCATTCCAAGCTTGGTTTGACACCATCTTCTCTATGAGTAGCTTGGCGGCGGCCACAGTCAAGGAGAGGAATACCCCACCAGCAATAGCATCCATGTGTTCATGGGCTGTCTGAGAGAGCCCATGGTAGAAGTTGTGGAGCAGGAGCCAATCTTGCATACCGTGGTGTGGGCATGCCAGGACATAGTCCTGGAAACGATCCCACGCCTCCGATACGATCTTTCCGGACTCTTACTGGAAGCTGGAAATTCTTCCCCTAAGGGCATTGGTTTTGTCAATGGGGAAGAACTTGGCCAGGAACGCGTTGGAGCACTTGGTCCACGTGTTCACCGCGTCACGGTTGGAGTAGAACCATTGTTTGGATCTTCCCAACAGTGAAAACGGGAACAGGCGGAGCCTGATGGCCTCTTGATCGACTCCCTTGATGGTGATGGTGCTGCACACCTCCAGGAAGTGCTGCAGGTGGGCACTAGCATCTTCATTAGCCTTCCCACAGAAGGGGCTGGCCTGCACCATGTTGATTAGCGGGGCCTTGAGCTTGAAGGCGTAATCCCCCACAGCCACTTCCGGACCCGTTGGGATCTGGGCAGCGGAAGGGGCAGAGTAGTCACGGATCGTCCTCTCGGACATAGCTTCTTCTGGTTGGGGTGCTACGGGGACGGGTTGTTCTCTCTGGTTGGATGATTCTCCAATGACTGGCTTGGTCTCCGACAAGAACACCTGAGGGATTACGACACGAGAGCGTACCCTCCTTCCTATGGTATTCAGGTTCTCGACGTAGTTGGATGGTAATTGGAAACCAGTCATACACTACCCTGTTTCACGTCACAGAGAAACAGAACAAAAGGGTAAACCTGCTAGATTACTGGCAATTGATTATGCTGCATTAAATACATGGATGATCGAAACTCTTTAACCATTGCTTTCCCCGGCAACGGCGCCAGAAATGCTTGTTGGTATTTCTTAATGTTTACATTATTCTGCAAGCGCACAGAAGTATGTTGTAGCATTTCACCCGGGAGTATTCCAGAGTATCGTTATTTATTTATCCGCAGGGAAAACGTTTAGTTAAAGAGAGGTGTCATCCAATGTATTTAATTACAACATCATTAATCTACCATAGTCTAGACAAGGGTAAATGATATGGAAGTGTAGGGGTAATGTGACACACAGAAGTTCATTGCTCATCATTAAGAAAGTCTTAGTTAGTAATAAAATATTAGTAAAGATCATAAAGGGTTCATTAGCATCATACAAATGGGACTTGGATATACAACATTATCTTATACAAGCTCATACAAGGGACATATGACAGAGGACATATCGAGGTGTCCAGTGGTTCTCTCATCAAGGGACGACAGGAGGACATCTTATCATAAAGGCCTAATATCATCTCCCGAACATAGAGGATTACAAAGGACGGACAGGGCTGTCACCACCTGCCACCTACCTCTACTAATCCGTAGGGTAGAGATACCCTCAACAGTATTCACTATTCTAAACACCATGTTTGCAATATGAAATACAACTCTATCTATCACGTTAATAAATAGAGCAACCATGAGGCACATTGAGCCAATGTCATAACATCGTCAGCTTGGATAAGATGCAAGACATAAGAAGTATATACTAAGTAAGTAGAGTAAAGTGAAAGTATACAACATAAGTATGAAGATACTTTTATTAAGCTCAGGGTATTATAAGTAAGTAAAGAGATACAAAAACTGAACTCTAGAACTTACCGCGACTCCTCCGAAAGCCCTTCAGAAGCTCTACTACTAGAACTATCACTACTAAGACTAAGACTAAGCTTGTAGCAAAGGAGAGCTCTTCTTCAGGTGTGTGTTGGATACGGTGCCCCTTGCAGGTATTTATAGCATCCATAGGGGGTGGAGAATCAGCCAGAGGCGGTTGAGGCCATTTGGCTATGGGCCTAGGTCGGCCGAAGTGGGCGCGTCAGGCGACCCTTGGATGCACCGCCTTGAGCTATGCATGGTCCGCCGCCTTTCGGCCCCACCCTCCTTTGGTTGACTGCCAAGTGGGTCCTTATGACAGTTCCAGGTGGGTACAATTGTTTTGGGTGCAATTGAGTTGAGGTGTGGGCCCTTCAATCCATGGGAGTGACATGTGGCTCATCCCTCATCCTTGACTTCAACCGACCTTGATTCAGTGGCAAGGATCATCCCTTGGTGTGCTTCTTGACCTGCATGAAAGATTGGCTCGAACGGGTGCCGGGCCAGGTCGGCCGACCTGGGCCTGTGCCCGTTTTCCTCCATCTTTTGTGCCAAGGTCCCTGTACTCAAATATATTCTATATATACATGCTACAACATTATTTGAATACAAATGTCTAAGTTAGGCCTGATCTCTATTAGTTTTCCGAGCCTATTGACGATCGGATTTTCGTTATAAGGACCATCAACAATCCACGACCCCCATGACCTAATCTACCCCTTGCATGAGAGGATCCGGGGGTTGGTGGCTGGGGGAGGGGCCAGGCGCGCGGGATTGGTGGCTGCCTGCACAGAGCGAGGAGGATGTGCAATGGCGGCCGGCTGCAAGGAGGTTACGTGGGGTCGGTCGGCATGCATGTGGTGGTCATGGCGTGCCGCGGTGATCGGTGGGATCGACTGGCCAAGACTGCACCGCGATGGTCAGGAGGCCGCCCTGCCCGGATCTGCTTTCCCCGGGGGTGGATTTGCACCCCTCTTGGCAAGATCTGCGGCGACGACGGTCGGCTTAGTGGGAACCGCGTCATCGGTGGTCGCATGGGTGCGGTGGGGCTGCCCGTGGACCTGCTGCACGGCGATGAGCGCGTCATGGGATGGCAGTGCCCCCCCTCCCCACGCATAGTGTGGTGGCAGCAAGGAGGTGGCCCAAATGCGTGTGAAGATGTTGCAGTGGCGGCGTGGGTGCAGAGGTGGCCGCGTGCGAGGAGGTCTGTGTACTGTGAGCACATTTGGGCGGCAAGCGCAACGAAGGTGGAGGTCAGCGGCATGGTGCGTGGAGGCGCAGCGGCGGCGCCTCGGATGGGCTGCCATGGCTGTGGTCCGGAAGTTCCAGGCCGTGAGCGTGCAGCAAGGATGGGATGCTTTGGGCGAAAGCCCTTGCTGGTAGAGATGACGGCGGCACCCTAGGGCGTCGTTTTCCTTGTTGGGTTCGCCATCTTGGTGCCACAACCTTGTTACACAGGGCTTTCTGGGTGAAAACCCTGTCCAAATCCTAGACGAGCGACGGTGGCGCCTTTGGCATAGTGTCCTCTTTGGAGGCGTCGCCTCTAGAGACCCATCTAGACTTGAGGTATTTCTGGTCCATTGGTCATGGGCGGCAATGGACGGTGTTGGCAATTCCGCCGCGTGGCAAGCTGAACAAGTGCTACCGAGCCCTTGTGGTGGCGTTCGCAGCTATGGTGGTGGTCGGAGGTTGTCGCATGCTTTTCGAATTGTGGCTGCTTACAGCGGACCACGGTGGTTGTCCTTGCTTGGCAACTGTTAGTGCGGCGTGGGACTGCGTCGAAGGACGGCGTTTGTTGCATCGGCATCGTGGGATGACTTGGCTTGCTGTGGACCGTGGCTGGTTGCTCATCTTGGCTAGGCTATTCGGTGTGGTACATTATTGGTAGACGACGCAGGCGACTTCTTCGCGTTGTAGGCATGTCGGCGAAGGTTATGTGCACAGCTGAAGCAAGGAGGTGAGGTCGGCCTGCGGCATCGGCTCGGCATTGATGGAGATCTGGGGACGTGGGGGCAACTTTGCTCACCACCCTGACGGCGACAAATAAAATGGAACTGTGGCGTGGAGTACTGTGGCGAGCGTGGCAATTCTTCGAGGTGACGAGAGTGAGGTCCAACGGTGGATGTGACGAGGCCCCCGCGTGTTGTGTTATCGTGGTGGCGACTGCGAGGCAGCCCACGAGAGGTCCAGTTTTGGTGGTGTCACTCTGTCAGGTTGAGGGTGGTGTTGCAGCGGCACGGTGGCGGAGAGTCCCGCATGGCGATGATCTTCGGTGTGGTGAAGTCTGCATCTTTCGGTTCCCTGTTGACGCAGGGTCATGCCTGGAGGTTCTCGAAGACTACTTGAGTGTGGATGTTTGGTGGGTGCCATGGAAAGGCTTCGGTTCTGCTGCGTTTGCCATGCGGAGTAAATTCCGAACGGGCAACGTGTTTGTGCGGCTTGCGTCGATGTCCCAATCCGACCGGCCTAAGTTATTGAGTCGTGTTGAGTTTAGCGCAAGTTGATGCCCCAATCCAACTCGCCGGTATTGTTTTGTGGTTCTCTTTTTGTTGCGTGGTTATGGCCTCCCAGGGAAATAACCTTCTATTTTTCTGCAATATCAATAGAAACGCACTCATCGAATGTTGTTCCTTCCAAAAAATAAAAGTATAGTACTCTTTTCGTTTTCACTAGTTACAGGTGTTACTACAGGCTCATATCTGAAGCATCTAGGCCATCTTAGATGGCGAGTTTTGGTGATCAATGACAATACTATCTTTATGACTAATGTGTGTTCTGAAGAAATTATTATATACATGTTAATGTCACATGGAGTGTATGAAAGGAAAGGAGGCCCCTCAATTGGAATCAAATCAGACCATTCATGAAGGCTAAGGACTTTTCTAGAACTAAGTGTCACAAGGAGATGAAGGACACTTGGTGTAGATAGGTTTTCTAGTTTTCTAGATAGACCGTGCTATTAAGAGGGGTTTCTAAGTTAGTAGCTTGATCAAAGCTAGGTCTAAACTTGAGTGTGGTGCACATATCCCAAAACTTGAGTGCGGCTTGCGTCGATGTCCCAATCCGACCAGCCTAAGTTGTTGAGTCGTGTTGAGTTTAGCGCAAGTTGATGCCCCAATCCAACTCGCCGGTATTGTTTTGTGGTTCTCTTTTTGTTGCGTGGTTATGGCCTCCCAGAGAAATAACCTTTTATTTTTGTGCTATATCAATAGAAATGCACTCATCAAATGTTGTTCCTTCCAAAAAATAAAAGTACAGTACTCTTTTCGTTTTCACTAGTTACAGGTGTCACTACAGGCTCATATCATGCATGGTTAAACAGGTACATTCATATAAGACATTTCTATTTTGATTAATTGTTAACAACCCACGATCTTTCACACATCCTTTTCACATTTACGTGCACATAATTTATATTATCTCTTAGGATCGGTAATACTGCAGCTAAACTCTAAGTGCGTGTCGTGACGAGCACGACGAAGACGAATGGACGTATTGATTTTTTTACCTGAGTTTAGTGAGGGAGAGAAGCAGAGACCGCGTTGGCAAGAGACATGACGTACATGATGCGCTGGTCCCATGATGTCCTGATGGGCGTCCAACCAGTTACTGCAGGGGACTAAGACTATCTGCAACGGTACCCTCTAAATATTACCCTCAAAATTAATATTCCATCCTCCTCTAAAAGATTCTACCCTCTAAATCACTTTCTCCTGCAACGGTAGCCTCTATTTTCCTCACCCCAAAAGGAATATTCCACTTTATCCCAACACTCCGCCCCAACTCCTCCCTGCAATGCTCGCTCCCCCCGGCGGCCCGGCGCGCGTTGTGGCTCGACGCCCTCCCTATGGCTACTACACCGACGTGGCGTCCCTCGCTGCAGCAGCCGCAGGCGCCGTCCGGGTTGGGCTCCGGCAACGTGGGCGACGAGAACGACCGGCTGCGGCGTGAGAACGTGCGCCTCGCGCGGAAGCTCGGTCAGATGAAGAAGCTATGCAACAACATCCTCCTCCTCATGTCCAAGTACGCCGCCACCCAGCAGCTCGACGCCGCCGCGCAGCAGGTCGAGGCCGCCAAGGCTGCTGCGACAGCGGCCGGTAACTGCACGGAAGAGTTGTCGCATGCCGCCGCCATGCCCCCGCCGCTGCCGTCGGTCCTTGAGCTCCTCCCCTCGTACCGCGGGCGCTCGGAGCAGCGTGCCCGCCGCGGCGTCTCCTCCTCCCCCACCCCCGATGGCGCGAGGTTCCGAGGTGGAAGGGAAGCGAAGCTCGTGAGAAGACAATTTGGAGGAGCAGACCCCGCCCCCCATGTTTACGGGATGGAGGATGCGACCTGGATGATAACGGCCCATTTAGAGGGCACCGCTGCAGGAGTCCATCGGACAAAAAACCGCTATTTCGCCGGTTCAGTGCCATTTACGGGGCACTGCTGCACATAGCATAAGCAGCCTAATTAGCAGAGTAATTAGCAGTGGCCTGGGTTACCTGCAAAGGGAACGAATCCGTGTTCGATGAGGCCGATTACCATGACTCTGAAGAAAAAGAGGATGACGTGAGTTAATTTTGATTTCCGGAAGAAGATTTTGAATTCTCTGCCAGAGGATACAGGCAGTGGCGGCCATCGGACAGAGGAGCATCCCGGTGGTGTTTGCCGCTGCATCACTGTTCGTTCCGTGTATTTAAACTTGATGAATCAAAATATTTATTTCCACTCAAAGTTATTTAGAAGCTAAAAGTCCCGTTAAAGATCAAAGTTTTTTTTTTATCTCCAGAAGGGGTCATACTTACAAAAGATAATCATAGTAAATGAAACTGGAACATCTGTCAGAAATATTGTTTCTGTAATTGTAATGAAATAATTAAACACCTTTTATTTGATTGTCGTCACTGTAGGATATGGGTATCCCTGGGCCCACTACCGACCGGGTAGACAGTCGGCCTGGGCCCACGTTTGATAACGATGTGGGCCGACCCCAGGCTGGCCCATGAGGATCCCCGGACTTGAGGGGCAAGATTGATGAAGACTTAGCCTGCAAGGCATGAGGCGGGGTACTCGGATCTCAACCGAGGATCACGGAGATTATGTTGTAACCAATCTAGATTAGCTTCCTAGTTGTAGTCGGATGCAATTAGAGATAACCGACTTGTAAACCCTAGGCCGTCAGTCTATATAAGGCGGCCTAGGTCGACCCCTCTATTCATCTAGGGCTACGCCATTCTTCCACCCTCATTGTAACCACCGAACTCGCCATTGCTCTCCAGAGCATTGTTGAGCAAAGCAATACAAGACCCTCGAGCTCAGGACGTAGGATATTATACCCCGGGTAGCCCGAACCTGTATAATCCCTGTGTCCCTGTGTCCCTGTGTTACCTCGAGTTCCCTAGTCTCGCGATTGCCTTTTGCCTACAAATCTACCATCTAGCTACCCCCGGGGTGGACTGTCGGACTAAACCTCCAACAGTTGGCGCGCCAGGTAGGGGTAATTGCGGGGCATTACAGCTAGCTCGATGGCAGATCGTCGCTCCATCATCTTCCCCGACAGGCTCAAGGATTGCCCCACGCATCTCGAGGGCATCACCTTCATCGCCGAGATCCACTCCATCTCCTCCGACTCCACCACGTCGCTCGACGCCCCTACGCCGACCAGCCCCGCGCTGACCTCTTCGTCGATCTCGTCGTCAGTCATCGCCCCGCTCCAGCAGCGGCTCGACCCGGTCACCCTCAATGCTGAGGCTCCGGGCCTGACCACTTCCCAAAGAATCCCGCCCCCGGACGAGCTCCTCGCCGGGCTGGATCGCGTCCAGGGCACCATCGCCGAGTGCATCGCCATGTTGGAGGATGCTCTGCGCCGACCCCGCGACCCACTCCCGCTAGGGTTGCGCAACGCCTCTGCGATCTACTCGGCCCGGCTCTAGAAAGACATGTATCAGATCCGATCTGAGATCCCGCCCAAGCCCACCCAGTCCCCGGACTATGGGGAGTTTTAGGTTGCTACAAGCGTGCTTCTGCCGACTCCGGCCGACACAAGCAACGACTCAAGCTACGCCACGCCTTCGGGGTGTGAAGTCTTCATCTCTGAGGGCCAGGCCACTCAGGATGGGGAAACTGACTCGGCCAGAGACCGTCGCCAGGAGCAGAACGCTGATCGAGCTCGCCGCCGCAACGATGAAGCCCCGCCGCCTCAGGCAATGGCCGGGGACGCTGCAGCTGCCGAAGAAATCCCCCTGGGGCTCCACCAAGGCAACAACCTCCCGCCCGGGGCCCTCGCGGAGTTCGACCCCAGAACCTCGACGGAGCTTTCGCCTGAGTACCTTTCCGCACGCCCCAGGCCAACATCGCAGCTGCATTCGCCGAGTTGGAACACATGCCCGATATCCCTGAGGTGCAACGCGCCCGAGCTCGCCTGGAAGCTGCTCAGGAGCAAGTCGAGCAGTCATACCGCGCCATATCCCAATCTAGGCGAACCAACTCGGCTCGCTCTGCTCATAGTAGATCAGATAGGGGTCAACCTCACCAAAGGACCCCCCCACTACCCATTGTTGAGGAAGAGGTGGCCCAGAACCACCACGACGACGAAGAAGAAGAACGGCGCAACCCTCGCAACGCGGACCACCGCCGAGATCGCTACTAGGAATAGCACGACAGGCGTCAACGACACCACTACCCGGTCAACCCCCAAGAAGGCAATCTCCGAGATCGCCTGAGGGATAACATCCGAGACATCCGCGCCGACCTCAATGCGCGGCATCGCGATCGCGACGTGGCAGAACTTGAGCGCCGTGAGCGATACGACCGGGACTATGGTCGACCCGACCGCGAGCCGATTGGAGAGGCAGGCGACGCAGCAGCAGAGGAAAACGAGCGCCGTGTAGTCCACGAGCTCATGGAACGCGAGCAGTACGACGCACGGTATGGCCCTCCGCAGGACAACCGCCGCCAACGCAATGATGACGCTCGACCCCGGGTCGACCAGGCAAGACCTCCTCGCCACAATCACCGCAACGACGAGGAGGAGGTGTTCGATGGCTTCGCCGCTTTCTCCGCCCGGCTCCGCGCCGTACAGTGGCCCGAGTCATTCAAGCCAGCCCAAGTCGAGAAGTTCGACGGTCGCTCCGACCCCAAGCTCTGGCTCAAGACGTACCACACAGCGGTCAAAGCCGCCCACGGATCCAACGTCCAGGCCGCTGCCTACTTCCCTGTGATGTTAGGCAAGGAGGCGCTATTGTGGCTCGAGGGCCTCCCTCGGGACACCATTGATAGCTGGGCATACCTCTGCCACGCTTTCACCAAGAATTACCAAGAAAGTTACACTCGGCCGGGCTCTAGATTCGATCTGGACAATGTCAAGCAGAAGAAAGGGGAAAGTCTCCGCGACTACACGGATCGCTTCTTTGACAATCGGAACAAGCTCATCGATGTTGAAGATCGGGACGTCATCGACGCATTCAAACGAGGCCTCATCGACAACCAGCTGTTCCGAATGCTCTTCAAAACCAATCCGACCACGGTCTCCGACCTGATGGATGTGGTTGATCTGGAGGTCCGAGCCAACCAAGCCGAGCAAGCCCAGTTCAAGGGCAAGCAGAAGCACCCAGAAGATGATGACCAAGTCGAGAGCTCGAAACGCCACGAGCCGCTGCGTGGGCGTAAGGCGGGCCCTGAGCCCCTCGTAGCCCTAGCAGAAGAGGAAAGCCGGCCAGAACCCAGGTTCCTCGCCGAAGAGTTCCATGACACCCTGAACTTCCAGTGCCCCTTTCACAAGGATGCCAAGCACAATCTCCGTGATTGTCATGCACCGCATAAAGAACTCGGCGCCCTGCCGCCGACCAAGAAACAGCGCTACAACAACAACGACGGCCGCTACAACGCCTACCGCCGCGACGGCCCCAACGACTACCGCCGCAGAGAAGATCGCGACCACCGGGACGACTACCGTCGCGGTGACAACCGCGACCGCGAGGCCCCAGCCCGTCGAGAAGACCCATGTCATCAAGACGACGAACGCCGACCTGCAACCCCAGCAGAAGCTCCTAGGCGCGGCGCCAATGGCAACTTCCAGCACGCTGACCGCCACATCAACGTCATTATCGGGGGGCCCGACGCCTTCCCGGATAGGCGCAAGGACAAGCTCCACAAGCGTGAGGTGAAGATGGTCTCCACCAAGCCCGTGGAATACCTCCAGTGGTCGGAGATGCCCATCACCTTCAGTCGCGCCGACCACTGGGTGTACTTACCCGAGCCTAGGTCCTACCCACTCGTCGTCAATCCTGTCGTCGAGCGAGTCCTCCTTTCCAAGGTCCTGGTCGACGGCGGGAGTGACCTGAACATCATCTTCACCAGCACTCTCAACAGCATGGGGTTCGACTACAGCCGACTCCTGAGTGCCGAAGACCCGTTCTTTGGCATTGTACCGGGAAAAGCTTCCTACCCGATAGGAAGGGTCGCCCTGCCAGTTACATTCGGCACGGCCGACAACTACAGCACGGAGTTCCTATACTTCGAGGTGGCCGACTTCCAGACCTTCTACCATGCCATTTTTGGCAGACCCATGCTGGCTCGGTTCATGGCAATTCCAAACCACACGTACCTGTTCCTGAAGATGCCGGCACCCAATGGAGTCCTCTCCATCCGTGGAGACATCAAGACCTCCTCCGAGTGCGATGGAGAAGCCATCAAGATAGCCGAGTTGTCCCGGCAACTCGGCAACAGCACCCTGCTGGCAGAGTCAGCCCCCAAGGCGGTGACCGGAGAGCCAGTTCTCCCGGAGCAGAAGCAGCAGCCCACGGCACCAACACCTGCAGAAGCCCCCCAAAGCGATCAGCTTGGGACTCGACGACCCCACTAAGACGGCCCTCATAGGACCAGGACTCACTCCTAAATAGGAAGACGCGCTCACCTCCTTCCTCCGGGACAACTGGGACATCTTCGCATGGAAGCCATCAGACATGCCAGGAGTCCCAATGGAGAAGGCTGAGCACTCCTTGGATTTGAGCAAAAACGCGAAGCCCACTAAGCAGAAGCTGCGCTGATTCACTCAAGATCGTAAGGAGGCCATTAGGGTAGAATTTAATAAGCTCCTAGCTGCCGGTTTCATTAGAGATTGCAAACACCCCGAGTGGCTTGCAAATCCTATACTTGTAAAGAAGAAAACTGGTGAATGGAGAATGTGCATTGACTACACGGATCTCAACCGCTACTGCCCTAAAGACCCCTTCCCTTTCCCGCGAAGCGACCAAGTCGTGGACTCTACGTCCGGCTGCGTGCTCCTGTGCTTTCTAGATTGCTACTCGGGTTATCACCAGATAGCCCTCAAGACATCCGACCAGGATAAAACAGCGTTCATCACCCCACACGGCATCTACTGCTACAAGACGATGACCTTCGGGTTGAAGAATGCCGGCGCTACATAACAAAAGGCCATCCAAGACTGCCTGCAAAACCAAATCGGGCGAAATGTTGAAGCTTATGTCAATGATGTCATCGTCAAGACGTATGACGCCGACTCCCTGATCGCCGACCTCCAAGAAACCTTTAACAACCTACACCGTTTCAGATGGAAACTTAACCCGACGAAATGTGTGTTCGGTGTGCCATCAGGAAAGCTCCTGGGCTTCCTGGTCAGCCAAAGCGGCATCGAGGCGAACCCAGTCAAGCTAGACGCCATACGCAACCTCGAGGAACCCAAGTGCAAGAAAGACATCATGACGCTTATAGGAATGATGGGGGCCCTAAGCCAATTCATCAGCAAGTTCGGCGAAAAGGGACCTCCATTCTTCAAAATACTCAAGAAGGCGGATAAGTTTGAATGGACCCCCGAGGCTAGTAAGGCTCTGGCCGACCTCAAGGAATTCCTAGTTAACCCCCCGGTACTCATGGACCCGACCCCCGGAGAAGAGCTGCTACTTTACATTTCGGCTACCACACACGTGGTCAGCACGGCCCTGGTCGTCGAGCGACCAGAGGAAGGCTACCTGTACAAGGTCCAGCGCCCTGTATATTTTGTCAGCGAGGTACTCGGCAACTCCAAGGTCCAATACCCTCACCCTCATAAGCTGCTCTACGCGCTCCTGATCATGACCAGGAAGCTACGCCACTACTTCCAGGCCCACGTCATCCGGGTCATTTCTAATTTCCCGCTTGGAGCCATCCTGCACAACAGAGACGCCAATGGCCGAATAGTCAAGTGGTCGGTCAAACTCGGAGACCACACCATCAACTTCGAGCCTTGGGAGGCCATCAAATCCCAGATACTGGCCAACTTCGTGGCCGAGTGGACGGAGATACAGGCTCCGACCCCAGCAGAGCGGCCAGAGCATTGGAAGATATACTTCGATGGCGCCCTCAACCTCGAAGGAGCCGGCGCAGGAGTGCTGTTCATCTCCCCGGAGGGCCAGCACCTAAAATACGTTCTCTAGATACATTACCAGGCCACTAACAACGGGGCCGAGTTCGAAGCGCTTATCCACGGTCTCCGGATCACGGTGTCACTCGACATCAAGCGGTTGATATGCTACGGTGATTCCAAGTTAGTCGTCGAGCAAGTCAACAAGAATTAGGACACGACCAAAGAAACTATGAGCGCATATTGTGCAGAGGTCCGCAAGCTTGAGGCTCACTTCTACGGGCTCGAGCTTCACCACGTTCTCCGAGATCTATGTATGTTTACTCCACCCAGATCTGTGCACCATATGTTAGATTTTGGAGATGTCTCAATGATCTGATCTTTGAAAATTGCAAATATATCTTTTCATGCAGGCTACTTTCAGGGGCACATACTAGCTGCGGTTTTGGGCATTGCTACAGCGTGACAATGAGACAAAGGAGATGTTTCGACAGCTGGAGACCGTCGTATTGGAGTTGTTTGTTTCCAATGGATGGAAATTTAATAATTGACTTTGTCGGGTATAATTTGCTTTTTTTGTTCTCCTAAACTATCAGCGATTATACTGAAACTTTGTAATAAAGTGAATGTTGTGTGCGGTACGGTGATGCAGAGGCGGGAATGAAATTCCATTTTCTAAAAAAATATACACAGAGCAGAAACACACACGAGCAGCACCCAAGCTGTACATATAGTAAGTCGCAGCATCAGTTTATCGTTCGATCAGGTTTTGCCACTCGGACCTGCTTGATCTACAATTCTACGGTTAAAAATTCTGATCGAGGTGGCGAGGCATATGCGATGAACTCGCAAAAATCAAGAGGAAGAACCAAATGCTGACGAACAACACCAAGTTGGATCAGATCGCCAGGGCGACTGCTAGCCGGTGCTACCGCTGAGGATGGAGCCTTGCTTAAGGTTGTCTCCAACAGCTCATGCAAAGCGAGACGCAAACGCAAAATAGGTCACGCACAGTGTTTTAGGTGTCAAAATTATCCTTCAACAGAAGATACAAAGGAAGCATGCATTTTGGGTACTAGCCCAACTGAGACCCTTATTTGCGTCGTCTTGGAGAGAGACGCAAACGTTCGGCGCCCGTAGAGGTGGGCCCGTAGGAGGCGTGGCTGACGCTACCAGGCGAGACCGCGGCGGGGCGTGTCCGGCTCAGTGAGGCGAGCTCGCCGTGGGAGCACCTCCGGAGCCGCCGGCCTTGGCGGCCTCGCCGGATTTGGGACCGCTCCCCCGCCGCCAGTGATGAGCAGCGTCGCGTGGGGGCGAAGGTGCTGGCTGGCTCTCGCCCAACGCTCGCCGGATTTTGCAGGGAGGGAACGCCGGAGGGAGGGAGGCCACGGAGAGAGGAGGAGCGGGCGCCCTGTCGAGTGAGAGCCGCAGGCGGCGGGGCGTGCCCAGAGCGGCATCGGGCGGAGGCGGGCCCCTGGGCTTGGCGCTGTGCACGAGAATCTTCTTCGGCGCGATGGCCTTGGAGGCCGCGGAGATGGTTGGCGCCATGAAGCTCTTGGCGACGACGCCGCCGCCGCAACCGCCGCTGGCGCGGACCTTGTGCGTCCTCGCGGCCGGGGCCGCGTCCCGCGGGTCCTTCTCCTTCTCCCCGCTGCAGGCCCGCGGCGAGGCACGGCCGCTGTTCCTGCAGACGGAGGAGCTCCTCTGCGGAGAATCTGCAAGCGAATGAAAATGGGTCCGCTGTTGGAAACCGAAAGGATTGGGTGCACGACCTTTTTTTTTCTGCGAGACCCAAATGAGTGAATGCATGTCGTATTTGGGTGAGGGCTTTTTTGACCAACTAGGGTTATATTACTATCCCTAGTTGCCTGCACATGCGGGTATGGGGAGCATACACCCGTACCCGCACCCGCCTACCCGACGGATAGAGATTCTTTTCCATTAACACACCCGCGGGTGGAGATATCTTTCCATGCCCGTCTCTTTATCGGGTAAAACCCATCGGGTTTTCAGGTTTCGGGTACCCATTGCCATCTCTAATAAAGTTAGACAGCAAGACAAATGATATACCTGCATACTAGACACACTCAATGAAGTTTGTGCGGTGCCACTTCGTTCACACGTTTGACGTTTGAAAGCGAAGGATCAGCATAAAAAAGGCCCGAGCTAAAAATCAAGCGCCCTCACACTGTGACGCAGCATCTAAAGTATATTTCTCTTGCTCAGTATTTTTTTTGTATCATACTTGATTTGGGTGTTGTATAGGAACAAAATAAATCTCATCAAGGCACCACTAATTAAAATTCATTGGCAGGGAAATTAGGTGATACAAATATTATGTTGTATAATAAATTATCGGTTACAAATAAGTTGAAATTCTAAGCAATAAATTGTGAATTTTCATATCAATTAAACTTCCACTACTTACTTGTTGACGCAGAATACGGTCAACACACGAATGCGCTAGTTCGCGCGGGTCGCAAAGGACCAAATCGCAGCTGCCTCCGGGCTGACCGCTCAGACCGGTCAACGGCACCGGTCGGACCGGTGACCGCCGGCGAGCTACGGGGTAAACCCTAAAAGCGCCTCCCGAAAGGATCCGTCAGGGAGAACGCCGCCAGGGGTGTTCTAGGGTCGGCAGGCCACCTAGAACGCCTTCAGACGTCGCGGAGACGAAGGAAGAACAGCAGGTAGGGTTGGAAAAGCTAGGGTTTGGAGATGCAAAAAAGTAAAGGTAAAAGTAGTAAATTGGATAGATTCGATTGTTGTGTGTTCAATCGGCCGAATCCCCTTATATTTATAGGGAGGGTAGGTCTTGTCCTGCAAGGAAACCAAGTTACAACTCGTTACAATCTCAGAATCCAATTTTTAGAGTCCTAGTCGGATTACAACTCAGGCGACCGGTCTGACCGGTCCCCCGCACCGGTCAGACTGGTCTGGGCGTGTCCAGCACCTCGCGCCGTCTTCTGTCTTGCCCTCCTTCTAGTCCTCGTGCCAATTTTGGTTGTCAACATATGCCCCCCTGTTTTTTGGTAAAGCTTGCGTACCATAAAACATACTAGTACAAAAATTGTCATCTAAGGGCGATGTCTTAATATAATTCATCGGCCATTATATGTTTCTAAGGGCGATATTAAAATATCGGCCATATGCCACTTCATGCCTCTTGCCAAACACTAGGATAGTACCTCTTCAAGTACCTCCCGTTTAATGCCTTAGGCAAACGTCCTCCTTGCAGCGTCTCCACTATATAGGAATTCCCGCCATTGATCTTGAAAACTTTATATGGACCTTCCCAACTTGGAGACCACTTGCCAAACTTATTATCCTTAGAACCAAGTGGCAAAATTGTCTTCCATACTAGATCACCAACTTAAAAAGTCTTCTCTTTAACCTTTTTGTTGTATGCTCTAGCTACTCGGATCTTGTCTTTCTCAATTTTCTTAAGAGCTTGTAAACGCTTATCGGTCACTTCATCAATGTTATCCATCATCAAGTCATAGTACTCACCAACCGAAAGCTTATTTTGTCTAGCAAGTCTATAAGCGTCCAGATTTACCTCTATGGGCAAAACGGCCTCCTGACCATAAACAAGCTCAAAAGGAGTGACTTTTGTAGCACCATGTCTTGATATGTGATGAGCCCATAAAGCTTCAGACAAGACTTCATGCCATCTTCGAGGATTCTCTTCTATCTTCTTCTTGATCAACTTTATCAAAGTCTTGTTACTAGACTCGGCCTGTCCATTGGCCTGAGCATAGTATGGAGATGAATTGAGCAATTTGATTTTGTACATATCGGCAAAAGATCGCACTTCCTTAGACATAAAAGATGTGCCTTGATCCGTAGTCAAAGTTTGTGGAATGCCGAATCTGTAAATAATATGCTCAGTAATAAACTCAATTACCTCCTTGTGGGTCATATTCTTGAGAGGAACAGCTTCGGTCCATTTAGTGAAGTAATCCGTAGCAACCAACACGAAGCGATGTCCCTTTGAAGAAGAAGGATGTATTTCTCCAATGAAATCTAATCCCCATCCACGAAAAGGCCATGGTTTAATAATAGGATGAAGTAATGCAGCAGGTACCATCTGAATATTACCAAACTTCTGACATTCTTCACATCCCTTGTAGTAACAAAAACAATCGGCCATCATTGTAGGCCAATAGAATGCAGCTCTCCTAAGCAACCACTTCATCTTAGGAGCCGATTGATGCGTTCCACAAATTCCTTCATGAACTTCACCCATGGTCACTCTAGCTTGATCAGCACCCAAGCATTTAAGTAATAAATCATCGGTGGTGCGACGATGCAACTCATCGTCAACTAAAATATATTTGAAAGCCAAACGCCGAGTTTTCCTATCTGTTCCAGAACTAGGATTTCTTAAATACTTGACAATGGGCACTCTCCAATCATCAACCTCGGCCTTTTGATTTTGAGAATTTTCAACGGCCGAATTTGAATCTGCGGATGCCTGACCGGTCTGACCGGTGACCGGATCGGTCTGACCGGTTGCTGTGGACTCGTGACCGGTCTGACCGGTCCTGGCATCGGTCTGACCGGTGCGGCTCTGCTCTGCAGCAAGTGTTGGAATTTCTTCATTGGCAAAAGCAATCAACGGCCTTTTTCTTATGAAAGTGTCTCTTCTGGACATTATAGCCTGATGCTTGCTGCGCCAAAGTATTAGCTCTAGGATTATCACATCTTGGTACATGATAAATGGTGAATTCATCAAAACATGGTATAATATCAAGGCACTTGTCAAGATAGATATTCAACGAACTTTCAAAACATTGACAAACCTTAGTTACTTGCTGCACAACCAATAATGAATCTGTTGACACCGGATTTTCGCACCTGACATGGTGGGTCAGATGATGACGTGGTGAGGATGAGGCTGCATGGTGGACCCGTTGACTGGTCAAGGCCGAAGGCGACAAAGAAGGAAGCCGTTATCAAAAAGGGGTCCGATGAGGCAGGAATCCGACCCGATGACGAGTACAAGAAAGAAGACGTGTCGGCTGAGGAGGAGGCGTATCAGATTCAGGGACTATTTCCTTTTCAGAGGACGTATGAGAGTCCCGTTGTATCTTAAAGTTTAGTTTACCTTATTTAGTTAGTCTGGTCCGATCAGGACTCTCCACGACCAGGGTATAAATATGAACCCTCGTCCATTGTAAAGAACAATTCTCACAATTCAATACAACCCGGCTTCACACCAAAACCCTAGTAGTAGTTACCGACGAAGCTATTGGTGGACGGGCTGCATCAGTTCTGATCTCCGGCTTACCAGTAAGTTAGTCAATTTATCGAACTAGTATAGGCTTTGAATTGAGGCGCATCGCCCTTTCTCGTTTATACTGTTCAACCGATTTATCTCTGAATAATCAAGATTGATATAGATTCCCTACGTCGGAGCTA
>CM014277.1:64331700-64372043 GCA_004135705.1 Alloteropsis semialata
CTCTTCAAGTACCTCCCGTTTAATGCCTTAGGCAAACGTCCTCCTTGCAGCGTCTCCACTATATAGGAATTCCCGCCATTGATCTTGAAAACTTTATATGGACCTTCCCAACTTGGAGACCACTTGCCAAACTTATTATCCTTAGAACCAAGTGGCAAAATTGTCTTCCATACTAGATCACCAACTTGAAAAGTCTTCTCTTTAACCTTCTTGTTGTATGCTCTAGCAACTCGGATCTTGTCTTTCTCAATTTTCTTAAGAGCTTGTAAACGCTTATCGGTCACTTCATCAATGTTATCCATCATCAAGTCATAGTACTCACCAACCGAAAGCTTATTTTGTCTAGCAAGTCTATAAGCGTCCAGATTTACCTCTATGGGCAAAACGGCCTCCTGACCATAAACAAGCTCAAAAGGAGTGACTTTTGTAGCACCATGTCTTGATATGCGATGAGCCCATAAAGCTTCAGACAAGACTTCATGCCATCTTCGAGGATTCTCTTCTATCTTCTTCTTGATCAACTTTATCAAAGTCTTGTTACTAGACTCGGCCTGTCCATTGGCCTGAGCATAGTATGGAGATGAATTGAGCAATTTGATCTTGTACATATCGGCAAAAGATCGCACTTCCTTAGACATAAAAGATGTGCCTTGATCCGTAGTCAAAGTTTGTGGAATGCTAAATCTGTGAATAATATGCTCAGTAATAAACTCAATTACCTCCTTGTGGGTCATATTCTTGAGAGGAACAGCTTCGGTCCATTTAGTGAAGTAATCCGTAGCAACCAACACGAAGCGATGTCCCTTTGAAGAAGAAGGATGTATTTCTCCAATGAAATCTAATCCCCATCCACGAAAAGGCCATGGTTTAATAATAGGATGAAGTAATGCAGCAGGTACCATCTGAATATTACCAAACTTCTGACATTCTTCACATTCCTTGTAGTAACGAAAACAATCGGCCATCATTGTAGGCCAATAGAATGCAGCTCTCCTAAGCAACCACTTCATCTTAGGAGCCGATTGATGCGTTCCACAAATTCCTTCATGAACTTCACCCATGGCCACTCTAGCTTGATCAGCACCCAAGCATTTAAGTAATAAATCATCGATGGTGCGACGATGCAACTCATCGTCAACTAAAATATATTTGAAAGCCAAACGCCGAGTTTTCCTATCTGTTCCAGAACTAGGATTTCTTAAATACTTGACAATGGGCACTCTCCAATCATCAACCTCGGCCTTTTGATTTTGAGAATTTTCAACGGCCGAATTTGAATCTGCGGATGCCTGACCGGTCTGACCGGTGACCGGATCGGTCTGACCGGTTGCTGTGGACTCGTGACCGGTCTGACCGGTCCTGGCATCGGTCTGACCGGTGCGGCTCTGCTCTGCAGCAAGTGTTGGAATTTCTTCATTGGCAAAAGCAATCAACGGCCTTTTCTTATGAAAGTGTCTCTTCTGGACATTATAGCCTGATGCTTGCTGCGCCAAAGTATTAGCTCTAGGATTATCACATCTTGGTACATGATAAATGGTGAATTCATCAAAACATGGTATAATATCAAGGCACTTGTCAAGATAGATATTCAACGAACTTTCAAAACATTGACAAACCTTAGATACTTGCTGCACAACCAATAATGAATCACCAAAAGCTTCAACATGTTTTACTCCCATGTCATGCAAAATTTCTAATCCGAATAATAGAGCTTCATATTCGGCTTGATTATTCGTGCATTCAATTTCCAATCGGCTAAGAGCTTCAAAACCAGCTCCATTAGGAGAAACAAGAACAATTCCAATTCCACATCCGTTCTTGCAAACCGATCCATCAAAATGCAATTTCCATGGAGTAAAAGTCATGTAATCAATTTCTAAATCATGCTCATCCTTAATCCGATGTTCAACAATAAAATCAGCTACAATTTGGCCTTTCATAGATTTCAAAGGTTCACAAGCCAAATCATACTCAATAAGCGCATATGCCCACTTTTCGATTCTTCCACTCAAAATCGGCCTATGCAACATATACTTGATAACATCGGCTTGACACGCAACTATGCAAGTACTAGATAACAAATAATGTCTCAACTTTGTACAAGCATAATATAAAGAGCAACTATGCAAGTACTAGGTAACAAATAATGTCTCAACTTTGTACAAGCATAATATAAAGATAAGCATAATTTTTCAATAGGTTTGTACCTTGTTTCTGCATCCAAAAGCCGTCGACTCAAGTAAGTAATAATGTGCACCTTGCCATTTGTTTCTTGAGTCAAAACAGCCCCAATAACATTATCTTCGGCCGAAAGATAAAGCCTAAATGGCACCCATTCTTAGGCGCTTTGAGAACGGGCGGCGAAGATAAATATTTCTTGATTTCATCAAAGGCCTCTTGCTGCTTTGCCCCCCAAGTAAAATCGGCTTCATTCTTTAACCGAAGTATAGGAGTAAAAGCACTAACTTTCCCGGACAAGTTAGAAATAAACCTCCTCAAATAATTAACCTTGCCCAAGAATTTCTGTAAATCATGCTTGCAAGTAGGCACTTTGATCTTTTCAATAACACCAATTTTTTCAGGATCTATCTCTATGCCTCTTTCATGAACCATGAAGCCTAAGAATCTTCCAGCCGATACACCAAATGCACATTTCAATGGGTTCATCTTCAAACCATACCGACGCATTCTTTCAAAGGCAAGACGCAAATCAGCCAAGTGAGAGTTTAATCCAGCCGATTTGACAACAATATCATCAATATAGACTTCTAGGATAACACCAAGTAAGTCATGAAAAATCAAATTCATTGCTCTTTGATAAGTAGCGCCGGCATTCTTCAAACCAAAAGTCATCACAACCTATTCAAATAAACCAACAAAGCCAGGACATTTAGAGGCCATTTTGTATACGTCTTTCTCGGCCATAAAGATTTGATTATATCCCGCATTGCCATCAAGAAAGCTAATAACTTTGTGTCCAGAAGCATCATTAATAAGATATTCATCTTTGGGAGTCGCTCTATTAAGATCTCTGAAATCAATGCACACTCTAATTTTATTAGAACCTTTCTTCTCAACAGGCACAATATTAGAGATCCATTCAGCATAGCGACATGGCCGAATAAACTTAGCTTCAAGCAAACGATTGACCTCTTCTTTTATGCGATCATAAAACAAAGGATTAAATCGTCTATTGCCCTGTTTATATGGCCTAAAACCAGGTTTAATCGGTAAACGATGTTCAACTAATTCACGACTTAAACCAGGCATCTCATGATACTCCCAAGCAAAGCAATCAGAATATTCTTTCAATAACTCGATTAATTCAAGCTTATAATCGGCTTTCAAACTTTGATTTACAAAAGTCGACCTTGGAATAGAACCATCACCTATGTCTATCTTTTCTAAAGGATCAGCCGACGTAAATCCTTGTCCTAACTTCTCTACTTCTTCAAAATCATTAATGGCTTCACATGCATCGTTCATATTGGATCAATAATGCTCCACCCTTTCCTTCAACCACTTCTCGCTTGCATCCATCTACTCTTCATCATCTGAATCAACCGATTTTGACACCGGCCTTAGAGCAGCAGACACGAAGCCATCCTTAGTACAAGCAAGGAACTCAAAGTCCGAAATATCAATTCCGGTCAAGCACTTGACATTATCATGAGTTCCCAAGATAGATGCATCGGCCATAGCAACACATGCCGAAGTATCCGCATGAACAACCTCAACTTTGTCACCAACCCATTGAATTAAGCATTGATGCAAGGTAGAAGGCACACATTGATTTGCATGAATCCAATCGCGCCCCAAGATAACACTAAAGTTACCTTGCACCTCCGTGACGAAGAAAGCAGTTGCTAGCGTCTTGCTCCCAATGGTAAGCTCCAAGGATGCAACTCCCTTGGCGCTCATCGGCTCTCCTCCTCCAACGCCGTTGATCGTCATGCTCGTCTTGATGAGCTCGCTGTCCAAACCTCCCAACTTCTTATACAAAGTGTATTGCATAATGTTCACAATAGCGCCACCATCAACAAGCATCCTAGAAATCGGCTTTCCTTTAATGTGACCCTTTACATAAAGAGCTTTCAGATGATTATCCGATTCTAAGGGCCTTTGAAATACGGCATTCTTGGGAGCAAAGTCAACTTGAGCCATTCGTTCATCATCTCCGACAAAGCAATAGTCGGCGTTCAAGTAGATGACATTAATATCCATGTCAGTTCTGCTGAGTGAAGGCTCAAAATCAACAGCTTCGTCCTCATTGCCCATCTGAGTATCTGAAATGGCGGTGGGCGGAATCGAAACTTTAGCCGAAGACGAAAAAGCGTCGGCTACGCAACCGGTCTGACCGGTCAGGGACACCGGTCTGACCGGTCTCGGCTACGTCAGCCGAAACTGCTGCAGATGGCTCGGCCTTTTCTGGTGTCTTGGCCTGAACATCTTGATCATCAGAACCATCTTTGGAATTCTGACTAGTTGCTGGAATCATCGGCTTAACCTCATTGAACCACTCCTCCCTCTTCTTAGCCGATTCTTCTTCTCTTTGCTTCTGAGTGCGCAACCGCTGCAATCTCCTCTTCTGAGAATGAGTTAAGCCAGGAGGACACCACTTTGGCTGCGTATACTGAGGCAAAGGCACCTTCTTCACCTTTTTCACGGCCGATGTGCCAATAACATTGGGCCCATCTGCCATAGATGTGTCAACTGCCATGGAGCCAATTTGAATCATGCTCTTCACAACTGGCTTTGGAACCACAGGGACAGGCTCTTCCTTTTTCTGCACGGGGCGATATTCCTATATGGCCGGCTCCTTGCCCGGCCTCCTCTGGTGACCGGTCTGACCGGTGGGAGCGACCGGTCTGACCGGTTGCTGCTGCTGCAGTGCAGCCACCGGTTTCTGCTGAACACCGGTCTGACCGGTCAATGGAACTGGTCTGACCGGTCCATGCTGCTGAGGCACGAACATTTGCCTTGGTTGAAATCCTGCAGGCCTAGGCTGTTGTGGAGTTATTCTGGCATGAACAGGAGCTCCAGACCGTGGTTGATTGGGTGCAGGACAGTAAGGTACGTACATAATCCCATCCCTCCAAATAGGCTGAGGAGGGGGAGGTGGAAACGGCCTCCATGGCCTAGAAGGACCAGCACCATGAGAGGAGCTTGGACCCTGATTCCACTGTCCTCTTGATGCCTTCGTCGCAGCAGAATTCCTTGGTGGTGAACTTGGTCTCTTTTTTGGTGGCCGATCTTGTTGAACGGCCGCGTTGTGTATATGCTTTGCCATGACTTGATCAAAGGTTGCCTTCGGCTTGAAAGTCTTTCCCTGATCTTTGTCCTGGTTCGTCTTCCAAGTTCCCACTTCAGGACGTTTAGGAACAAACGTTCGGACCGGCCTCTGGGCCGGACCGGTCTGACCGATCATGGCAACCGGTCTGACCGGTGCCCCTTGGGCAGCAGGAGCAGCCGGCCTTTGATCCCGCGCTTGAGAGCTTGATTCCCCCCTAACTTCAGAATTCTTCACTGTAATAGTCAAGATCTTCTTCCCATCAGGAGTTTGTTTAAGCACAACCTCTCTCCCAAGCACTTTGTCAGTTTCCATCACCTTCCTTGGTTCACCAATCACAACATTCTTGCCTCCTATCGTATCGGCATTGTCGGGCCGAACCAACATCTTGGCATCCTGAAGATCCATGGTATTGACCATCATGTTGTTAACTGGAAACGGGCGCTTGTCCACTTGCATCTCACTCAAACTCAATCATCCATCATTTAAAGCCGATTGAATCTGTCGACGAAAGAAATTACAATCATTAGTCGCATGAGAAAATGAGTTATGAAATTTACAATAAGCACGCCGTTTTAACTCCTCGAGTGATGGAATATTAAAAGAACATTTGATATATCCATTCTTATGTAATTCATCAAAAATCTTATCACATTTGGATACATCAAAAGTAAATTTCATCTCCTCCTGCCGATTCCTATGAGTCGGCTTTAGAGATGTGCAAGTAAAAGCTTTATTAGATGCTGGCCATACAAATTCAGCAGCCAACACCTCATGAGATTCATCATCGGAACTACCAGAATCATATTCAACATTATGCACACTAGCCCGATGAGTTCTATGGCTTTCTTTTAGATCTTTGCTTCGGCTTTCAGCAGCCAAAGCTCTTTGATGCAATTGGTTTACACTATAGAATTCAGAATTCTCTAGTTTATCTTTAATGTGAGAGCGCAAACCATTGAAAGCCAAATCAGCAAGATCCTTTTCGGCAATAGTAACACCAAAGCAACGGTTTTTAGTATCACAGAAACGTTTAATATAATCATTAACAGTTTCATCCCGCAATTGCCTAACCGATGTGAAATGTGACAATTTAAGCTCATTACTGCCAGAAAAGAAATAATCATGAAATTTTTGTTCTAACTGTTCCCATGAAGTAATAGAATGCGGAGCTAAAGATGCAAACCATGAGAAAGTTGTACCAGTTAGAGACAAAGAAAACAAACGCACTTTTAAAGCCTCACTAGAGCCAGAATCGCCTAGTTGTGGCATGTATTGACTAATATGTTCAAAAGTGCTTTTAGTATCCTCCCCATTAAACTTAGCAAAATCAGGAATTCTAAATCCAGCAGGGAAAGGAACTAAATCAAAGCGAGGAACATAAGGCTTTTGGTACAACCTAGCCTTATCCCTTACATCTACTCCCAAATTCTCTTTAAGAGTAGTAGCCAAATCAAGTTTGTATTTAGAAAATATTTTATCTAAATACTCTAGTGAATTATCCTGAAAGTTTGGCTGTTGGGTGTTTTGTACAGGAGTAGAAGGTAAATTCCCCGTTTCTGAACCACCAGGACCGGTCTGACCGGTTCCAGTGACCGGTCTGACCGGTTGGGGCAGCGCCAGCTGGCTGGCTGCACCCGACCCTCCAGGGCCGGTCTGACCGGTCACGGCAACCGGTCTGACCGGTTGATGCTGGCCAGGCTGGTTGGCCGACATCATCCCTTGCATTTGTTGGCCGTACCTCTCTAAGAGCTCGTAAGGTACAGGGCCTTGTGCAAATAACTGTTGTACTGCTGGGGGTACAGAATATCCATAATTTGGATTTTGTGGGGTGAAATTTGCTACTTCATTACCAACTCGGCCTTGATTAACCGAATTAGGAAAAGTCACAAATGGTTGAGGTACAGTGGGCCTAGAAACCATTGGATTGGATGGAGTAACAGATTGGCCTTCAAAATAATTCAACGGCATACCAAACGTAGGTTGTTCAACAGGTTTTATTGCCGGTGCTTTAAAATCAGGCGCAATTGGAACTTTAGGAATCAAAAGATTGGGATCGGCGGCAGGTTGTTCAACCATGGGTTGTTTGCCTTCCGATTCTAATTTTTTATTCATCATCCAGTTAACTAATTTAACATTATTCGCAACCATCATATCCTCCATGTACTTAAGAAAAGCTTCGTGAGAGTTTTCATCATCTTGTACCTGGGGGATCGGTGATGAAGATGTAGCAGTTGCGTCTACCTCCTTGAACTTGGAGACCACGCCCTTGCGGTCCTTCTTGAAGTGCGAGAGGTAGTAGAGCCGATCTTCTTCTGCCTTCTTCTTCATGTACTCTTCAAGCCCTTGACGATCTTCGACAGAAAGTTCATCGTCCTTTACAGTGACGATGTTCTCAAGATCCAACTCAGTATTGGCACCCATCTAGATTGAATTAGATAGAACGGTTGCAAAAACCAGATCTCCAATTCCCCAGCGGAGTCGCCAAAAGTATGTTGACGCAGAATACGGTCAACACACGAATGCGCTAGTTCGCGCGGGTCGCAAAGGACAAGATCGCAGCTGCCTCTGGGCTGACCGGTCAGACCGGTCAACGGCACCGGTCAGACCGGTGACCGCCGGCGAGCTATGGGGTAAACCCTAAAAGCGCCTCCCGGAAGGATCCGTCAGGGAGAACGCCGCCAGGGGTGTTCTAGGGTCGGCAGGCCACCTAGAACGCCTTCAGACGTCGCGGAGACGAAGGAAGAATAGCAGGTAGGGTTGGAAAAGCTAGGGTTTGGAGATGCAAAAAAGTAAAGGTAAAAGTAGTAAATTGGATAGATTCGATTGTTGTGTGTTCAATCGGCCGAATCCCCTTATATTTATAGGGAGGGTAGGTCTTGTCCCGCAAGGAAACCAAGTTACAACTCGTTACAATCTCGGAATCCAATTTTTAGAGTCCTAGTCGGATTACAACTCAGGCGACCGGTCTGACCGGTCCCCCGCACCGGTCAGACCGGTCCGGGCGTGTCCAGCACCTCGCGCCGTCTTCTGTCTTGCCCTCCTTCTAGTCCTCGTGCCAATTTTGGTTGTCAACATTACTTCATAAGCCAAATCTTAACAATGATGACTGTGACCCATAATTATGTGGCAGTTCTCATGTAGGCCCATGTTCGGGGTGTGGCAAGTATACCAATGCAAGGAACGAAATAGAAAAGAATATACGCAAACCAAACACAGACGATATCCGCTGGTGAGAGTAGACTTTGTCTTGTGTGGTTTTGTGTATAATTACATCCACATGACAAGATGAGGCGAAGACTTGACGAGGCAAGTCTACTCATTCGCAGTAATAGGGACAGACTATCAAATGCCCATCCACCTATAGATCCAAGAGCACCCTCAGTGTCACAAAAACAGCTGTGTTGACAACCAAAATTAGCACATGGACCAGAAGGATTGCAAGGAAGGAGACGGCACACGAAGCGAGACAGAAGACGGCGAGGAGCTGGCCACGCCCGAACCGGTCTGACCGGTGCGGGGGACCGGTCAGACCGGTCACCTTTTTTGTAATCCGACTAGGACTCTAAAAATAGGATTCCGAGGTTGTAACGAGTTGTAACTTGGTTTCCTTGCGGGACAAGACCTACCCTCCGTATAAATATAAGGGGATTCGGCCGATTGAAGACACAACAATCGAATCTATCCAATTTACTACTTTTGTCCTTTACTTTTTGCATCTCCAAACCCTAGCTTTTCCAACCCTACTTGCTGTTCTTCCTGCGTCTCCGTGACGTTTGAAGGCGTCCTAGGTGGCCTGCCGATCCTAGGGCACCCCTGACGACGTTCTCCCTGACGGATCCTTCCGGGAAGCGTTTTTAGGGTTTTACCCCGTAGCTCGCCGACGTAACCGGTCTGACCGGTGCTAGTGACCGGTCTGACTGGTCAACGCGGAGGCAGCTGCAATCTGGTCCTTTGCGACCCGCGCAAACTAGCGCTCTCGTGTGTTGACCGAATTCTGCGTCAACATACTTTTGGCAACTCCGCTGGGGAATTGGAGATCTGGTTCGTGCAGCCGATCTATCTAACTCATCCAGATGGGTTCCACCGCTGAGTTGGATCTTGAGAACATCGTCACTGTAAAGGACGATGAACTTTCCGCTGAAGATCGTCAAGGGCTTGAAGAGTACCTGAAGAAGAAGGAGGAAGAAGAAGGACTCTACTACCTCTCGCACTTCAAGAAGGACCGTAAGGGCGTGGTCTCCAAGGTCAAGGAGGTAGATGCAACTGCTACATCTTCAACACCAATCTCCCAAGTACAACCCGATGAAAACTCACACGAAGCTTTCCTTAAGTACATGGAGGATATGATGGTTGCAAATAACGTTAAATTGGTCAACTGGATGATGAACAAAAAATTAGAATCGGAAGGCAAACAGCCCATGGTTGAACAACCTGCCGCCGATCCTAATCTTTTAATTCCTAAAGTTCCTATTGCGCCTGATTTTAGAGCACCGGCAACGAAACCTGTAGAACAACCTACGTTTGGTATGCCGTTGAATTATTTTGAAGGCCAATCTGTTACACCATCCAACCCAATGTTTACTCGGCCTAGTGCACCTCAGCTGTTCACAACTTTACCTAATTCGGCTAATTATGGCCGGGTTAATAATGAGGTTGTGAATTTTACCCCACAAAACCCAAACTTTGGATTTACTGTACCACCAAATGTTCAAACTTTATTTTCACAAGGCCCAGTACCTTACGAGCTTTTTGGAAGGTACGGCCAGCAGATGCAGGGGACGATGTCGGCCAACCAATCTGGCCAGCATCAACCGGTCAGACCGGTCGCCGTGACCGGTCAGACCGGCCCTGGAGGGTTGGGTACGGCTAACCAGATGGTGCCGGTCCAACCGGTCAGACCGGTCACTGGATCCGGTCAGACCGGTTCCGGAGAAGCAGAAACGGGGAATTTGCCTTCTACTCCTGTGCATAATACTCAACAGCCAAATTCTCAGGATAATTCATTAGAGTATTTAGATAAAATATTTTCTAAGTACAAACTTGATTTGGCTTCAGCTCTTAAGGAGAACTTGGGAGTAGATGTTAGGGATAAGGCTAGATTGTATCAAAAGCCTTATGTTCCTCGCTTTGATTTAGTTCCTTTCCCTGCTGAATTTAGACTTCCTAATTTCATCAAGTTTAATGGAGAGGATTCTAAAAGTACTTTTGAACACATAAGTCAATACATGGCACAACTAGACGATTCTAGCTCTAGTGAGGCTTTAAAAGTGCGTTTATTTTCTTTGTCTCTAACTGGTACAGCTTTCTCATGGTTTGCATCTTTAGCTCCGCATTCTATTACTTCATGGGAACAGCTAGAACAAAAGTTTCATGATCACTTCTTTTCGGGCACTAATGAACTTAAGCTGTCACATCTTGCATCGGTTAGACAATCACGCGATGAAACTGTTAATGATTACATGAGGCGTTTCCGTGATACTAGAAACCGTTGTTTTGGTGTTTCTATTTCTGAAAAGGATCTTGCTGATTTGGCTTTCAATGGTTTGTGTTCTCATATTAAAGAAAAATTAGAGAATTATGAATTTTATAGCGTAAATCAATTGCATCAAAGAGCTTTGGCTATTGAAAGTCGGAGCAAAGACTTAAAAGAAAGCCATAGGACACATCGGGCTAATGTGCATAATGTAGAATGTGATTCTTGTAGCTCCGATGAAGAGTCTCATGAGGTGTTGGCTGCTGAATTTGTATGGCCAGCATCTAATAAAGCTTTTGCTTGCACATCTCTTAAGCCGACTCATAGGAATCGGCAGGAAGAGATGAAGTTTACTTTTGATGTATCCAAGTGCGACAAAATTTTTGATGAATTGCATAAGAATGGATATATCAAATGTTCTTTTAAAATTTCATCACCTGAGGAGTTAAAGCGGCGTGCTTATTGCAAGTTTCATAATTCTTTTTCTCATGCAACTAATGACTGTAATTTCTTTCGTCGACAGATTCAATCGGCTTTAAATGATGGACGATTGATTTTAAATGAGATGGAAGTTGATAAGCGCCCGTTTCCAGTCAACAATATGGTAGTCAATACCATGAATCTTAAAGATGCTAAGATGTTGGTTCGGCCCGACAATGCCGATGTAGCAGGAGGCAAGAATATTGTGATTGGAGAACCAAGGAGGGTGATGGAACAAGACAAAGTGCTTGGGAGAGAAGTTGTGCTTAAGCAAGCTCCTAATAGAAAGAAGATCTTGACTATTACAGTGAAGAATTCTGAAATCAGGGGAGAATCAAGCTCTCAAGCGCGGGATCAAAGGCCGGTTGCTCCTGCTGCCCAGGGGGCACCGGTCAGACCGGTTAGCGTAACCGGTCAGACCGGTCCGGCCCAGAGGCCGGTCCGAACTTTTGTGCCTAAGCGACCTGAAGTGGGAACTTGGAAGACGAACCAAGACAAGGATCAGGGGAAGACATTCAAGCCAAAAGCGACCTTTGATCAAGTCATGGCGAAGCACATGCACAACGCGGCCGTTCAACAAGATCGGCCACCAAAAAAGAGACCAAGTTCGCCACTAAGGAATTCTGGTGCGATGAAGGCACCAAGAGGACAGTGGAATCAGGGCCCAAGCTCATCCAATGGTGCTGGTCCTTCTAGGCCATGGAGGCCGTTTCCACCTCCCCCTCCTCAGCCTATTTGGAGGGACGGAATTATGTACGTGCCTTACTGTCCTGCACCCAATCAACCACGGCCTGGAGCTCCTGTTCATGATAGAATAACTCCACAACAGCCTAGGCCTGCAGGGTTTCAACCAAGACAGAAGTTCGTGCCCCAGCAGCACGGACCGGTCAGACCGGTGCCTCCGACCGGTCAGACCGGTGCCCCACAGAGGCCGGCGTTCGTGCAACAGCACGGACCGGTCAGACCGGTCCCGCCAACCGGTCAGACCGGTTTCCAGAGGAGGCCGGGCAAGGAGCCGGCCAAGCAAGAATATCGCCCTGTGCAAAAGAAGGAAGAGCCTGCCCCTGCTATTCCAAAGCCAGTTGAGAAGAGTACAATTCAAATTGGTTCCATGGCGGTTAATCCTTCTATGGCTGATGGACCCAATGTTATTGGTGCATCGGCCGTAAAAAAGGTTCCTTTGCCTCAATACANTGCAATCTGGTCCGTTTGCGACCCGCGCGAACTAGCGCTCTCGTGTGTTGACCATATTCTACGTCAACATACTTTTGGTGACTCCGCTGGAGAATTGGAGATCTGGTTCGTGCAACCGATCTATCTAACTCATCCAGATGGGTTCCACCGCTGAGTTGGATCTTGAGAACATCGTCACTGTAAAGGACGATGAACTTTCCGCTGAAGATCGTCAAGGGCTTGAAGAGTACCTGAAGAAGAAGGCGGAAGAAGAACGACTCTACTACCTCTCGCACTTCAAGAAGGACCGTAAGGGCATGGTCTCCAAGGTCAAGGAGGTAGATGCAACTGCTACATCTTCAACACCAATCTCCCAAGTACAACCCGATGAAAACTCACACGAAGCTTTCCTTAAGTACATGGAGGATATGATGGTTGCAAATAACGTTAAATTGGTCAACTGGATGATGAACAAAAAATTAGAATCGGAAGGCAAACAGCCCATGGTTGAACAACCTGCCGCCGATCCTAATCTTTTAATTCCTAAAGTTCCTATTGCGCCTGATTTTAGAGCACCGGCAACGAAACCTGTAGAACAACCTACGTTTGGTATGCCGTTGAATTATTTTGAAGGCCAATCTGTTACACCATCCAACCCAATGTTTACTCGGCCTAGTGCACCTCAGCTGTTCACAACTTTACCTAATTCGGCTAATTATGGCCGGGTTAATAATGAGGTTGTGAATTTTACCCCACAAAACCCAAACTTTGGATTTACTGTACCACCAAATGTTCAAACTTTATTTTCACAAGGCCCAGTACCTTACGAGCTTTTTGGAAGGTACGGCCAGCAGATGCAGGGGACGATGTCGGCCAACCAATCTGGCCAGCATCAACCGGTCAGACCGGTCGCCGTGACCGGTCAGACCGGCCCTGGAGGGTCGGGTACGGCTAACCAGATGGTGCCGGTCCAACCGGTCAGACCGGTCACTGGATCCGGTCAGACCGGTTCCGGAGAAGCAGAAACGGGGAATTTGCCTTCTACTCCTATGCATAATACTCAACAGCCAAATTCTCAGGATAATTCATTAGAGTATTTGGATAAAATATTTTCTAAGTACAAACTTGATTTGGCTTCAGCTCTTAAGGAGAACTTGGGAGTAGATGTTAGGGATAAGGCTAGATTGTATCAAAAGCCTTATGTTCCTCGCTTTGATTTAGTTCCTTTCCCTGCTGGATTTAGACTTCCTGATTTCATCAAGTTTAATGGAGAGGATTCTAAAAGTACTTTTGAACACATAAGTCAATACATGGCACAACTAGACGATTCTAGCTCTAGTGAGGCTTTAAAAGTGCGTTTATTTTCTTTGTCTCTAACTGGTACAGCTTTCTCATGGTTTGCATCTTTAGCTCCGCATTCTATTACTTCATGGGAACAGCTAGAACAAAAGTTTCATGATCACTTCTTTTCGGGCACTAATGAACTTAAGCTGTCACATCTTGCATCGGTTAGACAATCACGCGATGAAACTGTTAATGATTACATGAGGCGTTTCCGTGATACTAGAAACCGTTGTTTTGGTGTTTCTATTTCTGAAAAGGATCTTGCTGATTTGGCTTTCAATGGTTTGCGTTCTCATATTAAAGAAAAATTAGAGAATTCTGAATTTTATAGCGTAAATCAATTGCATCAAAGAGCTTTGGCTATTGAAAGTCGGAGCAAAGACTTAAAAGAAAGCCATAGGACACATCGGGCTAATGTGCATAATGTAGAATGTGATTCTTGTAGCTCCGATGAAGAGTCTCATGAGGTGTTGGCTGCTGAATTTGTATGGCCAGCATCTAATAAAGCTTTTGCTTGCACATCTCTTAAGCCGACTCATAGGAATCGGCAGGAAGAGATGAAGTTTACTTTTGATGTATCCAAGTGCGACAAAATTTTTGATGAATTGCATAAGAATGGATATATCAAATGTTCTTTTAAAATTCCATCACCTGAGGAGTTAAAACGGCGTGCTTATTGCAAGTTTCATAATTCTTTTTCTCATGCAACTAATGACTGTAATTTCTTTCGTCGACAGATTCAATCGGCTTTAAATGATGGATGATTGATTTTAAATGAGATGAAAGTTGATAAGCGCCCGTTTCCAGTCAACAATATGGTAGTCAATACCATGAATCTTAAAGATGCTAAGATGTTGGTTCGGCCCGACAATGCCGATGTAGCAGGAGGCAAGAATATTGTGATTGGAGAACCAAGGAGGGTGATGGAACAAGACAAAGTGCTTGGGAGAGAAGTTGTGCTTAAGCAAGCTCCTAATAGAAAGAAGATCTTGACTATTACAGTGAAGAATTCTGAAATCAGGGGAGAATCAAGCTCTCAAGCGCGGGATCAAAGGCCGGTTGCTCCTGCTGCCCAGGGGGCACCGGTCAGACCGGTTAGCGTAACCGGTCAGACCGGTCCGGCCCAGAGGCCGGTCCGAACTTTTGTGCCTAAGCGACCTGAAGTGGGAACTTGGAAGACGAACCAAGACAAGGATCAGGGGAAGACATTCAAGCCAAAAGCGACCTTTGATCAAGTCATGGCGAAGCACATGCACAACGCGGCCGTTCAACAAGATCGGCCACCAAAAAAGAGACCAAGTTCGCCACTAAGGAATTCTGGTGCGATGAAGGCACCAAGAGGACAGTGGAATCAGGGCCCAAGCTCATCCAATGGTGCTGGTCCTTCTAGGCCATGGAGGCCGTTTCCACCTCCCCCTCCTCAGCCTATTTGGAGGGACGGAATTATGTACGTGCCTTACTGTCCTGCACCCAATCAACCACGGCCTGGAGCTCCTGTTCATGATAGAATAACTCCACAACAGCCTAGGCCTGCAGGGTTTCAACCAAGACAGAAGTTCGTGCCCCAGCAGCACGGACCGGTCAGACCGGTGCCTCCGACCGGTCAGACCGGTGCCCCACAGAGGCCGGCGTTCGTGCAACAGCACGGACCGGTCAGACTAGTCCCGCCAACCGGTCAGACCGGTTTCCAGAGGAGGCCGGGCAAGGAGCCGGCCAAGCAAGAATATCGCCCTGTGCAAAAGAAGGAAGAGCCTGCCCCTGCTATTCCAAAGCCAGTTGAGAAGAGTACAATTCAAATTGGTTCATGGCGGTTAATCCTTCTATGGCTGATGGACCCAATGTTATTGGTGCATCGGCCGTAAAAAAGGTTCCTTTGCCTCAATACACGCAGCCAAAGTGGTGTCCTCCTGGATTGACTCATTCTCAGAAGAGGAGATTGCAGCGGTTGCGCACTCAGAAGCAAAGGGAAGAAGAATCGGCTAAAAAGCGGGAGGAGTGGTTCAATGAGGCTAAGCCGATGATTCCGCCATCTGGTTAAAGTTCCAAAGATGGTTCTGGTGCACAAGATGTTCAGGCTAAGACACCAGAAAAGGCCGAGCCATCTGCAGCGATTTCGGCTGACGTGGCCGAGACCGGTCAGACCGGTGTCCCTGACCGGTCAGACCGGTTACCCGCTGTTCCAGTTTCGGCAACCGGAACCGGTCAGATCGGTCAGGAGGAACCGGTCAGACCGGTGTCGCCCAGAGAATCAGTGGCCGATGCTTTTTCGTCTTCGGCTAAGGTTTCGATTCCGTCCACTGCGATTTCAGATACTCAGATGGGCAATGAGGACGAAGCTGTTGATTTTGAGCCTTCACTCAGCAGGACAGACATGGACATCAATGTAATTTACATGAACACCGATTATTGCTTTATCGGAGATGATGAACGAGTGGCTCAAGTTGACTTTGCTCCCAAGAATGCCGTGTTTCAGAGGCCCTTGGAATCGGATAATCATCTGAAAGCTCTTTATGTGAAGGGTCACATTAAGGGAAAGCCGATTTCTAGGATGCTTGTTGATGGTGGTGCTATTGTGAACCTCATGCCATGCACTTTACACAAGAAGTTGGGAGGTTTGGACGGCGAGCTCATCAAGACGAGTATGATGATCAGCGGCGTTGGAGGAGGAGAACCGATGAGTGCCAAGGGAGTTGCATCCTTGGAGCTTACCATTGGGAGCAAGACGCTAGCAACTGCTTTCTTCGTCACAGAGGTGCAAGGTAACTTCAGTGTTATTTTGGGGCACGATTGGATTCATGCAAATCAATGTGTGCCTTCTACCTTGCATCAATGCTTAATTCAATGGGTTGGTGACGAAGTTGAGGTGGTTCATGCGGATACTTCGGCATGTGTTGCTATGGCCGATGCATCTATTTTGGGAACTCATGATAATGTCAAGTGCTTGACCGGGATTGATATTTCGGACTTTGAGTTTCTCGCTTGCACCAAGGATGGCTTTGTGTCTGCTGCTCTAAGGCCGGTTCAGAAATCGGTTGATTCAGATAATGAAGAGTAGATGGATACAAGTGAGAAGTGGCTAAAAGAAAGGGTGGAGCATTATCGGTCCTATATGAACGATGTATGTGAAGCCATTAATGATTTTGAAGAAGTAGATAAGTTAGGACAAGGATTTACGTCGGCTGATCCTTTAGAAAAGATAGACATAGGTGATGGTTCTATACCAAGGCCGACTTTTGTAAATCAAAAATTTGAAAGCCGATTATAAAGCGGAATTAATCGAGTTGTTGAAAGAGTATTCTGATTGCTTTGCTTGGGAGTATCATGAGATGCCTGGTTTAAGTCGTGAGTTAGTTGAACATCGTTTACCGATTAAACCTGGTTTTAGGCATAAACAGGGCAATAGACGATTTAATCTTTTGTTTTATGATCGCATAAAAGAAGAGGTTAATCGTTTGCTTGAAGCTAAGTTTATTCGGCCATGTCGCTATGCTGAATGGATCTCTAATATTGTGCCTGTTGAGAAGAAAGGTTCTAATAAAATTAGAGTGTGCATTGATTTTAGAGATCTTAATAGAGCGACTCCCAAAGATGAATATCCTATGCCTATAGCCGATATGCTTATTAATGATGCTTCTGGACATAAGATTATTAGCTTTCTTGATGGCAATGCGGGATATAATCAAATTTTTATGGCCGAGGAAGATGTATACAAAACGGCCTTTAAATGTCCCGGCTTTGTTGGTTTATTTGAATGGGTTGTGATGACTTTTGGCTTAAAGAATGCCGGCGCCACTTATCAAAGAGCAATGAATTTGATTTTTCATGACTTACTTGGTGTTATCCTGGAAGTCTATATTGATGATATTGTTGTCAAATCGGCTAGATTAAATTCTCACTTAGCTGATTTGCGTCTTGCCTTTGAAAGAATGCGTCGGTATGGTTTGAAGATGAACCCATTGAAATGTGCTTTTGGTGTATCGGCTGGAAGATTCTTAGGCTTCATGGTTCATGAAAGAGGCATAGAGATAGATCCTAAGAAAATTGGTGTTATTGTGAAGATCAAAGCGCCTACTTGCAAACATGATTTACAGAAATTCTTGGGCAAGGTTAATTATTTGAGGAGGTTTATTTCTAACCTGTCCGGGAAAGTTAGTGCTTTTACTCCTATACTTCGGTTAAAGAATGAAGCCGATTTTACTTGGGGGGCAAAGCAGCAAGAGGCCTTTGATGAAATTAAGAGATATTTGTCTTCGCCGCCTGTTCTCAAAGCGCCTAAGAATGGGGTGCCATTTAGGCTTTATATTGCGGCCGAAGATAATGTTATTGGAGCTGTTTTGACTCAGGAAACAAATGGTAAGGAGCATATTATTACCTACTTGAGTCGAAGGCTTTTGGATGCGGAAACAAGGTACAAACCTGTTGAAAAATTATGCTTATCTTTATATTATGCTTGTACAAAGTTGAGGCATTATTTGTTGTCTAGTACTCGCATTGTGGCATGTCAAGCCGATGTTATCAAGTATATGTTGCATAGACCGATTTTGAGTGGTAGAATCGGTAAGTGGGCATATGCTCTTATTGAATATGATTTGGCTTGTGAACCCTTGAAATCAATGAAAGGCCAAATTGTAGCTGATTTTATTGTTGAACATCGGATTCATGATGAGCATAATTTAGAAATTGATTACATGACTTTTACTCCATGGAAATTGCATTTTGATGGATCGGTTTGCAAGAACGGTTGTGGTATTGGAATAGTTCTTGTTTCTCCTAATGGGCTGTTTTTGAAGCTCTTAGCCGATTAGAAATTGAATGCACAAATAATCAAGCCGAATATGAAGCTCTATTATTCGGATTAGAAATTTTGCATGACATGGGAGTAAAACATGTTGAAGCTTTTGGTAATTCATTACTTGTTGTGCAGCAAGTATCTAAGGTTTGTCAATGCTTAGAAGGTTCATTAAATATTTATCTTGACAAGTGCCTTGATATTATACCATATTTTGATGAATTCACCATATATCATGTTCCAAGATGTGAGAATCCTAGAGCTAATACTTTGGCACAGCAAGCATCAGGCTATAATGTCCAGAAGAGACACTTTCATAAGAAAAGGCCGTTGGTTGCTATTGTCAATGGTGAAGCTCTAACGCTTACAGCAGAACGCTGCCAGACCGGTCAGACCGATGCCCGAACCGGTCAGACCGGTCACGAGTCCTCAGCGACCGGTCAGACCGATCCCGGCACCGGTCAGACCGGTTAGGCGTCTGCTGATCCAAATTCGGTTGCCAAAAATCCTCAAATTACAAAAGCCAAATTGGATGATTGGAGAGCGCCCATTATCAGATATTTGAGAAATCCCAGTTCTGGAACAGACAGGAAAGTTCGGCGTTTGGCTTTCAAATATACTTTGGTTGACGATGAGTTGCATCGTCGCACCGCCGATGATTTATTGCTCAAATGTTTGGGTGCTGATCAAGCTAGAGTGGCCATGGGTGAAGTTCATGAAGGAATTTGTGGAACGCATCAATCGGCTCCTAAGATGAAGTGGTTGCTTAGGAGAGCTGCATTTTATTGGCCTACTATGATGGCCAATTGTTTTCGTTACTACAAGGGATGTGAAGAATGTCAGAAATTTGGTAATATTCAGATGGTACCTGCTGCATTACTTCATCCTATTATTAAACCTTGGCCTTTTCGTGGATGGGGATTGCTACGGATTACTTTACTAAATGGACCGAAGCCGTTCCTCTCAAGAATATGACCCACAAAGAGGTAATTGAGTTTATTACTGAGCATATTATTCACAGATTCGGCATTCCACAAACTTTAACTACGGATCAAGGCACGTCCTTTATGTCTAAGGAAGTGCAGTCTTTTGCCGATATGTATAAGATCAAATTGCTCAATTCATCTCCATACTATGCTCAGGCCAATGGTCAGGCCGAGTCTAGTAACAAGACTTTGATAAAGTTGATCAAGAAGAAGATAGAGGAGCATCCCCGAAGATGGCATGAAGTCTTGTCTGAAGCTTTGTGGGCTCATCGCATATCTAGGCATGGTGCCACTAAGGTTACTCCTTTTGAGATTGTTTATGGACAAGAGGCCGTTTTGCCCGTTGAGGTAAATCTGGACGCTTACAGACTTGCTAGACAGAATAAGCTTTCGGTTGGTGAATATTATGATTTGATGATGGACAATATTGATGAAGTGACCGATAAGCGTTTACAACCTCTTAAGGAAATTGAGAAAGACAAGATCCGAGTTGCTAGAGCATACAACAAGAAGGTTAAGGAGAAGATTTTTCAAGTTGGTGATCTAGTGTGGAAGACAATTTTGCCACTTGGTACTGAAGATAATAAATTCGGCAAGTGGTCTCCAAGTTGGGAAGGTCCATATCGAGTATTCAAGATCAATGGCGGAAATTCCTATATGGTGGAGATATTGCAAGGAGGACGTTTGCCTAAGGCACTGAACGGGAGGTACTTAAAGAAGTACTATCCTAGTGTTTGGCAAGAGGCATGAAGTGGCATATAGCCGATATTTGAGTATCGCCCTTAGATACATATAATGGCCGATGAATTATGTTAAGACATCGCCCTTAGATGACAATTTTGGTACTAGCATGTTTTATGGTACGCAAGCTTTACCAAAAAACAGGGGGGCATATGTTGACAACCAAAATTGGCACATGGACCAGAAGGATTGCAAGGAAGGAGACGGCACACGAAGCGAGACAGAAGACGGCGAGGAGCTGGCCACGCCCGAACCGGTCTGACCGGTGCGGGGGACCGGTCAGACCGGTCACCATTTTTGTAATCCGACTAGGACTCTAAAAATAGGATTCCGAGGTTGTAACGAGTTGTAACTTGGTTTCCTTGCGGGACAAGACCTACCCTCCGTATAAATATAAGGGGATTCGGCCGATTGAAGACACAACAATCGAATTTATCCAATTTACTACTTTTGTCCTTTACTTTTTGCATCTCCAAACCCTAGTTTTTCCAACCCTACTTGCTGTTCTTCCTACGTCTCCGTGACGTTTGAAGGTGTCCTAGGTGGCCTGCCGATCCTAGGGCACCCCTGACGACGTTCTCCCTGACGGATCCTTCCGGGAAGCGTTTTTAGGGTTTTACCCCGTAGCTCGCCGACATAACCGGTCTGACCGGTGCTGGTGACCGGTCTGACCGGTCAGTGCGGAGGCAGCTGCAATCTGGCCCTTTGCGACCCGCGTGAACTAGCGTTCTCGTGTGTTGACCGAATTCTGCGTCAACAAGCTGCCATGAGCGTTTGACGGGAGTTCAACTCCGCGAGTGAAGAAAAGTCTGCAGCATCACCAGTTTGCTAGAGAATTGAATCACTAAGGAGTTCCAGTCACCTCTGGCTTCAGTTAAATTTGTTCAGGTACTACTAATTTTCTTGGTAAAATTTGATCATTCATTTTCATTCGTTTAGTGCTACTCAGATACATCGATCTATATATATGGAGTTCTAATGACATGGTTTCAGTCAATTTTGTTCAGGCAGTACTGATTTTCTTGGTGAAGTTCGATCTATTCATTTTGGTTCGTTTAGTGCTACTCAGATACATAGATCAACATTCTACTCTCTTTCTCTCTAGCAGGTCAGCTAGCACGCACGGGTAGCAACCATGGCAGCCGGTGTCGTGGCAGTGCTGATTGGCAAAGCTTGGTGCTGCGTTGGTGAATGAGGTAGCTACCTTGGGCGCATCTTTCATCTGCAAGGAAGCATCTGCCCTGAAGGGTCTTTTTGGTGAGATCCTTGATGTCAAGGAAGAGCTGGAGAACATGCAGGCCTACCTTCAACGGGCAGACAGATTCAAGAAAACCGATGAGACCACCGGCATCTTTGTCAAGAAAATCCGTGGCCTAGCTTTCCAGATTGAGGATGTTGTGGATGAGTTCACTTACAAGTTGGAGGACAAGCATGGGGGGTTTGCCACGAAGATAACAAAGAGGATCAGGCATGTCAAAACATGGCGTCGACTCATGCTTAGACTGCAAGAAATCAAGAAAAGGCTCAAAGATGCGAATGAGAGGAAAGTCCGCTATGACATGAGAGGAACAGATAATGAATCAGGAACCAGTGGTTGTTCTGTGGATCAAGCATTGCATTTTGCAAGAGAGGGTAATCTTGTTGGGACTGAGAAAAACACAAAAGTACTAAGGCAATGGCTCACCGATGATTCTGAGGAGCATAGCTTAATTGCCACCGTTTGGGGGATGGGTGGAGTGGGAAAAACCACTTTGGTTTCCCATGTTTACAACATGGTGAAATTGGACTTCGATTGTGCTGCATGGGTAACGGTTTCGAACAATTACCAAGTTGAAGAATTGTTGAAGATGATTGTCAAAGGATTCAGCATCACAGTTGATGTTGCCAACATGGTGAAAAGAAATCTTGTTGAGGTCATAAATTCCTTCCTGCATGGTAAAATGTACATCTTGATTCTAGATGATGTTTGGGCTGTAGGTGTGTGGTTCAAAATAAGGGATGCATTTCCTACAGATAGTGTTGGCCGAATTGTTATTACCTCAAGGATCCATGAGGTAGCACTCCTAGCAACTGGAAACCGTATAGTTGGATTAGAGCCCCTTGAAGAAAACCACTCGTGGCAACTATTTTGCAACGAGGCATTTTGGAAAAAACAGGACAAAACATGCCCAAATGAATTGGCACATTTAGCTCAAAAGTTTGTGGAAAAGTGTAATGGACTACCAATCGCAATTGCATGCATAGGCCGCTTATTGTCCTGCAAGCAACCCACTTACCCTGTATGGGAAAATGTGTACAGGGAGCTAGAGCTTCAGTTGACAAATAATGTGATCCTTGATGTCAATGTTGTTCTAGAGGTCAGCTTGGAAGATCTACAGCATGATTTGAAGAATTGTTTTTTGTACTGTGCACTGTTCCCAGAGGATTATTTGATAAAAAGAAGGAGGATCATGAGGCACTGGATCACCGCTGGATTCATCCAAGAACAGGGGAACAGAACATTGGAGCAAGTAGCAGAGGGTTACCTAAATGAACTTCTTAACCGAAGCCTGCTGCAAGTAGTGAAGACCAACTCATTTGGACGAGTGAAAAGTTGTCGAATGCATGATATCATGCATCTACTTGTGCTCACCAAAACAGCTAAGGAACGCTTTTGTGCAGTTTATGATGGATCTAGGGCATTTACAGCGGAGGAGGGGCGCCGGTTATCAATTCAGAGCAGCAACATGGGACAATTGAATCAATCTAGAGCAGCATATCTCCGTGGAATTCTTGTTTTTCAAGATGATGTCAATATTAATTTGCTGAAGCCTATCCTGGAATTTTCAGTTCTGTTATCCACATTGGATCTGCAAGGGGTTTCAATGAAAATGTTACCTGATCAGGTGTTTGATTTGTTTAATCTGCGTTTTTTAGGTCTTCGAAATACTGGCATCGAAATTTTACCTGAAGCAATAGGACGATTACAAAATCTAGAAGTACTGGATGCAGCCAATACTAAACTACTATCTTTACCAATGAAGGTAGTAAAACATCGGAAGTTGAGATACCTATATGTATGTAAAACTTCTGAATATGAAAAAGTCGAACCTACTGGTGGAATTAAGGTGCCCAAGGGAATCAAATACTTGACTGGACTGTATGCTCTGCAATGTGTTAAGGCAAGCTTACATACACTGCGTGACGCTGCATCTTTGACAGAGTTGAGAACATTTGGTGTGAGCAGTGTTAGAAGTAAACACTACTCTGACTTGTGCAGTGCCGTATCGAAAATGAACCATCTTATTCACCTGGCAATTACAATGTCAGATGAAGATCTATTACCACTGGAAGCACTCAGTTTACCTCAAACTCTTTGTACACTCCAATTGCAAGGGCAGCTGGAAAAGAAATCAATGGCCCAGGTTCTCCCAGCCTGGTCACACCTTACGAACCTCAAACATTTGGTTCTAGCCTTCTCTGAACTGGATGAAGACTCATTTAATAATCTCCTGGTTTTTCAAGGTTTAAGCACCCTTGTGCTTTCTAAGGCTTATGACGGGAAGAGACTTCAATTTCCTGCACGGTCATTTCCAAAACTCCGAGATCTAATTATATGGGATGCCCCACAGCTCAACCAAGTTGAAATAGAAGATGGTGCAATGGCAGACCTTGTTGAACTACTGCTTAGAGACTGTCCTGAACTGAAGTTTCTTCCCCATGGTATTGAGCACCTCACGTCCCTTGAGATATTAGGCCTGGCAGAAACTTCAGAAGAGCTTGTAGAAAAACTTCGGCAAAACAGAGAACCAAATGGATGCAACGAAGATCTCATGAAAATTAAGAACATAAGAAATGTCACTGTCCGACTACGGCACAAAGGCATATGGGAAAAAATAAGGTGAGCAGCGGCTGCGTGTGGGCAGGACTTCTCTACCACTGAAGGTAATGAATGATTTGCCCCTTGTCATAGTGGCAGAGCTAAATAAAGTAGTACATTGTCAAATAAAACTTACATGTTCCTTTACATGTTTAGATCAAAAGCGGGAGGTTGCTGCAGCCAATTGAGGGAGTGATGACAAGAATGTTGAATAAATCATGTGTGTAAGTTTGTTCTCTAGGGAGTTTGGCACTGGATCTTGTCCAGGTCCAGCAGGAGTCCATCTGACGCGCGTGTTCGGGGGTCTAGTGCAGCACATCCCAGGAACATTGTTAAGGAGATCAAAGCTTCATATTGACTTCTCATCGACCGAGCTGGTGCACAAAGCAAGAGCTGCTAATGTTGATGCAGATAGACTTGCCAAGAGTTTCATCTATAGTTCTTTTAGGCCAGCATGTTTGATTCCTTGATCCGCCGGAAGGCGTTCGTAACTTGTACACTACTTAATAAAGAAGGAGGTGTGCGCAAAAAAAATTACCACTTTGTAGCCCGTGGTTTTCTCTATCAGAAAAAAGAACGACGTGAATCTGAGCTGTTGGATATGTTCCAAATTCTATTTGGGCGGACAACTTCTGCCGTAGCGAAGCGGAGGCCCGTCGCCGGGAGGCTTGGTACGGTACATGTTATATACCCTGTGTTAGGGTTTCCACCGAAGGATTGATCCATATTCTTGTAAGCCGCCGCATTGGCGTTGTAACCGAACCCCGACATAGTGAAGTTCTTGCTGGCTGGCGCCCGTGGTTTTTCCCTCTCGCATTGGGAGGGTTTCCACGTTAAATCTCGTGTCTCCTTTGCGGTTTGATTTGTTCTTATTCATCGTTTATTCGCTATCACTCATAACAAGTGGTATCAGAGCCTTGTTCTCAGATCAGGGTTTCGTGATGGCGTCGATGAAGTATGATCTACCGCTGTTGGATCGCAACACGAGGTTCTCGCTGTGGCAAGTCAAGATGCGGGCTGTTCTGGCGCAAACTCATGACCTAGATGAGGCGCTGGAAAACTTCGGGAAGAAGTCGGTCAAGGATTTGACCGATGAGGAGAAGCGCAAGGATCGTAAGGCTCTGTCTCTAATTCAACTTCATCTATCTAATGATATCTTGCAAGAAGTGCTGCAAGAAAAGACTGCTGCATCACTGTGGCTCAAACTGGAATCGATCTGCATGTCGAAAGATCTTACCAGTAAGATGCATATGAAGATGAAGCTGTTCACGCTTAAGATGGAGGAGGGTGGTTCGGTGTTGAACCACATATCTGTTTTCAAGGAGATCGTTGCCGACCTAGTGTCGATGGAGGTGGAGTACGATGATGAGGATTTAGGCCTATTACTATTATGCTCTCTGCCCAGTTCGTTTGCTGGTTTTCGTGACACCATACTTCTAAGCCGTGATGAACTAACTGTTTCGGATGTTTATGAGGCACTCCAATCCAGGGAGAAGATGAGAGGCATGGTGCACTCTGATGGGTCGTCCTCCAAGGGCGATGCATTGCATGTGAGAGGCAGAACCGAGCAGAGGTCCTCCAAGAGCCAAGAAAACAGAGGACGTTCAAAGTCTAAACCTCCGAAAAAGTTCTGTAAGTACTGTAAGAAGAAAACTCATTTTATTGAGGACTGCCTTAAGCTTAAAGCTAAGGAGAGCAGGAAGAATAATTCGGATGGTAAGGCTTCCGTTGTCGCTGGTGGTAATTCTGATTCGGGAGATTGTCTGGCTGTTGCTGCTTGTGTTTCTGACCATGATAAGTGGATACTTGATTCAGCATGCTCATTTCATATCTGCATTAACAGAGATTGGTTTAGTTCTCTTAAACCTGTGCAGAAGGGAGGTGTCGTGCGTATGGGAGATGATAACCCACACGAGATTGTGGGCATCGGCTCTGTCAAGATCAAGGCACATGATGGCATAACACGCACGCTGGAAAATGTGAGGTTCATACCCACGATGACTAGAAATCTCATCTCGATCAGTACACTTGATGCAGAAGGTTTCAAATACTCCGGTTCAGGTGGAGTTTTAAAAATATCAAAAGGTTCTCTTGTTTATTTGGTGGGTGATCTTAATTCTGCAAATTTATATGTCCTTAGAGGAAGTACTTTACATGGTTCTGTTTCCACTGCTGCTGCTGCTGTTACTAATGCTGAACCTAGTAAAACTAACCTTTGGCATATGCGTCTTGGGCACATGAGTGAACTTGGCATGGCAGAATTGATGAAGAGAAACCTACTGGATGGTTGTACTTTGAGTAGCAAGAAGTTTTGTGAGCATTGTATCTTCGGGAAGCATAAGAGGGTCAAATTCAATACCTCTGTCCATACCACCAAAGGTACTCTTGATTATGTACATGCTGACTTATGGGGTCCTTCTCGTAAGCCTTCTCTTGGTGGTGCTCGTTACATGCTTACTATTATCGATGATTACTCTAGAAAAGTATGGCCTTATTTCTTGAAAACTAAAGATGATACATTTGCTGCATTTAAAGAGTGGAAAGTTATGATAGAAAGGCAAACTGAAAAGAAGGTGAAAGTGCTTCGTACTGATAATGGTGGAGAATTTTGTTCGTATGCTTTTGATGCTTATTGCAGGAAGGAAGGCATTGTCAGGCATCACACCATACCGTATACTCCACAGCAAAACGGTGTGGCTGAGCGCATGAACAGAACCATTATCTCCAAGGCTCGTTGCATGCTGTCCAACATGCGTATGAGCAAGCGTTTTTGGGCTGAGGCTGCTAACACTGCATGCTACTTGATAAACAGGTCGCCTTCTATTCCACTTAATAAGAAAACTCCTGTTGAGGTATGGTCTGGTACACCTGCTGATTATTCACAGTTGAAGGTTTTTGGCTGCACTGCTTATGCTCATGTTGATAATGGAAAATTAGAGCCTAGAGCTATTAAATGTCTTTTTCTTGGTTATGGTTCGGGAGTCAAAGGATATAAGTTGTGGAATCCCGAAACAGGAAAGACTTTCATGAGCAGGAGTGTTGTTTTCAATGAATCTGTGATGTTTAATGACAGCTTGTCCTCAGATTGTATTCCAGATAATTTTGATAAAGAACTGCAGCATGTCAGTGTGCAGGTGGAGCATGTGGATGATATACAGGAGGAGCTGCATGTGCATGATGATGGTGGTGTGCAGGTGGAGCCGCCTGTGGAGCCGCCAGTTGATGATCAGGAAAATGATGTTGTTGATAGTGAGGCTCATGATGATGATGTTCAGCACTTACCTCCTGTTGTGCAGCCAGTGGAGGATTTGTCTATTGCTCATCGCAAGTCAAAGAGGGGGTGTGGACCTCCCAAGCGTCTTATTGAAGAATGTAATATGATTTATTATGCTTTGAGTTGTGCTGAACAGGTGGATAGCAGCTATGAGCCAGCAACATATTCTGAAGCCATTGCTTGTGATGACCGTGAGAAGTGGATTGCAGCTATGCAGGATGAGATGCAGTCTCTTGAGAAGAACTGCACTTGGGAAGTTGTTCCCTTGCCAAAGGGAAAGAAGCCTGTTCGCTGCAAGTGGATCTACAAGAGAAAGGAGGGTTTATCTCCTAGTGAGCCTCCAAAGTTTAAGGGAAGGTTAGTGGCAAAAGGCTTCAGTCAAATTCCTGGTGTTGATTATACTGATGTGTTTTCTCCAGTTGTAAAGCATAGCTCAATTTGCACATTCTTTAGTATTGTTGCTTCACATGATCTTGAGCTTGAGCACTTAGATGTGAAAACTGCGTTCTTGCATGGAGAACTTGAGGAGGAGATTTACATGGACCAGCCTGAAGGGTTCATAGTGCCTGGCAAGGAGAATTATGTTTGCAAGTTGAAAAGGTCCTTGTATGGTTTGAAGCAGTCTCCTCGGCAGTGGTATAAAAGGTTTGATTCATTTATGTTGTCACATGGCTTTAAGAGGTCTAAACATGATAGCTGTGTTTACATGAAGCATGTTAATGGGTCACCTATATACTTGCTGTTATATGTTGATGATATGTTGATTGCTGCCAAGAGCAGAAAAGACATCACTACATTGAAGAAATTGTTGAGTAGTGAGTTCGACATGAAGGATCTTGGTGCTGCTAAGACAATTCTAGGTATGGAAATTACTAGAGACCGAAAGGCTGGTTTATTGTTTCTTAGTCAGCATAATTACATTGACAAGGTTCTTCACCATTTCAACATGCATGATGCAAAGTCTGTTAGTACTCCTATTACACCTCACTTTAAATTGTCAGCTAAACAGTGTGCTAGTACAAATGAGGATATTGAGTTCATGTCTAAGGTTCCTTATTCCAGTGCTGTTGGTTCTTTGATGTATGCTATGGTTTGCTCTCGTCCGGATTTATCTTATGCTATGAGTTTGGTTAGCAGATATATGTCTAATCCTGGTAAAGAACACTGGAGGGCAGTTCAGTGGATTTTCAGGTATCTCAGAGGGACGGCAGATTGTTGTTTGAAGTTTGGCAGAACTGAAAAGGTACTTATTGGTTATGTGGACTCAGATTATGCTGGTGATTTGGATAAGCGAAGGTCTCTCACAGGTTATGTGTTCACTGTTGGTAGTTGTGCTGTGAGTTGGAAGGCTGTGTTGCAGCCTGTTGTTGCTTTATCTACCACTGAGGCGGAGTATATGGCTATTGCTGAAGCTACTAAAGAGTTGATTTGGTTGAAAGGATTGTTTGCAGAGCTTTGTGGAGTTGAATCTTGCATTAACCTATTTTCTGACAGTCAGAGTGCTATTTGTCTCACCAAAGATCAGGTGTTTCATGAGAGGACAAAGCACATTGAGGTCAAGTACCATTATGTTCGCGATGAGATCGGAAAGGGTAAGTTAAAGGTATGCAAGATTAGTACTCATGATAATCCTGCTGATATGTTGACAAAGCCTGTTCCTGTTGCTAAGTTTGAGCTTTGCTCAAGCTTAGTTGGTATGACTGCATAGCCCAAGAGGCTATTTGGCGCCAGAAGTATTGTTTGTTGCTGTTGATATGTTCAGGGTGAAGGTGTTGATTTATGCTACAAGATGGAATTTGTCTCAAGGTGGAGTTTGTTGGATATGTTCCAAATTCTATTTGGGTGGACAACTTCTGCCGTAGCGAAGCGGAGGCCCGTCGCCGGGAGGCTTGGTACGGTACATGTTATATACCCTGTGTTAGGGTTTCCACCGAAGGATTGATCCATATTCTTGTAAGCCGCCGCATTGGCGTTGTAACCGAACCCCGACATAGTGAAGTTCTTGCTGGCTGGCGCCCGTGGTTTTTCCCTCTCGCATTGGGAGGGTTTTCACGTTAAATCTCGTGTCTCCTTTACGGTTTGATTTGTTCTTATTCATCGTTTATTCGCTATCACTCATAACATGAGCAACGGGGAAGAACATATGGTGTGGATGAGTGGCCGACCAAGAAAAAACAAACCCAGCCAGGCTACCACAAATAGGGAGCTGGAGAGGAGCGAAAACTAAATGGTAAAACAGCGAGCAAAAGCCACTCGGCTTAGCAGCTGGCCAGTGGCAGCCGCTGATTTGCATTGGATGGGTGGTTTGATCGATGGTTGGTTCGCCCCTCACGTTGCCACAAGGGAGACGACATGGAAGGGTACGCGGAGCCAAACATGCATGTTCTTTGATCCACAAACAACTCTTACCGTTTATGTTTATCATGATTTATTATATTCAGAATTTTAATTTTGTATTTGCCTAATTATTCAACTGCAGGTGGCAACTGATCGAACTTATGGACTCTCGCACTGGCAGCTAGACGCTCTGTACAGCCCGGCATGTAAACATACGCCAATTATTTAATTGATTGACGGCTGTTCTTCAACCGGGTAGTCTACGGCTTGGATTTGTGTCGAAGGTCCTTATTGGCTCCTTCAGCTGCTTGGCTGTTCGTGGCGCAGAAACGATAAGTGCTCGGCGGCATGGCATCTCCAATGCAACGATTCTTTTTAAAAGCTAAAGATATATATAAATTTAAAAGCATAGTGCCGATAACCAGGGAATCAGATTCAAAGTTTTGCAGTGTTTTCTGCACTTGATAAATCCCTGCAGAGAAAACAAGGACAGGATCTTGAAAAGAATTACATTATGGCCTGGCCTGCACTTGATAAATTTCTGTATCAGTATGTGCGCTGGAACTGTCCCGGGTCAGTCGCCTGCACAAGTGGGAATGTGGAAAGAAAAAAGAAAAAGGAAAAGGGAAAGAGAAAGGAAAAGTGAAAGAAAAAGAAGAGAAAAAAAAAGTTCTACCTGTACTACAACAATAATGTAAGATAGGAAGACAAATGCTACACGCACACTGATACTGAGTGAAAGCTCCTCCGGTGCCACATCCAACTGAGTTCACACGTTTGAAGCGAAGGCTTTTCAGCACCAAATGCCCACCACCTACAAATTGAGCGCGCTCTCACAGTCACACTGTCGCACAACAGCTAAAGTACAGAATTCTTGCTGAGGAAACAAAGCTCATCAAGGCACCAGCAGTTATAGGCTATGTTCAGGGAAATTAGGTGATACAAATACCATATTGTATAATAAGCTATCAGTTACAAAATAAGTTGAAATCGTATAAGCATGTAAATTACGACTTTCTCAATAAAGCTTTTGCTAGTTACTCCATGATGACTATCCTTAACATTAGTTATGGACTGTTGACCAATAATTATGTGTTGGCTGTTGTGTGGTCCCGGGTTCCAGATGTGACAAGAAAACAAAGAAACTAAACATGAAAGGGCTCGCTAATAAAGGCAAACTAAGAGCAACTCCAGTGGAGGACCCTAAATGAACCCCTACTCTAAATTTTAGGGTCTTCCTCCAAAAAATCAACTCCAGCAGGGCCCCTAAATGAAAATGCATTTTCCATGCCCACCCAAATTTCAGCTCCAAGCCCCCATTCCTAGGGGCCTCCAATCCCCCCCTCAAAACATGAGTTCCACTATTTTTAGAAGAAAATAGGGGTTTGGGCTGATTTCCCACTGGAGTTGAGAGGTAATTTTGGGCCCCTATTTTTTGCAATCCGGCTTGCAAATGAATTTTGAGAGCTTCAATTTGCATGCCTCCACTGGAGTTGCTCGGGTCGTATCCGCTCACGAATGTAGGTTTTGGCTAGTACTCCCTCCGTTTTTTTTAGGTGTCGTCTAAGGCCAGTCTCAGTGGGAGTTTCATGGGCATTAAATAGGCTGCCATGTCAGCATTTTTGATGATGTGGCAGCATATTAATGAAGAGAGAGGTGAAATGAGTTTCATGGTGATGAAACTCTCTATACACAGTTACCTAGACAGCTTGTGTCTTGCATGTAGTCTAGGGAACAACAAGAGATGAAACTTTGCATTGAGAGAGGGTGTTTCATCATAGTTTCAAACATCTTTTAGATGATGTGTCACTCTAGGTAATTGTGTCCATGAAACTTCCATTGAGATTGGCCTAAGCCTCCGGCACACAGACCAAGGAGAAGTCTAATTCTCCTCGCTCGCGAGTTAACTCTTCTCGGTAACCATTGCCACGTGATTAACTCCGCATCGATTTTTCCATCGCATGCAAGTCCGTCGGCTCGCATCCTCCTCCGCATGCAAATTGGACGACCGCGCCCAGAGCGATGCCCGCGCTCGCGAGCTTGCCCACCGCGCGCTGCAGCCCCATGTAAAGTCCAGTCGCCCGCGTGTTATGGAAAAAATTTGCATGCAAAGCTTTAATCCGAAGCTTACGCGCCAATTTTTTAAGCGAAAATCACATCGGCAAAATTAGCAGCTTCAAAATATCAGAGGCAGAATAAGCAGCTATAAATACCGAACCTACTGCCTATCCAATGTATCTCCTCCATGCTCTGTACTCCAACAAAATGGCGGTAGATCCAAATCACAGTTTTGATTATGATCTCAATGAGCCAAATGATTGGGGTGACCTCCTCATGGATGATTCAATTGATCCTAATGCTCCAGTTGACTGGGATGCTATTCCAGAGGATGTTTTTTTCTCATCCATCATCTTTTCGATCAGATGAAGTAGCTCATGGTCCTCGCCGACATCGCCTTGCAATATGATGGCCTTGCTCTCCAAGCTGTCGGCGGAGGTACACGCCGTCTCCATGCTCCTCGCCGTCGACGGAGTCCGGCGCATAATCGATGCCGCGTACAAGCTTTCTTTCTTGTTCTGCTCCGACGACGTGGCGCCCTGGACCACCCTTGTCTTCCGCCTGAAGGCCATGCACCGCGAGGACGCCGCGGCCACACCCTCCGTCAAGGTCCGGCCGGCTTCTTTCTTGAGGAGTTGTCCAGTCTGCCATCGATGGCTAGCATGAGTTCCCTCAGGATGAAGAAAGCTGCATGCGTTATATGGCTCTCCAGTTAGCATGCCGATTAATTCGGCAACGCAATCGAGGCGTGCATGCAGCGTCTTAACTGCGTTTGCTCTCCCACCGAAGCGCTCCGGAGAACAGACCGTCACGCGACATCCTTTTACGACGTTTCGTAAAAACCTTAGACGACACATAAAAAAAAAACGGAGGGAGTAGTTTAGCACATAGCGAGGCATCCATGCATCCAAATTGAGCCGCGTCGCCTATAACTGGGTCCATTATAGGCGATGCGGCTCGTTGATCCGTGTCATCATGGCCCACCTAATTTACAGTCGCCCGGAAGCACGCTTCCGAGCGGTCGATCCGACCAGGTGGTTTTCGATTTTACCGATGTTAGTTGTCCTGCCATTTTCATTACGGGAACTAGTATTTGCGGCGCATATATTAAAAAACAGAGACACAGTGCACTATATATTCTCTTTCCGCGCGCCATCTTTTTTCTCTTTCCAGAAAAAAACATTCCGCGGTCATTTTCTTTCCGCGGTTGTTTTTTTATTCTGTGTGCTACTCATTCTTTTTCCACGCGCAACTAGTTTTTAGTAGTTTTTCTTTTCAGGAAGCTAAAACATTCGGGATGGGGGAAGGAGGGAGAAGAAAAGGGTGGGGAAAAAAATAAAAGTAACTTTCAAAACTAAAATACAATATAAATAAAAGAAAAAATTACTGAAAAAATTACTTACACAAGTTTTTTGAATTTCAAATAAGTTTGAATACAAAAGTTTCCTACAACTACGTAATACATATATTTTTTAAACTACAGATAAGTTTTAACACAAAATCTTTCTACAAACAAGTAACAAAAAAATTTATGCATAAGTTTTGTAGAAAACTTTCATAAACAACTTTTACGCTCTAAATGAAACTTTTGTATGGCAGGGAGACTGAAACCGAACCAATTTAGGCTTCTATGGCAGGGGATACATAGTCGCCCCAAACCCAAACATCCTTCTGCACGCGATAGGATGGAGTCCCCCCCTCCCCCCCAATAACCCTGAACACTAACCAGTTCAGCCTTCTATGGCAGGAGGACCGAAACCGAATCAATTTAGGCTTCTACGGCAGGGGATACATAGCCGCCCTGAACCCAAACATCCTTCTGCACCCGATAGGACGGAGTCGCCCCCAATAACCTTGAACACTAACCAGTTCAGCCTTCTATGGCAGGGGACCGAAACCGAATCAATTTAGCCTTATATGACAGGGGATACATAGCCGCCCCAAACACAAACATCCTTCTGCACCCGATAGGACGGAGTCGCCCCCAATAACCCTGAACACTAACCAGTTTAGCCTTCTATGGTAGAAGACCGAAATCGAATCAATTTAGGCTTCTATAGCAGGGGATACATAGCCGCCCCAAACCCAAACATCCTTCTGCACCCGATAGGACGGAATCGCCCCCCAATAACCCTGAACACTAACCAGTTCAGCCTTCTATGGCAGGGGGATCGAAACCGAATCAGTTTAGCCTTCTATGGCAGGGGATCGCCCCTAACAACCCTGAACCCAAACATCCTTCTGAACCCGATAGGACGGAGTCGCCCCCAACAACCCTGAACCCTAACCAGTTCAACTTTCTATGGCAGGGGATCGATGTCAAAACAATTTAGCCTTCTATGGCAGAGGTACATGGCAGCCCTAAACCCCAAACATCCTTCTGAACCCGATAGGACGGAGTCGCCCCCGACAACCCTAAACACTAACCAATTCGGCCTTCTATGACAGAGAGACCAAAGCCGAAGAAAAGTAGATTTTTTAAGACATGCATAACACCATATTTTCTCAATGTAAATTTAATAATATAAAAGTTTTAGATTAAAAAATATTGATAATACTGCTGCTAAGTCATATTCGTAATGTAAAATTTTATATAAAAGTTTACAATGTAAAAGTTTATTATAAAAGTTTATCATAAAAGTTTACAATGTAAAAGTTTATTATAAAAGTTTATCATAAAAATTTACATAGTAAAAGATTATCATAAAATCTTTTATGTAAAGTTTTACATAAATGTGCTAATTTTGTACCTCATTTATCATATTTGTTGTGTAAAAGTTTTACGTAATAATTTGGCACAAAAGGGAGCAGGTCATTAATGTGGTCCACTTTGTTGACATTAAAAAAATAACTCATAACCAATCATGTGGTCATGTGCGGAGATGTATCTATAAATTTATTATTGTTAGCATAGGCTCATCATATTTGTAACGTAAACTTTTACGTCATAATTTAGCATAAAAGGGAGCGCGTGATTTATCTGGTCCACATTGTCTGAATTAAAAAAAAACCTCAAACTAAATGTAAAAGTTTGTAATGAAAACATTTTACTTCTTAGTTTATAATGATCCGTTCCAAATATTTCTAACGTAAAACTTGTACATAAAAATTTTAACCACTCACGTCATTATTGTGGTCGACATTATCAGAGTAAATTAAAACTGGCGGACAAATCATGTGCGGCGACATCGTAAGGAAAAAAAAACGGGCGAACCGGCGAAGGCAGGACGGGAGGAGGTGGGCCACAAAGAAAACTCGGGAAAAAGAAAAAGAGTCAGCTGGGACGAAGAGACGCGTCGGTCGGATCGACCTTGAGTCTAGAAACCAGCGGGCGAGTGTAGACTTAACATTGTGGTGTCATCAATGCTTTAGTACAGGCGACGCCTCTCATTAAGACACATCTTGTATATTTTATAGGCGATGCATTTCTTTTTCGTGTCGTCTAGGGTGGTGTTTCCTTTTATGGTTTTTTGCATAGTGTGGTTCTTGCAGGCTTGTAACTATTGTTGGCACAGTCTAACATGGTGTCCAGATGGACCAAACAATTATTAGAGCAAGTATAGTAAAATGTTGTAAGTGGGTTATGTGCTGAGGTGGAGGAGAGAGGAGAGGAGAGAGAAGAAGCAGGCCGTAAGTTTACAACCGGCTGAGGCACAAGAACCAAGAAACTCTGTGAGAGAGACAAGTGGGCCATGTTTTAATAGTGAAGAGCTAACTACTATATGGATAGACTGAGAGATGCAGGCTGCAAGCATCCATACAGTCAGCAGCAGGCTATATTATTAGCCTTGCTCTTAGGCCAGTCTCAATGCACAGTTTCATTGCACTGTTACCAAGACTGGGAAATACTTCCTCCATCCCATAACAAGTGTCCATATAGGATTCAAAATTTATTCCAAAATAAGTGTTCATCTCGTTTTCCAATACAACTCTACCTCTATCTCTCTCCTCCTTCATCCCTTCATTTTCTGTGTGTTCTCTACTTTTTTATTCTTTCTTAATTCTCATGCCCAACTCCCAAATGAACACTCTTTGCGGGACATAGGGAGTAGGTAACTGTGCCACTAGAGTTTCATGGGGATTAAACTCCTCTTACATATGCTGAAATCCCCCTTCTCACTCCTTATAAAGCCCTTGCCACATCAGCAAAATTGCTGATGTGGCATATGACATGAGGGAACACTGCTGGTCGACCCGTAAGAAATAGGAGCTCATTTTTTATTTTTGGCACAGCTTTTCCCGTACTAGTTCTTTTTTAAAAAGTAAAGTTAAGATGCCCTATGGAATCTTTTTTATATTTTATAAAGTTATACATGACAAATGATATGCGCACATCAGATGTTGAGTGAAGTTTCTTCTGTGCCCCTTCCAGGTGGGCTCACAGGTTTGTGTAGTGACACCGCACATGAGACGACGACACGACGAGGCAAGGTAGCTCGTTGTCGTGGAGCAAAGGCAAGGTAGCCCGAGCGCAGCCTCACCCTGTCACACGACTCACACGGCAGCCGGCAAGAATGTATGGCGTTTGATGGGAGCCAACTACACGATTGAGCAGCATCAACAGTTCAATGGAGAATCGTATGGAGTTCCCAGTAACCTGGCTTCAGTGAATTTTATTCAGGTACTACTGATTTTCTTGGTAATGTTCGATCCATCCATTTCCGTTCGTTTAGTGCTACTCGGATACAAAGATCAACATTCTACTCTTTCTCTCTCTCTCTCTCTCTCTCTAGCAGGTCAGCTAGCGTGCACAGGTAGCCACCATGGCGGCTGGTGTCGTTGCGGTGCTGATTGGCAAGCTTGGTGCTGCATTGGTGAACGAGGCAGCGACCTTAGGCGCATCTTTAATCTGGAAGGAAGCATCTGCCCTGAAGGGTCTCTTTGGTGAGATCCTTGATGTCAAGGAAGAGCTGGAGAGCATGCAGGCCTATCTCCAAGGGGCAGAGAGAGTCAAGAACACTGATGAGACCACCGGCATCTTTGTCAAGAAGATCCGTGGTCTAGCTTTCGAGATTGAGGATGTTGTTGATGAGTTCACCTACAAGTTGGAAGACAAGCATGGGGGATTTGCCACCAAGATAACCAAGAGGGTTAGGCATATCAAAACATGGCGTCGACTCATGCGCAGACTGCAAGAAATCAAGCAGAGGCTCAAAGGCGCGAATGAGAGGAAAGTCCGCTATGAGATAAGAGGAACACAGAAAGAAGCCGGATTCAGTGCTGGTTCTGTGGACCAATCATTGCATTTTGCAAGAGAGGATAATCTTGTGGGGTTAGAGAACAACACAAAATTATTAAGGCAGTGGCTCACAGATGATTCAGAGGAGCATAGCTTAATTGCCACCGTTTGGGGGATGGGTGGAGTGGGAAAAACAACATTGATTTCCCATGTCTACAACAAGGTGAAACTAGACTTCGATAGTGCTGCATGGGTAACCGTTTCAAACAATTATCAGGTTGAGGACTTGTTGAAGAAGATCATCAGAGAATTCGGCATCACAGTCGATGTTGCCAACATGGAGAAAAGAAGCCTTGTTGAGGTCATCAATACCTTCCTGCAAGGTAAAAAATACATCTTGATTCTAGATGATGTTTGGGCTGTAGGTGTGTGGTTCAAAATAAGGGATGCATTCCCTACAGATAGTGTTGGGCGAATTGTTATTACCTCAAGGATCCATGAGGTAGCACTCCTAGCAACAGGAAACCGTATAATTGGATTGGAGCCCCTTGAAGAAAACCACTCGTGGCAACTATTTTGCAACGAGGCATTTTGGAAAAATCAGAACAAAACATGCCCAAATGAATTGGCACATTTAGCTCAAAAGTTTGTGGACAAGTGTAATGGACTGCCAATCGCAATTGCTTGCATAGGCCGCTTACTGTCCTGCAAGCAACCCACTTATTCTGTCTGGGAAAGTGTTTACAGGGAATTAGAGATTCAGCTGACTAATAATATGATCCTTGATGTCAATGCTATTCTGGAGCTCAGCTTGGAAGATCTTCCATATGATTTGAAGAATTGCTTTTTGTACTGTGCACTATTTCCAGAGGATTATTTAATAACCAGGCGGAGGATCATGAGGCACTGGATCACTGCTGGATTCATCCAAGAACAGAGGAACAGAACATTGGAGCAAGTAGCAGAGGGCTACCTAAACGAACTTCTTAACCGAAGCCTGCTGCAAGTAGTGGAAAGGAACTCATTTGGACGAGTGAAAAGTTGTCGAATGCATGATATCATGCGTCTACTTGTGCTCACCAAAACAGCTAAGGAACGCTTTGGTGCAGTTTATGATGGATCTAGGACATCTATAGCGGAGGAAGGGCGCCGGTTATCAATTCAGAGCAGCAACATGGAACAATTGAATCAATCTAGAGCAGCATATCTCCGTGGAATTCTTGTTTTTCAAGATGATGTCAATATTAATTTGTTGAAGCCTATCCTCGAATCTTCAGTTCTGTTATCCACATTGGATCTGCAAGGGGTTTCGATGAAAATATTGCCTGATCAGGTGTTTGATTTGTTTAATCTGCGTTTTTTAGGTCTTCGATATACTGGCATCGAAATTTTACCTGAAGCAATCGGACGATTAAAAAATCTGGAAGTACTGGATGCATACGGTACTAAGCTCCTATCTTTACCAAAGAACACAGTAAAACTTCGGAATTTGAGATACCTATATGCATCGGAAGCTTATCAGTATGAGAAAGTTGAACCTTTTTGTGGAATTAAGGTGCCGAAGGGCATCAAAAATTTGACTGGACTGTATGCTCTGCAACGCATTAAAGCAAGCTTAGAGACACTGCGTGATGCTGCATCTTTGACAGAGTTGAGAACATTTGCTGTGAGCAGTGTCCGAAGTAAACACTCCTCTGACTTGTGCAGTGCCATATCGAAAATGAACCATCTTGTTCATCTCCAAATCACAATGTCAGCTGAAGATATGTTACCACTGGAAGCAATTTGTTTACCTCAAACTCTTTGTAAACTCGTATTGGACGGGCAGCTGGAAAAGAAATCAATGGCCCAGGTTCTCCCAGCCTGGTCACACCTTACAAACCTCAGTCAGTTGTTTTTATACTCCTCTAAACTGGATGAAGACTCATTTAATAGCCTCCTGGTTTTTCAAGGTTTAAGCGACGTTCAGCTTGCTAAGGCTTATGACGGGAAGAGACTTCAATTTCCTGCACGGTCATTTCCAAAACTCCGGATTCTAAGTATATGGGACGCCCCACAGCTCAACCAAGTTGAAATAGGAGAAGGTGCAATGGCAGGCCTTGTTGAACTAGTGCTTTCAGACTGTCCTGAACTGAAGTTTCTTCCTCACGGTATTGAGTACCTCACGTCCCTTGAGAAATTACATCTGGAAGAAACATCAGAAGAGCTTATAGAAAAACTTCGGCAAAACAGAGAGCAGAATGGGTGCAACGAAGATCTCAGAAAAATTGAGAAGATAAGAAATGTCACGGTCCGACTACGGCACAGAGGCATACGGGAAAGAATAAGGTGAGCAGCTAGCGGCTGTGTGCTGGCAGGACGTCTCTACCACTGAAGGTAATGAATGGTTTGCTGCTTGTCATAGTTGTGGAGCTGAATAGAGTAGCACATTGTCAACTAAAACTTATGTGTCCCTTTACATGTTTAGATCAAAAGGGGGAGGCCACTGCAGCCAATTAATGCTGGGAGTGACAACTGACAAGAATGTTGAATAAATTCTGTGTGCAAGTTTGTTGGTGTGTCCAGGGGAGTTTTTAAGCGCTGGATCGTGTCACTGCAGGTCCAGTGGGGTCAGTTGACGTGCGTGTTGTTCGCACGGAGCGAGTCATCGATAGGGAGTCTAGCGCGGCACGTCCCAGGGCTGTGGGATGGCGCAGCTCGTTCACGAACGTGGCGCGTGTATGTCGGCCTCTTTTGGCCCTGTATTCGAGTCTTTTTATTCAGCAACATTCGAGTCTTTTTATTCAGCAACATTGATCAGAAAACGCTGCAACATATATAGCAGCACAAAAACTGAGTGTATGTTTTGCGCTTTAATTTGTGTTCGAGCGTGTCCAGAACAGATAGAGCTGTTCTGACAAAGAATGGCGCATCGGCTTGCTGAGGCCTGAGGGTGATATATTTATTTAAATGCAGGGCACTCATAGTATTATCACCGTGTGTTGTCTCTAATGGATATTTTAGTCATGTTTACCATCTGAGAGCAACAGAAGAAGTTAACGCAACTACTAAAACCACAAAGAGATTGTCCTCAGTACTCTTTCATGTTCACAGTCCTCTTTCGGTTTTCGAAGAAAAAAAAATGCTGGCATCGCTCCTCTCGGGGCGGCTCGGGTGGACACCGGCATCCCCGCGCCGCCACGCCCCTTCCTCCGCTCTACCCCTCGCCGCTGCCTGAGCAATCCGACAGAAGTACGCCGGTTGCAAGCAATCCGACAGAAGTACGCCGGTTGCAAGGAAGGCAGCGGCGAGGCCTTTTGGCTTCTTCCCTCGTGCTGCTGGTGCCCACGGTCTCGCCGACCGGCCATCGACCACGGC
>CM014277.1:64373043-64383787 GCA_004135705.1 Alloteropsis semialata
AATGCTCGCAGACATTGTGGAAAAACTCAGACGGAAAAACCCCGAATCCACAGTGGAAGAATTCCGAGAACACCACCAACTCAAGAGTGTCGGGGGTCGGGTACATCTGACCTTTGGCTTCACGACGAGGAAAGAGTTCGGTGCTTGGGAGTAATCCAAGATCCTCCAGCTTCTTCAACTGCTTCTCCGTCGTGGTGGAGCTCTTCCAATACTGATCCGAGGTCGGGATTGTGTTCCCGCTGCGGAGTTCACGTCCGGCCACGGCGCTGCTCTGGTTATCTGTGGACTCGGTGCCGGAAGATGACTGGTGCGTGGATGCCATGGCGACTGGAGGCTAGCAGGGTTGGAGGAGCAGATGGACAAAGGTTGAGAGTGGCGAGTGTTTTGTGGAAGCGAATGAGGAAGACGAAGTCCCAAATAGATCTCAAGCGGCCGCGCTTGGGGGCTTTATGGTTCTGCAAGGGAGCACGAACCCCGAAAAACCTGCCCTTGAGCCGCGCAATCCGCAGCGACTGTTGGGTCAAAAAGATTCTTTCCTTTTTCTGCGGCACGCGTCGTTTCGAAAACTGTGCAAGTCAGATTCAATGCATTTAAAATTGGTGGCTTATAACGGAAGCTATCAGTTTTAAATGACCGAACGCTTAGTGTGAAGCGAGGAAAATCTCCCGATCACATCTGATTTGGGTCAAATTTCCCGAACACGCTACGGATCATCAGTTTGTTCGGGAGAAAATATTTATTCGGGATGGTTTGTTTCTGGATGAATAATTTCTTGAACAGATTGACACAGACAAAATTTCAAAGCACAAGAGATTCAAAGTTACATCCATCAAGTGAAATTTCTTCATTGAATTCAAAAGAGGGAACATTTCACAATGGATCGATAATTATCCTGAAATCAAAATACTAAAGCACCCTGATCTTGGGTTGATGAATATCAACTGCTGATCAGGGCGATGGCGTAGTCTCTGGTGGATCTTCATCTACCGGGTTCTCTTCTTCAGAGTCGCTGACGAGATCCACGAGCGCTCCGTCCCCGGGAATCCCGATCAGGTCGCGGTTCAGGGAGACGAAGAGGCGCCGGGCGAATTCCTTGTCGCCGCTGGTGTCCACCGGAGCAGAAGACGAAGATGCGCCTGCGTCCGCTGCCTCTGGCTTCTGCCGGATCCCGCTCCCTCCTTGCTTTGGCTCGTCGTCGGAGGAGAGGGAGATAGGGGACGCCGGGGCTGGAGAGGAAGGCGCAGGGCGTTTCCCGGCGGCAATGCTCGACGGAGCAGCCTCGGGAGACGGCGGAGCAGCCTCGGGAGACGGTGGCGCAACCACCGGAGCCTCCTCTTCTGGTGGCTCTACCTTAACTCCCTCATCCCCATGCCAGGGGAGAGCCAGGAGCGGAGCCTGAGGAGGAGCAATGGGAGGTGTCGTCGCCGGCGGGTCCTCCGGCTTGTCGGGCGGTTGCTCGCCGGAGCTGCGAGGGGAGTCTCTGAAGAGGAGGCGAGGAAGCTTGTACTTGCGGCTGAGCTTTTTCTTTCCCATGGCGAGGGGAGGGAGAAGGTTTGGAATAGAAAGTTCAAGTATGAATCAGTCTGGGAGATTTGATATTTAAAGACCCAGAGGTGCAACGCTTCGCGCGGGATTCGAGGAGCCGGGGCAGAGCCGTACCGCATGCACTGCTAAAGTTCCGGGAGACGTGCGGAGTGGGTTTTAAATGCGCTGGGCAGCAGTTACATCACTCCTGGGGCGTTTCATTTTCCAAGACGGAACAATTCTTTATTATTATTATGGCTGGTATTTTTCTTTGACCTTATCATTCAGATGCAGGTTTCCACATTCAAGAGTTCGGGAACTTTTCTGGCTCTCATGATTGATGAGGTATTCACATATCCAGCAATCATCCGAAGAGCAAAAAGACCCGAAGACTATTGAACGATCAACCTTTTCTGAACAAGATAAGCTCGGGGGCTACTGTTGAGGCCATAATACCAGGGTGCCCGATCACGAGGATTACCGACTACCGACTCCAAACCGAACAAGACTCCGAACAAGACACGACGACCAGATCGCAGAAGGGAAGCCCGAAGATAGTTAGAGTCCTACTAGGTTTAGGTCTGTTTTGTCTTGTAAGGCACGTCTCCCTGGATATAAAAGCGGGGATCCTGTCCATAGAGGGTATTCCAATCATTGTTCATTGATCCACAAGTCCACCCGAGGGTACTTGTTACGCATTGTAATCTGTACTCGACGAAATAATACAAGCAGCAACTGGACGTAGGGTTATTACTCGATCTCGAGGGCCCGAACCAGTAAAAATCCCGTGTCTTTCTGTTCATCACCGTGATCAATCTTCGCACAAAGCGGGGTGCCTGCCGGACAAATATCTGACGAGTACAACCTCGACACTAATGAAAAGGGGAAGTGTAAAGTGCTTACATCGGACCACGCCAAGAGTTCTGGTGCCGTTGATCCTGCGGTTCAAGTTACAGTTGAAGAGCTATGGAGGAATCATCAGGCATTCGGGCGTGAATCTAGCGCTCCTGGTGGATATCGGCCACGTGTGACTTCCCAGATGCTGATTAACAAATACAAGAGGCAGCAAGCAGCAGCCCGAGCGTGGGAAGAACGTGAGGAACGACGACGTCGGAGGCGTGAGTATCAGGAGAGGCGGCTTGATGAAGAGTTTGATGGTCAGTGCCGACATGACGATAGGTCCGATCGCCGACGCCGACATGATGATAGGTCCGATGGCCAGCGCCGATATGATGATAGGTCCGATGACCGACGCTGGTATGATGACAGGTCCGATGCCAGGCGCTGGATTGATAATAGAGTTGATGACCGTCGTCAATATGGTCATAGGTCTGATTGGTATGCGGACAAACACCGGGCTTATGACCGGTACGAGCAAGATGATGATCACTGGGGTTGTCCTTTCTTCGTATACTGCTGGAATGAGAAGCTCAGATTGCCGTCAAAAGCGGATTGTCCTGAATGCAGTTTCCAATATGAAGAGTACAGAGCTTCCAAGAGAGGTCGACGATCAGTTCATGAATGGATCGGCGTCAGAATAGATGATCGTCATCAAAGAGATGAAGGCCGAGTTAATACTCATGGCCACAAAAATGAAGGCCGGGCTGATGCTCATGGCCCTGAAAAAATGGAAGATAAGGCTCCAGTTCAGAATCGGACTGAAGAACCTCCAATGAGGCCTGGACAGTGGTGCCCATCAGGGATTTCTAAATCCAAGAAGAGACGTGTTCAGAGGTTGCGCTATAATGAGCAGATTCGGGAGCAGGAATTGGCAAAAGAAAAGAAGGCATGGCGCATCAAGATGGCCGATAATGATGAAGCAAGCACATCGGCCGCAATAAACATGGTTTTGATGTTGCCTTCTGATTTTGCTGCTCCTGATGAACAGGACGACCATGAGGTTGATTATGAACTGGAAGAAGCCGCTGCATGCTTGGTTCTTGATTCAGAGAAGGCGGTCTTTGAAAAGCCAAATGCAAATGGGTATCGGCATCTGAAGCCTCTGTACATCAAGGGATACGTTGATGGAAAGCCGATGACCAAGATGTTGGTTGATGGAGGAGCTGCTGTCAATCTCATGCCCTATTCTACATTTCGCAAGTTGGGTAAAGGGATTGATGATTTGATCAAGACCAATATGACGCTCAAGGACTTTGGTGGGAACGTGTCAGAGCCTCGGGGGGCAATTCATGTTGAATTGACCATCGGCAGCAAGACATTGCCGACCACCTTCTTTGTGATTGATGGCCAAGGTTCTTACAGCATGCTCCTCGGACGTGATTGGATCCATGCCAATTGCTGCATCCCATCCACAATGCATCAATGTTTGATCCAATGGCAAGGCAATACTGTGGAGATCGTCCCAGCTGATGATTCGGTTAGCATTGCTACAGCCGAGTCAACGATTTGGGAGTTTGAAGGAGTTGAATGCTTGTCAGGAAAAGCATGGGATGGTGACTTCTTCAAGGTGTCCGATCAAGGACTAAAGCCGATCCAAGCAGTCGGCTCTGAAACATTGTTTTAAATGGATGATTATATAGAAGATCTTGAAGACCGAAGTGAGTTCGGCAAACTAGGATTTGGATTTACGTCGGCTGATGAATTAGAAGAAATAGATATAGGATCTGGTGATAGACCAAGGCCGACGTATATCAGTGCTAAATTGGATCCCGAGTATAAACAGGAGTTAATAAAACTTTTGAAAGAGTATTCTGATTATTTTGCTTGGGAATATTATGAAATGCCAGGTTTAAGCCGTGATATTGTTGAACATCGGCTACCCATCAAACCAAGGTATCGACCACATAAGCAGTATCCAAGGAGGTTCAAGACTGAGATGCATGAACCAATTAAGGCCGAAATAACGAAGCTATTTGAAGCTAAGTTTATCAGGCCATGTCGATATGCTGAGTGGGTATCAAATATAGTTCCTGTTTATAAGAAGAATGGAAAGCTGCGTGTTTGCATTGATTACAGGAATTTGAACAAGGCAACCCCGAAGGATGAATATCCGATGCCGGTGGCCGATATGCTTGTTGATGCAGCATCAGGCCATAAAGTGATGAGTTTCCTGGATGGTAATGCTGGTTATAATCAGATTTTCATGGCAGAAGAAGATATTCCCAAAACCGCATTCCAATGTCCAGGTGCTCTCGGTTTATATGAGTGGGTTGTTATGACTTTTGGTTTGAAAAATGCCGATGCTACTTATCAACGTGCTATGAATTATATTTTTCATAGGTTGATCGGCAGGATAGTCGAAATCTACATTGAAGACGTGGTAGTCAAATCAAAAGGTTATCAAGAACATTTGGCTGATTTGAAGGAAACGCTGGAGTGTACGAGGCAACATGGATTGAAGATGAATCCACTCAAGTGTGCTTTTGGCGTATCGGCCGGCCAATTTCTCGGTTTCTTGGTGCATGAGAGAGGAATTGAGGTGAATGATCGGAACCGCAAGGCGATTGATGATATTGAACCTCCAGCAAACAAGAAGGAATTGCAGAGTTTGATTGGAAAGATTAATTTTCTGAGGAGATTTATATCAAATTTGTCGGTCCGATTAGAGGCATTTACTCCTCTATTAAAGCTGAAAAATGAAGAAAAATTGGTGTGGGACCCTAAACATCAAAAGGCATTAGATGAAATCAAGCAGTATTTAGCATATCCGCCAGTTCTTATTCCACCATAGAAGGGTAAGCCCTTCAAGCTTTATTTATCGGTTTTTGATCATGCAATCGGTTCTGTTCTGATTCAAGAAGTTGATGGGAAAGAACGAGTTATATTCTATTTGAGCCGAAGATTGCTAGATCCTGAGACTCGGTACTCATATGTGGAGAAGCTTTGCCTTTGTTTGTATTTTTCTTGTACAAAGCTAAGGCATTATTTGTTATCGGCCGAGTGTACTGTGATCTGTAGAGAAGATGTGATCAGGTATATGCTATCGATGCCAATCATGAAAGGAAGAATTGGCAAGTGGGTTTTTGCTCTGACGGAGTTTGATCTCAGATATGAATCGGCCAAAGCGGTAAAAGGACAAATAATGGCTGATCTAGTTGCTGATCGCTGTGGACCTAGCAGTGACGCTGTTGAGCAAGGCACTTTGGAGCTTGATGTATCTGGTCCGATGAAAAGGGTCGATATGATTGACGCGGTTCCATGGACTATATTCTTTGATGGTTCTTCTTGCAATGATGGTTGTGGAATCGGCCTGGTTATTATTTCGCCTCGGGGGGCAAGGTTTGAATTTGCTTTTCCAATTGAGAAATGCACGAATAATCAGGCGGAATATGAAGCATTGATGAAAGGTCTCCAGATTCTTAAAGAGATCGGCGCTCAGTTTATTGAGGTATTTGGAGATTCTTTGCTGATTATCAATCAATTACTCGGCAAATATGATTGCAAGATGGATGCTCTTTTATCTTATTTCGAAAGATGCCGAGATTTGATTAGTCAATTCGCCTTGGTAACTCTTAAGCATGTTCCAAGACATCATAACGAGGAAGCAAATCGGCTGGCGCAAAAGGCGTCTGGCTATCGGCCCACGTCCGATGTGATGGTGCAGGAGATACCAGAAGGGGATTGGAGGAAAGAAATCGTTGAATATTTGAGGAATCCTTCTATCAAGACTTCCAGAAAAATACGTTATAAGTCGATCAGACATGTCTTGGTTGAAGGAGTTCTTTATTTTCGCTCGATTGATGGAGTCCTGTTGAGATGTATCGGACCTGAAGAAGCCAAGGTTTTGATGGGAGAAATTCATGAAGGAGTTTGCGGGGCTCATCAATCGGCGTTCAAGATGAAATGGATGATAAGAAAGAATGGGTATTATTGGCCGACGATTTTAGAAGATTGCTTTGAATATTATAAAGGATGTCAAGAGTGTCAAAGATATGGAAATATTCAAAGGGCTCCAGCATCGGCAATGAACCCTGTTATCAAGCCATGGCCGTTTAGAGGTTGGGGAATTGACTTGATCGGCCAAATTTTTCCACATTCAAGCAAGGGGCACAAGTTCATATTGGCAGCAACGGATTATTTCACCAAATGGGTTGAAGCTATTCCTTTGAGAGAGGTGAAGTCAAAGAATGTTATTGAATTCGTTAGAGAACACATTATCTATCGATTTGGAATTCCACAGACGATCACAACAGATCAGGGTACGATGTTTACATCGGACGAATTCAAAAATTTTGCTGCTGATATGGGTATCAAGCTTCTTAATTCATCGCCGTATTATGCACAAGCCAATGGCCAAGCTGAAGCCTCCAATAAAAGTTTGATCAAGCTGATTGATAGAAAGATTGAGGAATATCCAAGAAAATGGCATATTGTGCTTCCTGAAGCTCTATGGGCATATCGAATGGCTTGTCATGGATCGATCAAGGTTTCTCCGTATGAATTAGTTTATGGACATGAAGCCGTTCTTCCATGGGAGATTCGTACTGGATCAAGGCGAATCGAGCTTCAGGATAAACTGAAGGCCGGCGAGTACATGGATCTCATGAATAGTGAGTCCGATGACTTGGCTGTTCGTCGGCTACGCGCTCTTGAAAATATTGAGGCCAATAAACTCAGAGTTGCGAGACATTATGATAAGAAAGTTAAGGGGAAAGAATTCAAGGAGGGCGATCTTGTCTGGAAGGTTATTCTGCCAATTGGTTCTAAGGATCCCAAGTATGGCAAGTGGTCACCAAACTGGGAAGGACCCTATCAAGTCGTCCGATGTGTTCCTGGAAATGCTTATATTCTACAAACACTTGAAGGAGAAGTGTTTCCTAAAGCATTAAACGGGAAGTATTTGAAGAAGTATTACCCTAGCATTTGGGTAAACTCATAAAGCCGATGCTATGCGTCAGGCTAGAAAGCCGATGGGAAATCGCCTCAAGAACAAAAATAAAGAGCCGATGCGATATGCATCGCCTTAAGGGCTATATACAAACAGAGAAAAGTATATTACATCATCAAGCCGCTCGATGGCGGAGCAGGCTGCTGGAAAAGGGATTGCATATATATTCATATATTTCTCATACAGAAGGATTTCAGAAGATAAAAGGATCTAATAGGCGCCGATGTACTTTGTTCATCATTGCCAGAACAAAACTAGAAAAAGAAGGGCAAAAGGAAGCGCAAGTTTGAGGAGATATCTTCTTCCTTGAGTCGAAGAAATCCGCTCTGGATGCAGTCCCTTGAAGAGCGCGCCGGTGGACCGGTGGCTTTGCCCCAGCTTGTAAAGGGCACTCTATTACACCCCTCTGAAAAACCTTCCCTTGGTGAACCATGGAGGAACCTCACGAGGATTCTTCTAGCAGAAGTTCCACATGGATTCACTGCAGGATCAGAAAAGGGGGGAGTGCCCTATACTTCTTCACGAGAATTCTTCTAGCAGAAGAGGAGAAAGGAGTCGGATCCTGTATCAAACAGAAGGAGTTTGTGTTCTATCATGGGTATTAGCTGCGCCATGGCTAAGGGATGGTAGAAGAAGAGGACCTGAGGCTAGTATTTATAGCCGGCGGACGATGGAAGCATTGAAAGAGAAATGGAATCCAAGGGGTGCTCGTGGAAACCGTCCAAATGAAGAGCAGTATTCTCATGGAGATAGGCATTGATTCAGAGCTGCTGTAATTGAAGGAGGAGTGTCTTTTGAGGAGCTACATTGAAGGGTCGTTTCGTCTAGGTCAATAGACGCATGGATACCCGTGAGGTAAATGCAGGATCCGTGTGCTATTCATTGTCAGAGATATTATTGCTCGGGAGAGAGGAAGGAGAAGATAAGCTCTGCAGGGATGGAAAGCTTCAGCGCGAAAATCGGTGGAGGAGTTATGGTGACAGATACGAATTTTGGAACAAAATGATATTTTATTCCAAAATTGGGGGGCATGTGTTGACACCAGATTTTCGCACCTGACATGTTGAGTCAGATGGTGACGTGGTAAGGTTGAGGCTGTACAGTGGACCCATTGACTGGTCAAAGCCAGAGGTGACAGAGAAGGAAGCCGATGCTGAAGAGGAGTTCGATGAAGCAGGAGTCCGATCCGATGACGAGTACAGAAGGAAAGACGCGTCGGCTAAGATGGAAACGTATCAGATCCGGGGACTATTTCCTTTTCAGAAGGCGTATGAGAGTCCCGTTGTATCTTAAGCTTAGTTTGTTTTGTTCGCTAGTTAGTCTGGTCCGATCAGGACTCTCCATGACCAGGGTATAAATATGAACCCTCGTCCATTGTAAAAACTATTCTCACAATCAATACAACCCGGCTTCACGCCAAAACCTTAGTAGTAGTTACCGACGAAAGCTCATTGGTGGACGGGCTGCATCAGTTCTGATCTCCGGCTTACCAGTAAGTTAGTCAATTTATCGAACTAGTATAGGCTTTGAATTGAGGCGCATCGCCCTTTCTCGTTTATACTGTTCAACCGATTTATCTCTGGATAATCAAGATTGATATAGATTCCCTACGTCGGAGCTAGATCAATATTGATTATTCAACAGATTATCGTTATCGGATTACACTTTAAGCCTAGATTCCCTACGTCGGAGCTAGGTATTAAGATTAGTCTAGATTCCCTACGTCGGAGCTAGAATAATCTTGGTTACTAAAGGTAGTCTTTGCGGTTTGTTGAAGTTGCTAGATTGGTTTAGATCTACGCCATGTGAATCAATTCTACTTCTTCGACGGCTTTGAGCATTGGTCTTGGTCCGATTTAAGCAATATTTATCTTACAGTATCGTTCTAGGTCCGATCTTGCTTTGTGGTTTAATCTAGTTGTTCTTTGAGCATTGTACTGGTGTAGATTCCCTACGTCGGAGCTGGATCTTTACAATGCGATTAGATTAATCTTTGACTGTCATGCTTGGTTTAGATTCCCTACGTCGGAGCTAGATTCATCTTGATTAGTCAAAGGAAGCTTTGGTTATGCCTTATTGCTATTTGAATGTTAAGTGTGGTGTAGATTCCCTACGTCGGAGCTGGATCTTGCTTAATTATTTGATAGCATATCTTAGAATCAGAACGAACCTGTTACTGTTTTACATGCTTATTTGCTTAATCTGATCAACACCTGTGCGAGCATCTTGTCTAATTGACAGGTTGATGAATTGAGTCAGATTATCTAGCTATCCGATCTGATCATAGTTAGAGAAATCTAGATTCTCTACGTCGGAGCTAGATTTCTCTGCAAAGGCTATAGTCCGATCGGTTGGTTAGATGGTCCGATAAGATGAGTCAAACTGGCAACTAGGCAAGATGGACAATGTATCGGCTTACACTTTGCTTATTTAATATCTTGTTTAAAGACATAGCTGATCCATTATTTTACATATTGGCCTTACTTTACGCTTTATTTTATTATTCAAAGGCTAGTCTGTAATGTCAATCAAGGTCCGATCCTGATTGGTCCGATTCTGAAGTCCGATCTGATGTCTGATTGAGGTCCGATCACTCGGTCCGATTGACGTCATCAGTGAGGTCCGATTTTGAGGTCCGATCGGTATCGGCCGATACGTGTCTGATTGGGTCTTGGCTAAAATTCGACGTTACTCCATCGTCTGAAATAGAGCCGGCACAATCAAAGAGTAATTTAACTGTTTTATTCCCTTGTCAATTTCAGGTCAAATTGACTAGCACGCTGCGAACCTGAACTGGAGTGTAGACTGGCACTGGAGCGAAGCAGACTCTCCCCGGTCATCGTGTGCTGCACGCGGGAGATACGACCGCCGATTTTCCGCGTCAACATGGAGTAACAATCAAGGAAGCATAGGAGTACGCATCCGGCGGTGGAGTCAACGACTTGGTCGATGCGGGGTAGGACGAAGGGGTCCTTAGGGCAGTGCCTGTTGAGATCCATGTAGTCAACACACATTCTCCATTCATTATTCTTTTTTCTTACAAGGACTGGGTTAGCGAGCCAGTCGGGGTAAAAGACTTCTCTAATGAACCCGGCAGCTAACAGCCTTGTAATCTCTGCCCTAATGGCCTCCTTGCGGTCCTGCGCGAAGCGTCGGAGCTTTTGGCGAACTGGCTTGGCGTTCGCGTCAACCTTCAAGGAGTGCTCGACCACCTCCCTCGGAACACCCGGCATATCTGATGGAGTCCATGCAAATGTATCGGCGTTGTCCCGGAGGAAGGCGACGAGCGTGCTTTCCTATTTGGGGTCGAGCCCTGATCCGATCAGGGCGGTTTTGGAGGAGTCGGAGAGCCCAAGTGAGATAGGGCGCACT
>CM014277.1:64386962-64417880 GCA_004135705.1 Alloteropsis semialata
GCGCGCCGTCGCGCCCATCCGGCTCGTCCGACTGGTGGGCCTCCCGACTGGTGGGCCACCCAGTCTGACAAACCGATCCAGTTGCACTCGGACTGGGCCACCCCTTGCTGGTTGGGCCAATCCGCCTTCTGGGTACCCCCGGGGGTCTACCCCCGACACCAACGTCTTGCCGTTCCCTCAACGCCAAAAGAAGCCATCGGCAGACGAGCAATTTGCCAGGCTTGTATAAGTCATTCAGAAATTAAATATACATGTGCCACTGTTGGATGCTCTGCAGGTGCCGACCTACGCCAAGTATTTGAAGGACATACTGAACAACAAATGCCCACTCCCAAGTACAGAGGTCGTAAAGTTAACAGAGGAGTGTAGTGCAGCCATCCTAAACAAGGTTCCAGAAAAGAAGAAGGATCCTGGGTGTCCTACCATCACTTGCACAATCGGGACCCAGCGCTTCGAGCACGCACTCTGCGACTTAGGGGCAAGCGTCAGCGTAATGCCAAAGGTAGTTTTTGACCACCTTAATTATACTACCTTGTCCCTGACTCCCATGAGATTGCAGTTGGCCGACTCTACGGTCCGCCACCTAGAGGGGATAGCCAAGGACATTCCGGTGCGCATCCGGGATTGCTTCGTCCCTGTCGACTTCGTGGTGCTGGACATGGACGTGAGCAATGACTCGTCGCTCATCCTAGGGTGACCCTTCTTGAGCACTACGGACGCTCACATTAATGTGGGTGCTGGAAAGCCCTTCTTGAGCACTACGGACGCTCACATTAATGTGGGTGCTGGAAAGATCTAGCTCCACATTAATGGGAAGAAGGAGAAGTTTGACTTCAGGCCAAAAGTGGAGCAATGCTCCATGATCAAAATCAAGTATGGGAGGAACAGTCAGAATGTCAAGGAGGTGGAAGTCACACCTCCAGAAAATGACAGCTTGATCAAGTTCATGGAGAAGTTCTGGGAAAATGACTTTCCCATCCGGTACCATGCCAAGAACAAGAAGCCTGCACGAGGTGCGAAAGCACAGGCAAAGAAGACACCGGAATAAGCTGTTGACCGCCAGAAGAAGGTGAAACAGGTATGGTGGGTTAAATCATCGTATCCTCATCTCCAGGGTCAGATGTTGCTTCTTCAAGCTAATCCAACAGAGGAGACGTCATCACTCGATGACGTAAAATACGAGTCCTGCGCCGATAGGTTCATCGGTATCAACAAAACAAGCTTGGGAGAGGAGCCCCAATCAGGTAAGTTCAGGTAAGTATTAATAAATAAAGTTTTCTTTCAGAATAAAGTTAGTAAATGAGAGCTATTTAGGTTAGTCCCTTAATGTCATAAGTGTTTGCTAAGGTCTTTATTGTGGATATGATAAATAGTTGCTCTTATTTCTCTGTTGTACCTATGTTTCAACCTGCTATTCTCCTAAGCTTGCTGGTTGAGCATGATCTTCCCTGTTATCTTGTCTGTCTGTGGGTAGCATATGCAAGCTCTAGTCTAGGTTGTTGTTGGCTATGATATGATAAGACCAGAGTTACCTTAAACTTATACCAATCTAGACTTGATAACCGGGGTTTTCTTTTAAAAAAAAAGAGTTCCTTATGGTGATTCAAATTCCTACCAAAGCTCATATTGTTTAAACCCCTATAAAAGCTACTTGTTGTTGCATTGAGTTTTGTCAAGGTCATTGTGATTCTCAGAAGATTAACTTCATGCTTTTAAAACCAAGATCACGCACATGCCACAGTATACATGTTGTACTTCTACTATGGAAGCAAGCATGATACTCATTGTCGACGCTCGTTATACGTACACTTTTAGTGCTATTTAGGTGGTGGTTTTGGACTAATTCATACACTAACCCGCCACTTGGCACTTGAAATAACCCCGTTTTCGTATATGTGTTGTGTTTTGTAGTATATTGTGTTTTTGCAGGAAAACGGCCCAATTTGAGGCATTTATATTTATGGCCCAAAACTAACTACGAGCCCAAAGGAATCGAGCCTAGCGGAGGGAGCCTAACCAATGGACCATATAGGCTTTCATAGCCCAACTCATGATCCTAGGTGTCCACATTCAATGAACCTTGGGTATGAGAGACTTAAGCATGAACGAATTGAAGATTTGGAAAGTTATCCACGAGATCAAGGCAACCTCAGAGATATTCGCGCAGTCTAAGACAACATGATCTTTTGGTGCAGATTTGGAGATCTAAATGGCCTCTAATGACAAAATGTTGAATACCAAAGTTGTAGCCATCGTCGAGATCTTCAAGTTGGACAAATGGAAAGCATAATTTGGAATATGGAGCTAGGAGATATGGCCCTCGAAATGCATGCTGCGCAGAGAAGTCCAGAATCAGACAGATTATCTTCCAGCGCGATTTTGGGGATCTTAACTTCATTTCCAAGGAAACTCATAATAACCATAAGTTGGAGATAATTTCGTGCTACACAATTTAGAATCTGAGTTTGCCCTATTTGGAGTCCGGACGACGAAGATATGACATCGGGAAGGCAGGGCTGCGAATTAGGAAAATCTGGGTGAGTCGAGTCAAATCTTATGGAAACCAAGTTTGCTTGACTCTCAAGCAAAAATCTCATTTAAGGAAAGGTGGAGCACGCCCCAAGGCACCCCTAGGGTATAAATACAACCCCCTAGGCACCCTCAAGAGGGGAAGATTCAGATCCATCTACCACAAGTCGATGCGAAGAGGGACACATACCGAAGGAAGCGGACAGCCGCTGCAAGTCCTCGAGGTTGCCTAGGAGATGGCTTAGGCCATGCCCTAGCCGCCATGGTTGGTCCTGCGTGGTGAAGCCATGGCGGAGTTCCGGAGCCATGCCTTGAACTCATCAAGGTATATGTACATTCGATGGTGATATCAATCTACTTGTCTTGTTTACTTTGATCTTCTAAGATGCATGCTTTCTCTCATATGTTCTTAGTAGGAATAGATCTAATCATGGTGATTAGTTTATGCCCTGCGGATACATCTTAGTAGTGCGTAGGAAGTCGACATGATTATCTTCGTGTGGTGACAGCATGCGGGAAGGAAAAGGTCGAACGATTGCATAATTTTGAGTAAGATCGACGGTGAGTACCATGGGAGTTGTTGCGCGGCCACCAAGGAGGAGGAGCTTCGAGTAAAGAGCACTTGGAGGGCGTTTGACATAAAGCTTTGGGAAACCTTAGGCGTTGACGCGCACCTAGCAAGGGCACCCATGGGAAAGTTCTTAGAGATGACTCTTTATCTTTGTACGAGATTAGATTGATTATCGCTTTGGCCGAAGTTGTAACTAGAAGACGGTAGGCTTGTGCTACCTTTGGTCGTGTTACCTCGTGTCGTGGGCTTGTGATCCATTCATTACATTCATCAACTTCACACACATATTTAACCTCGTATGCAATCTATGCTTCATGATAGGATTAGATCCGTTTGGCTAGATAGAAAACCCTAGATAGTTCTTTGTCGATCTATGGATTCATAAACCTTGGGAATACTCTAAGGAAAAAGCTACCAACAATCCGTGCGTTTGCGGTTCACAATTGGCGCATCTAAGGACCGTCAACAAGCTTTTCTGGCGCCGTTGCCGGGGATTGGCAACACGAACCCTAGGGTGATCTATCTAATTTTTTGGACTAACCCTAATTTTATTATTGCATATATCCTGTGTTTCTTGTTTGTGTCCAATGAATGCAAGTAAAATCCTAGACACAAAGCGATCGAGAAGTTCTCAACATCCGGACTTTCCAAGTCCAAATCTCGCTCAAACAAGTTGATGGCTATGTCAAGTTCCGCTCTTTAGTGGTAGGTGCTAACTTTTGTTAGTGGCCCATCATCCGCTATCGAGCCCACACCCAAAATAAGTGAAGATGAACCAGGTATGCCACTGTGTTAATTAATTTAAAGACTAATGTTTCTTGGAGATTTGTTTGTCTAAGCTATAGGTGATGCATCATGCCCCGAAAAAGTCATGAGATCTGATCATCAACATCTCTAGAAGGTTGCTGTTGAGACCAGTTTTTAGCCCATGATTAGAGAAGTACCTTGGAGGAAAATTAGAAAATATGAAGCTCCATCAAATCTTCTTGCCAACGCATCAAGAATCATAAGTTTTAGAGATCGGTGCAAGGAGTTATGGTAAAATCTTTCAACACTACGCGTTCTGAAATCTGTTCGGGACAGAGCGCAGTGCAGGAGTAAAACAAACATAACTTTTTCTTCCGGAGTCCGTTTAGAGTGAATGAGCACTCATTGGAAAGGAAATTTGATGCACATTTCAATGGAGTAGAAGTTTGGTACATATTCTGCATTGGACGAAGATCAATTCAATAAAGAAGAGACAGCAGCAAACAACCGAGAAGGTGATGATGATATCAAGGGATGATTGGAGGTCCTTATGCACGAAAGATGATGATTTGAAGTGGATCAAGACTGGAGGAAACAGGATTAGAAGCACCATGACGCCACCAATCTTCTCCAGTAGGATACTCAAGAAGCTTCTAATTGAGTGGTGCTACCAACGAAGGAAACCGCTTAGATCATTGACACAAAACACAAGAGCCACCCATGATCCCGGCACCTTGGGTAAAGCAAGAACTATAGAGAAGACACATAATTGGAATGCCACTCGCTGGTGAATCAATGGTGATAACCTTGATGCCTAAGGATGCACAACACGACGCTCCAAAGACCATAAGATCAAGATCATCAATATCTCAGGATCAATTCACGAGAAGGTACTGTCCGCATCAAAATTCTGCATAACCTCTGAAGAGAACAACATAATACTTTTGTATATTTAAAAGCCTCATGAAGTTCCGGTTCCAACGAATCAAGAACCAAGTCAATCGGAGATTCCTACAAGCGGTTATGATCAAAACATCGAAGGTCGTGCATTCTGCAAATTTTCTGGACAGCACGCAGTGCTAAAGTAAACTAGGCATAACTCTCTCGTTTGAACTCCGTTTAAGATGAATGACCACTCGTTGGAAAGGTAATTTTATAAACTTTTTAATAAATCTATACTTTGGTATATGTTCTGTTCTATACACAGGGAAAAATCCATGAAGAAGAGGCAAGAGCAACTTGATGAGAACAAGGTAGAGGAGATAACGATGACAACAATGAAGAGAAGCTTAGGCAATGCTTTCATCAAGCATACATGATCAAATTCAGAAGCTAAGAACAAATAAAGACCCCAAGAACATTGGCATATGAAGACACAAGCCGGCGACATTCGATACATGAAGATGTTTAAAACAAACTATGATGGATTACAAGGGAGACATCAAGCTACATGGATATTTTGGATTCTCGCACAAAAGACCATGGCTTCGCATGAAAATAATCGAGGTGAGAAAGTCTAGCTCTACGACTTTAAATGAAGCGCTTTGCGGGAGGCAACCCGATCTTTTGTTTATTATCTATATAATATGACGGTCTATATTGTGCTCTTTAATCGAATCATCAAGTAACATTGTACCATTGCTCTAATAAATGCCACAACTTTATGTTGTATTATCTAAATGTTATTGAGGGTGCACTTTGTTATTTGATCTTGGAAAACTTGTAGACCCTTTCGTGTGCCTATTGCTAGTAGTGATTAAAGTCTTTTTCTTTGTGTCTTTTTGAGAGAAATATGAAGTATGACACCACCCTTTGATTCTAAACTTGTGGCTAGTTAACTTAGGCTAACTTTTGTTTTGTTTTTAGACCACCATATCATGTCATGTCATTTGGTTCATTCACCTCGTGTTCGCTTCCTACCATGTTGTCTTCACCCTTGCATTGCATTGCATTCTTTGTTTTGATCTAATTTTTTGTTAAACCCACCTATCCATTCGATCATAGCATCATGTATTTGTTAGCTTGGCACTTTCACGAAACTTCATGATGAATGCTTTCATATCTATGTTAATACTTGGTCGGCATTTTCCTTTTGCAATCTTGTCTAAACATGGTGTTTAGACATGATCGCGGACCATCATCATTTAGTTTTGAGAGTCTTGTTAGCATTTACATTGCATTTGTTGGTTTATAAGCTTTGCGATGCGCCTTATTTTTCTTGTGCTATAAAGAAATATTGACCTTGGGATAGACATGGTGTTTTGAACTTGGTTAACAAATCTTTATGACTATAGAGAAATTTGGCAATCTAGTTGTAAATATGGTGTTTAGAACTAGGTTTGAACATTGTCTTTGTTTATATGCTTTCCTCTCATTTGCATACTCACTTTGCACACACGCATACCCATTAGGATTTTATTTTTCTCTAGGTTAATTATGCCACAAGTTAAAGTCTTAGAGATGTCATTGGTTATTGGCATTTGCTTATACTCCCGACCATCACCCCAGGGTAGTTTGTGCGTCTCAATTGTTTTGCAGGCATGACGAAGGAATCCCATGAACTCGTGATCAAAGTTGCAACCAAGATTGTCATCATCTCCAAAGATTTAAAGGGACGCAGCTGTTTTCATCAAAAATCTGCACATGTTCAGAGATGTACAAGAAAGAAAAAGAGGATATTCAGAGACTCCATCAAATTCTCATTCCAACGCATCCAAGATCAATGAATTTGAAGACCCATACAAGAAGATACGACAAAAACATTAGGCGCTGCGCGTTCTGAAATCAGCTCGAGACATATTGCAGTGCTGGAATAAAATTGGCATAACTCACTTGTTCGGAATCCAATTTGGGCAAATGATGACTCGTTGGAAAGAGAAATTTGTGCACTTTACAATGGAGTAATGGTTCAGTACATGTTCTGTTCTGGATGTAGAAAAAAAATTCGTGGAAGATGAGGCAGCAATGAAGATAACGAGCAAGGAGGTGATAACGATACGAGGAACGCTTGGGACCAAGGCTTAATGACAATGGGAAGTGGTTGAAGGAAAATTAAGACAATAAAGGTAAAGAACCATAAAGATGATCTCCAAACATATGACGGAAGGACTTCAATAATCACATGACGGTTCACCATCATTTTCCACACTTAGCATCATGCTAAGCATGGGGGAGGAGTTGTTGGATGAAAAGGAAAAGGCCATATGGAGTACAATGATCATGTTCACCACAAGATGCTCATTACTCTTTTTCCATGCTAAGCACAATGCTTAAGCATGGGGAAGCCGTGCTACACTTCATTGCAAGCATCAAAAAGGACGGTAACTCTTCCTCAACTTTCTCTTTGTTCATCTACTTCTTAATGCTTGTATATATGTATGCCATCGACCATAGGTTAGAAACCTTTGTATATCTCTCTAGTTAATAATATGGCTACTAGGAGGACAACCTAGTTTTGTTTTTGTTTTCAATAAATAATGATCACCCTCACTTTGCGCTCACCACGATGACATTATTTGAATGCTTTTGCTTATGGAAAAGTGATGAAAGTTGCCGCTTTGTTCTACCAACATGATGTTGTATATGACTTGACTATTTGCTCTCTATTAAATGATCTTAAATTGACTAAATACGGGCTCTTTTATTTGTGGAGGTTAAATGACTAAATTCTAGACCCACATATTCCTTATGTTACTCTTTGATTTAAGTTTACCAATGACCTTGCACCTTGTATTGTTTTATTTAAAACTTGATTCTTATGCTATCTACATTCGTGAATCTCTTACAAAGTTCTATCTACCAAAGACTTTACATATACATGATCTTTCATAATGAAACCCTTAGAATTGCAAACTTATATTTTGATGAGTTAGATTAAGATTGATTTCTATGGTTCGAGACTAAGAAGCTGGCCATTCCTTTTTGCGTACCTTCCTTTTGCTAGCCTTTCTATCCATGCATTGTGAGTTTCTACACTGGAAACTTCGCAAACTTCGCTGGATATCCACCCAAAAACCCATATATCTTTTTTTTGTGATTACCTCCTTGACCACATCCTACAATTGAGTATGGATCATTATCTCGAAGAAAACTCAGGAGAATCAAGAGCTTAATTCGGAGAACATCAATTTGGGAGGCAAAACTCCCTGAAGATTCAAATGATTTTCTCGAAGGTCAAGATGGATTTTGTGTACTTACTTAAGCAATTATCGACCCTCACTTCTATGCTCGAGGACGAGCAATTGTTTAAGCATGGGGGGAGGATGCTGAGTAAGTACTATGTTGCAAGAAGTTCTTAGGAGCAAAAAGAAAGAAAAATGTCGAAAAAGAAAAAAAGGAAAGAAAAGAAACAAAGATGAGAGGAAAAAAATGAAAGAAAGAAAAAAATAGAAATAATGCTCCTTAGTTCTTTTAGCTTCATCAAATTCGAAGTGCTTTGAAGACAGTTCCATGCTTAATTTTCCAACCATGTGCAATCCGATAACGAGGACTCTATTTGTGCCTTGGGATCATCCGCTTGTCATTTGCACATGTCCACCTATCTAAATGTGTGTGTTCCATCCCTCTATCTTTCCAACATTTATTCTCCATGGCCTTTTTGACTAGTCTCGGTAATTCCAATAGATCTCTCTCTTAGTTTGACAATACTTCAAATATAATGTTTTGCTAGGATTGTTTTTACCTACCAAGCTCCACATAAGCCTTCCACTTTCATATATGAGTAGAATAGGATGAAAATAATCTAGTATAGGCTTGAGCGACTTGATGAGATGAGTGTTTCCATGAACTATTGCAAGAGAGCCTCACTTATGTTAGATATGCATCTTTTTGAAAGCTCTTCACGATGGAACAAGGTAAAGGTCTGAAGTTCGCTTAAGTTCAAGAGCATTGCATTTATTTTAATTGTGGCATGCTCTTTATTGCTAGTCTATCTTCCATAATGTAAAGTAGCCGGTCACAACTAGAACTTTAAATGCTAAACACTTGGGAGAGCAATGTGTCTTGTTGTGTATAACTAAGTGCAGGGAAGACATTGAAGGCAATGCTAATTTTCTAGCTAACCAAAGATCCTGGACTTACTCGAGGATGAGCAAGGTATAAGCATAGGGGGATTGTTGACGCTCGTTATACGTACACTTTTAGTGCTATTCAAGTGGTGGTTTTGGACTAATTCATATACTAACCCACCACTTGGCACTTGAAATAACCCCATTTTCGTATATGTGTTGTGTTTTGGAGTATATTGTGTTTTTGCAGGAAAACGGCCTAATTTGGGGCATTTATATTCATGGCCCAAAACTAACTACGAGCCCAAAGGAATCGAGCCTAGCGGAGGGAGCCCAACCAATGGACCATATGGGCTTTCATAGCCCAACTCATGGTCCTAGGTGTCCACATTCAATGAACCTTGGGTATGAGAGATTTAAGCATGAAGGAATTGAAGATTTGGAAAGTTATCCACGAGATCAAGGCAACCTCAGAGATATTCGCGCAGTCTAGGACAACATGATTTTTTGTGCAGATTTGGAGATCCAAATGGCCTCTAATGACAAAGTTGTAGCCATCGTCGAGATCTTCAAGTTGGACAAATGGAAAGCATAATTTGGAATTTGGAGCTAGGCGATATGGCCCCTGAAATGCATGCTGCGCAGAGAAGTCCAGAATCGGACAGATTATCTTCCAGCGCTGTTTTGGGGATCTTAACTTCATTTCCAAAGAAACTCATGAATACCATAAGTTGGAGATAATTTCGTGCTACACAATTTAGAATCTAAGTTTGCCCTATTTGGAGTCCGAACGAGGAAGATATGATGTCGGGAAGGCAGGGCTGCGAATTAGGAAAATCTGGGTGAGTCAAATCTTATGGAAACCCAATTTGCTTGACTCTAAAGCAAAAATCTCGTGGAAGGGAAGGTTGAGCATGCCCCAAGGCTCCCCTAGGGTATAAATACAACCCCCTAGGCACCATCAAGAGGGGGAGATTCAGATCCATCCACCACAAGTCGACGCGAAGAGGGGCACATACCGAAGGAAGCCGACGGCCGCCGCAAGTCCTCGAGGTTGCCTAGGAGATGGCTTAGGCCATGCCCTTGCCGCCATGGTTGGCCCTGTGTGGTGAAGCCATGGTGGAGTTCCGGAGCCATGCCTTGAACTCATCAAGGCATATGTACATTCGATGGTGATATCAATCTACTTGTCTTGTTTACTTTGATCTTCTAAGATGCATGCTTTCTCTCATATGTTCTTAGTAGGAATAGATCTAATCATGGTGATTAGTCTATGCCCTGCGGATACATCTTAGTAGTGCATAGGAAGTCGACATGATTATCATCGTGTGGTGACAGCATGCAGGAGGGAAAAGGTCGAACGATTGCGTAATGTTGAGTAAGATCGACGGCGAATACCATGGGAGCTGTTGCACGGCCACCAAGGAGGAGGAGCTTCGAGTAAAGAGCACTTGGAGGGCGTTTGACATAAAGCTTTGGGAAACCTTAGGTGTTGACGCGCACCTAGCAAGGGCACCCATGGGAAAGTTCTTAGAGATGACTCTTTATCTTTGTATGAGATTAGATTGATTATCGCTTTGGCCGGAGTTGCAACTAGAAGACGGTAGGCTTATGCTACCTTTGGTCGTGTTACCTTGTGTCATGGGCTTGTGATCCATTCATTACATTCATTAACTTCACACACATGTTTAACCTCGTATGCAATCTATGTTTCATGATAGGATTAGATCTGTTTGGCTAGATAGAAAACCCTAGGTAGTTCTTTGTCGATCCACAGATTGATAAACCTTGGGGGAATACTCTAAAGGAAAAGCTACCAATGATCCGTGCGCTTGCGGTTCACAATTGGCGCGTCTAAGGACCGTCAACATTCATCCATCCACCAAATAAAAAGCTCTATAAAAAAGTATGGTACTCTTCCCTAAAACCTTATTGCAAAAGAGACATGGGCTAATGAAAAAAATATGGACACATGAAGGTCCAAGTATGTAAAAAAAGGAGAGCACATGAAGGCTCTTTGTTCAAAGAGAATAGCCATGTCTCTAATAGCAACTCTTATAATAAGGGAAAGAGGAACCTGCAAAAAAGAGCTATCATTTTTCATGCCATCCACACATGTGCACATCTTGGTTTGAGAGTATGACTTACTTCTCTTTGAATCCTGGTTTTGACTTTACAATATATGCACTGTAAGTAAGCCACATAACTCTCCTAGCACAAACTCCGCCTCAATGAGTGAAATGAGAGTTGAGAGAGGATCTTGGTAAGGAAATACACCACGAGTGACTCGAGAATATCACCTAAGAAACTCTGCCTTTTTGAAAAAAAAATCCCCAAAACCTCCTGTTTGATTGTCAAGCAAGGTAGAAGGCAAGGTGTCTAAGTCATTCTGGCAATCAACCGGCCAAAACAAGGAGAAGCTACTAGCCCCATAAATGGCCAAGGTAATAAGGGAAGTTTATTTTACTAGTTTATTCAATTCTTAGTAGAATATCTTGCTGAACCACTGGTACTTTTGAGGAGTAATGAGGAAGCAACTCCTGATCCACTGAGCCAAAAAGTTCTAGTCTTTGCTCGGGACGAGCAAAGGGCTAAGCTTGGGGGAGTTGTTGACTGTCCTTATAATAAAAATCCGACCGTTAATAGGCTCAGAAAACTAATAGAGATCAGGCATAACTTAGACATTTGTACTCAAATAATGTTGTAGCATGCATATATAGAATATATTTGAGTACAGAGACCTTGGCACAAAAGATGGAGGAAAACGGGCGCAGGCCCAGATCTGCCAACCTGGCTAGGTCGGGCGATCTGGCCCGGCACCCATTCGAGCCAATCTTTCATGCAGGTCAAGAAGCACACCAAGGGATGATCCTTGCCACTGAATCAAGGTCGGTTGAAGTCAAGGATGAGCCACGTGTCACTCGCATGGATTGAAGGGCCCATACCTCAACTCAATTGCACCCAAAACAAGTGTACCCACCTGGAACCGTCATAAGGACCCACCTGGCAGTCAACCAAAGGAGGGTGGGGCCGAAAGGCAGCGGAGCCAGGTCGGCCGACTTGGCCCTGCGGCCGTTTCTCCTCCCCCTTGACCAGTACCTGTCAACCGCCATCAAGAGTACATCTGGACCGTGCATAGCTTAAGGCAGTGCATCCAAGGGTCGGCCGACGCACCCACTTCGGCCGACCTGGGCCCACAGCCAAATGGCCTCAACCGCCTCAGGCTGATTGTCCACCGCCTATGGATGCTATAAATACCTGCAAGGGGCGCCGTATCCAATACACACCAGAAGAATAGCTCTCCTTTGCTACAAACTTAGTCTTAGTCTTAGTCTTAGTAGTGATAGTTCTAGTAGTGGAGCTTCTGAAGGGCTTCCGGAGGAGTCTCGGTAAGTTCTAGAGTTCAGCTTTTGTATCTCTTTACTTACTTATAATACTCTGAGCTTAATGGAAGTATCTTCATACTTATGTTGTATGCTTTCACTTTACTCTACTTACTTAGTATATACTTCTTATGTCTTGCACCTTATCCAAGCTGACATATGCTATGACATTGGCTCAATGTGCCTTATGGTTGCTCTATTTATTTACGTGATAGATAGAGTTGTATTTTATATTGCAAACATACTGTTGAGGGTATCGCTACCCCACGGGTTAGTAGAGGTAGGCGGCAGGTGGTGACAGCCCTGTCCGTCCTTTGTAATCCTGCACGTTCGGGAGATGATATTAGACATTTATGATAAGACGTCCTCCTGTCGTCCCTTGATGAGGGAACCACTGGACACCTCGATATGTCCTCTGTCATATGTCCCTTGTATGAGCTTGTATAGGATAATGTTGTATAACCAAGTCCCATTTGTATGATGCTAATGAACCCTTTATGATCTTTACTAATGTTCTATTACTAACTAAGACTTCTTTAATGGTGAGCAATGATCTTCTGTGTGTCATATTACCCCTACACTTTCATATCATTTATCCCTATCTAGACTATGGTAGATTAATGATGTTGTAAGTAAATACATTGGATGACACCTCTCTTTAACTAAATGCTTTCCCTGCGGATAAACAAATTACAATACTCTGAAATACTCTCAGGTGAAATATTACAACGTACTTTTGTGCGCTTGTAGAATAATGTAAATGTTAAGAAATACCAACATGGATCCAGCCCCGGCGGGCCTGTTCCGGTGAGGCTGCCGGCGTGGTCGATGGCCGGTCGGCGAGACCGTGGGCACCAGCAGCACGAGGGAAGAAGCCAAAAGGCCTCGCCGCTGCCTTCCTTGCAACCGGCGTACTTCTGTCGGATTGCTCAGGCAGCGGCGAGGGGTAGAGCGGAGGAAGGGGCGTGGCGGCGCGGGGATGCCGGTGTCCACCCGAGCCGCCCCGAGAGGAGCGATGCCAGCATTTTTTTTTTCTTCGAAAACCGAAAGAGGACTGTGAACATGAAAGAGTACTGAGGACAATCTCTTTGTGGTTTTAGTAGTTGCGTTAACTTCTTCTGTTGCTCTCAGATGGTAAACATGACTAAAATATCCATTAGAGACAACACACGGTGATAATACTATGAGTGCCCTGCATTTAAATAAATATATCACCCTCAGGCCTCAGCAAGCCGATGCGCCATTCTTTGTCAGAACAGCTCTATCTGTTCTGGACACGCTCGAACACAAATTAAAGCGCAAAACATACACTCAGTTTTTGTGCTGCTATATATGTTGCAGCGTTTTCTGATCAATGTTGCTGAATAAAAAGACTCGAATGTTGCTGAATAAAAAGACTCGAATACAGGGCCAAAAGAGGCCGACATACACGCGCCACGTTCGTGAACGAGCTGCGCCATCCCACAGCCCTGGGACGTGCCGCGCTAGACTCCCTATCGATGACTCGCTCCGTGCGAACAACACGCACGTCAACTGACCCCACTGGACCTGCAGTGACACGATCCAGCGCTTAAAAACTCCCCTGGACACACCAACAAACTTGCACACAGAATTTATTCAACATTCTTGTCAGTTGTCACTCCCAGCATTAATTGGCTGCAGTGGCCTCCCCCTTTTGATCTAAACATGTAAAGGGACACATAAGTTTTAGTTGACAATGTGCTACTCTATTCAGCTCCACAACTATGACAAGCAGCAAACCATTCATTACCTTCAGTGGTAGAGACGTCCTGCCAGCACACAGCCGCTAGCTGCTCACCTTATTCTTTCCCGTATGCCTCTGTGCCGTAGTCGGACAGTGACATTTCTTATCTTCTCAATTTTTCTGAGATCTTCGTTGCACCCATTCTGCTCTCTGTTTTGCCGAAGTTTTTCTATAAGCTCTTCTGATGTTTCTTCCAGATGTAATTTCTCAAGAGAGACGTGAGGTACTCAATACCGTGAGGAAGAAACTTCAGTTCAGGACAGTCTGAAAGCACTAGTTTAACAAGGCCTGCCATTGCACCTTCTTCTATTTCAATTTGGTTGAGCTGTGGGGCTTCCCATATACCTAGAAACCGGAGTTTTGGAAATGACCGTTCAGGAAATTGAAGTCTCTTCCCGTCATAAGCCTTAGCAAGCTGAAGGAAGCTTAAACCTTGAAAAACCAGGAGGCTATTAAATGAGTCTTCATCCAGTTTAGAGGAGTATAAAGACAACTGACTGAGGTTTGTAAGGTGTGACCAGGCTGGGAGAACCTGGGCCATTGATTTCTTTTCCAGCTGCCCGTCCAATACGAGTTTACAAAGAGTTTGAGGTAAACAAATTGCTTCCAGTGGTAACATATCTTCAGCTGACATTGTGATTTGGAGATGAACAAGATGGTTCATTTTCGATATGGCATTGCACAAGTCAGAGGAGTGATTACTTCGGACACTGCTCACAGCAAATGTTCTCAACTCTGTCAAAGATGCAGCATCACGCAGTGTCTCTAAGCTTGCTTTAATGCGTTGCAGAGCATACAGTCCAGTCAAATATCTTATGCCCTTGGGCACCTTAATTCCACCAAAAGGTTCAACTTTCTCAGACTGATAAGCTTCCGATGCATATAGGTATCTCAAATTCCGAAGTTTTACTGTGTTCTTTGGTAAAGATAGGAGCTTAGTACCGTATGCATCCAGTACTTCCAGATTTTTTAATCGTCCGATTGCTTCAGGTAAAATTTCGATGCCAGTATATCGAAGACCTAAAAAACGCAGATTAAACAAATCAAACACCTGATCAGGCAATATTTTCATCGAAACCCCTTGCAGATCCAATGTGGATAACAGAACTGAAGATTCGAGGATAGGCTTCAACAAATTAATATTGACATCATCTTGAAAAACAAGAATTCCACGGAGATATGCTGCTCTAGATTGATTCAATTGTTCCATGTTGCTGCTCTGAATTGATAACCGGCGCCCTTCCTCCGCTATAGATGTCCTAGATCCATCATAAACTGCACCAAAGCGTTCCTTAGCTGTTTTGGTGAGCACAAGTAGACGCATGATATCATGCATTCTACAACTACTCACTCGTCCAAATGAGTTCCTTTCCACTACTTGCAGTAGGCTTCGGTTAATAAGTTCATTTAGGTAGCCCTCTGCTACTTGCTCCAGTGTTCTGTTCCTCTGTTCTTGGATGAATCCAGCAGTGATCCAGTGCCTCATGATCCTCCGCCTGGTTATTAAATAATCCTCTGGAAATAGTGCACAGTACAAAAAGCAATTCTTCAAATCATATGGAAGATCTTCCAAGCTGAGCTCCAGAATAGCATTGACATCAAGGATCATATTATTAGTCAGCTGAATCTCTAATTCCCAGTAAACACTTTCCCAGACAGAATAAGTGGGTTGCTTGCAGGACAGTAAGCGGCCTATGCAAGCAATTGCGATTGGCAGTCCATTACACTTGTCCACAAACTTTTGAGCTAAATGTGCCAATTCATTTGGGCATGTTTTGTTCTGATTTTTCCAAAATGCCTCGTTGCAAAATAGTTGCCACGAGTGGTTTTCTTCAAGGGGCTCCAATCCAATTATACGGTTTCCTGTTGCTAGGAGTGCTACCTCATGGATCCTTGAGGTAATAACAATTCGCCCAACACTATCTGTAGGGAATGCATCCCTTATTTTGAACCACACACCTACAGCCCAAACATCATCTAGAATCAAGATGTATTTTTTACCTTGCAGGAAGGTATTGATGACCTCAACAAGGCTTCTTTTCTCCATGTTGGCAACATCGACTGTGATGCCGAATTCTCTGATGATCTTCTTCAACAAGTCCTCAACCTGATAATTGTTTGAAACGGTTACCCATGCAGCACTATCGAAGTCTAGTTTCACCTTGTTGTAGACATGGGAAATCAATGTTGTTTTTCCCACTCCACCCATCCCCCAAACGGTGGCAATTAAGCTATGCTCCTCTGAATCATCTGTGAGCCACTGCCTTAATAATTTTGTGTTGTTCTCTAACCCCACAAGATTATCCTCTCTTGCAAAATGCAATGATTGGTCCACAGAACCAGCACTGAATCCGGCTTCTTTCTGTGTTCCTCTTATCTCATAGCGGACTTTCCTCTCATTCGCGTCTTTGAGCCTCTGCTTGATTTCTTGCAGTCTGCGCATGAGTCGACGCCATGTTTTGATATGCCTAACCCTCTTGGTTATCTTGGTGGCAAATCCCCCATGCTTGTCTTCCAACTTGTAGGTGAACTCATCAACAACATCCTCAATCTCGAAAGCTAGACCACGGATCTTCTTGACAAAGATGCCGGTGGTCTCATCAGTGTTCTTGACTCTCTCTGCCCCTTGGAGATAGGCCTGCATGCTCTCCAGCTCTTCCTTGACATCAAGGATCTCACCAAAGAGACCCTTCAGGGCAGATGCTTCCTTCCAGATTAAAGATGCGCCTAAGGTCGCTGCCTCGTTCACCAATGCAGCACCAAGCTTGCCAATCAGCACCGCAACGACACCAGCCGCCATGGTGGCTAGCTGTGAGCACTAGCTGACCTGCTAGAGAGAAAGAGAGTAGAATTTTGATCTATGTATCTGAGTAGCACTAAACGAACGGAAATGAATAGATCGAACTTCACCAAGAAAATCAGTAGTGCCTGAACAAAATTGACTGAAGCCATGTCACTAGAACTCCATATATATAGAGATTCAATTCTCAAGCAAACTGGTGATGCTGCTCGCTCATGGAGTTGATCTATGTATCGAGTTGCACAAAACGAACGAAAATGAATGATCAAATTTCACCAAGAAAATTAGTAGTACCTGAACAAAATTCACTGAAGCCAGAGGTCACTGGAACTGCTTAGTGATCCAATTCTCTAGCGAACTGGTGATGCTGCGGACTTTTCTTCACTCGTGGAGTTGGAACCCCCATCAAACGCTCATGGCATCTGTTTTGTGCCACTGAGGGTGCTCTTGGATCTATAGGTGGCTGGGCGTTTGATAGTCTATCCCTATTAATGCGAAGGAGTAGACTTGCCTCGTCAAGTCTTAGCCTCATCTCATCATGTGGATGTGACTACACACAAAACCTGTGAGCCCACCAGGAAGTGGCACAGAAGAAACTTCACTGAATATTTGCTTTGCGCGTATCATTTGTCTTCCTGTTTAACATTATAGGAGTACCATTATTACTCCGTTATAACCTTTTTTTTCATCCAATTTAAAGTTGAGCTTATCCATTTGATAAGTTTGCAACTATATATCCAGTTCAAGCACGGTGAAGAGCAAGCAGTTAATATTCGGCAACAACATTCACCATTCTTTTCTTAGTATAGTGTGACAAGAGATCAAGTAGCTTCACATGACTGTGAAGGGTGGACAATTCAGTAAACATGAAGGACTCGACAGTGACCGAACAAATCAGTAAACACATGATATGGTTTACTATCTGTACATACAGAATGCAATTTGAAGAGCCAATCGTACTAGCAATAATGTACCAGCTAGCTCCAATAATTGGAGGTGCAGAAGTTGCCACGCTGCAGATTATCCTTCGCGTGGCTGGAGCTGTAGGAGCCAAGAACTTGAGCAGCTGAAGGACGGCCCAGTAGCTGAAGGAGCCAATCAGAACCTTCGACGCGATATGAAAGCGAAGGTGACGAACGACATATTTACTTTAGTGATGAGAGCGAGGAGTTTTGCAGGATTGTATTAAGTGGTTTACAATTTTGTAATAATCCGTGTGGTATCACTACTACAGCAGGAGCATCACAGGCGGTTCGGTTGCCCACATCACAGGCGGTTTTCAAAAGTGGCGCTGATTAAGTGGCGCTGATAATCCCATTTTCACAGTCGGTTTTTAACCGGCTGTGAAAACTGATTTTCACAGCCGGTTTTTCTCTTGAACCGGCTGTAAAAACCATATCACAGCCGGTTTTGGGCCTTCGAACCTCGGTTTTTTCTGGATCATCACAGCCGGTTTTATTGCTAAAAACCGGCTGTGAAAGTTCTTTTTCACAGCCGGTTTTGGACCAACGAAAACCGGCTGTGAAAATCAACCATCACAGCCGGTTTAAACCGGCTGTGATATGTTTTTTCGAAATAAAAAAATAATTACAAAATCTCAATTTTCACAACAATAATTCATAAATATATAATGCATTCACAATTCATCACCAGCAAAGTACATTTGTAATTCATACATCAAGTCTATTACATGAAGTCTAATACAAGTTTGTAGTCCAAAATTATGACCAAAATATCCTGAATTTACTACTACCAATCTCACAGCTAGCCTTGTTTCATCTCTAGGGACTCCAAAACAAAACAAACACAAAAGCTTCCACATGAACACATTGATGGGCTTGCAACCAGCTTCAAGAGTCCTGCCTAGCACTTCTCCCAGAATTCCCTCAAACACAATGTCATGGTATCATTGATAGTTTACATCAATGTTTTTAAAAGGGAAATTCCATACAGCCACTCAAAAAAGCAGCTATCAAATTAGTGGAAGGAAAATTTTGCCATTTTGTCATTAGGGATGTTAGAATCCCATGTTAACTACACAACATTTTTAGTATTTATGAAATAATTATGTTGTACCTAGCATCATTGTTGATCCATGATTTATCCATGAGAAGATCAAGTAGGCTTTCAGATTATAATCTTTTCATAGAGAGTCCAACCACACAAAATATCAGAAGTTTTAGAAAGGCAATGACAGTAAGGCATAGGAACTAGAAAAGGGATAAACATACCGTTAAACAATATCCTTCACCCAATAACTTCTCAGGTAGAAGATGTCCACAAAAAATTAAATTCTTGCAACTACACCTTAAGCTCCTGCAGAGGTAGGATGCATAAGCTAAGTATTATTTAAAAAAAATGGACTCATGCAGATCTAGTAATGTTTGTTGAACATATACAATTGTTAGAAATAATCCTGTATGTGGCTTTATCTGTCCAAGTTCAGGATTAGAGTGTCCAGGTTCAGTCTCTGTCTAGATGCAGAGTTTTTAGAGTTAGCAGATTTGTAGCTAGCAGGTTAAGGAGAACAATAGCCAATCATAGCAGCTATGGTTGTAGTTATTGGGTGATTGACTGAGGCCAAAGAGTAGCCTTGCGACAGAGCAGTAGGATAGAAAAAAAAAACAAAAGGCAGCAAGCAAATGCAGCACCAGTCCACTATGTGCATGTGTGTCCTCTGTGCTGTTGAGGATTTAGGCCTTATACCAAAAGGTATTAAATCTGAATTGTATTCTCACAAAATTGAAAAAAAACTGAATAAGCCACTACTGAAAAGAGATTCATTGTACCTTGGCTACAATATTAACCTTCAGTGAGCCAGCAATGTCTCAGTCAGCAACTCATGGATGAGGCCGGAAAGGAGGTGGCTGTGAAAAGGCAAAAGTTAGGCAAGCATCAAACATATTTTACAAGATGTAATGCTTATGCAAGCTATCTAGTACAATCAATGACTACCATCTTCAGCAACAAGGATACATGTATGCATTCACCATTGCTCTCTACACTCACTGTTGCATAAAAATATAGCAAATAAAAAATTTGCATCCTTCAGTAATGTAAATTAGGAACACAGGGCACCAAATGTATTCCTAAAATGTAGTGCCAAGTGAAACAAGAGTGGAAGTGCTTCATGCTTACATGAGAAATTGATTTAAAACAATGAATATATAATTTTACAGTGAAGCAGAACTAAAATGCCTATGTTAGCTCTATGTTTCACCATTAAAAAGCTCAGCATAACAAGATAATGATTAGACCTAGCTTTCAGTCTTTCACTCATAAAGTTTATGCTACAGACACAGTCTCAGGAATATAAGAGGAACACAAAGATTAAACCTTCAGTGGCACGAGGGTCAGTCAGGTCGGCGAGGTGTCATGCTAGTCTGGTTATAGAGGCAGCGGTGGAGTCCTGGTCAGAGTCAGTCAGATTAAACCTTGCAGAGGAGAAACGAAATTGGAACAAAATCCAGATGGGAAAATATGAACGGAAGAACTCACGCAAGGAAGTAACCCAGTACAGCAGCCGGAGATGCAGCAGTGTCCTGGTCGGGGCCGGCGCCGTAGTCAGCCTGGTGTCGATGTACTGTGGTGAGGCGGTAGTAGGGGCAGCAGTGTGCGTGATTTGTGGGAGAGGAGGAGGTCTGCGGGCTGGCGCGCGACGGCGAGCTTTCAGCGAGCGGCGGCGCGGCAAGCTGCAGCTTTGGGGGAGGCGCGCGGCAGGGAGATTACAGAGGGAGACGGCGCAGCGGGGAGAGCTGAGGGGAGGTCCGGCGTGGAAAGAGATTGGAGAGGAGGGTGCGGAGAAATTGGAGAGGACGAGGGCGCGGAGAGATTGGCGAGGAAGAGGGCGCGGAGAGCAGATTGGCGAGCAGGAGGGCGTGAAATCCAGAAATTGCGAAGGGGAGTGCGGGCCACCGGTGATTTTGGCGATGCGGCGCGCGCGAGGTTGGGAGCGGCGGAGCGGCGCGAGGGAGCGACGGGAAGAAGGGAACTGAGAGGAATATAGGGTTAGGGTTTCTGGTTGGGATATTACAGCCATCCGATCCATGATGGACGGTCTAAAGAAGTTGGGCTATTTGGGTCCAAATGGGCCTTGCTTAGTTTTAATGTTTTCTCTTTTTTTTATTTTTATACACCATTGTGGAGTAACATAAAAATATAGTTATCTTATATATACAAGTATTTTGGTGAATACAAAAGATGTAGATATCATCGATATGTACAAGTGCTGTTTTGGTGATTTCCCCATTCGAGTTAGATTGAACTATTTAAATTTGAATTTTCAAATTTTGAGAGATTCAAATATTTTTTTGGAGGTACTAAATGATGTCAAATGAAAAAGTCATGAATACCAAAGAGTCTTAACTCATCAAGATCTACAAAATTTATATAGGTCATTACTCCATTTGACAAAGTTTGAACAATCCAATTTTTGAATTTCAAAAAATGGTATCTAGATTCAAGTTTTTGGAACACTAAATGATGTCAAATGAAAAAGTCATGAATACCAAAGATTCATAACTCATCAAGATCTACAAACTTTATATAGGTCATTTTTCCATTTGAGAAGGTGGTTACAACATGTTGTACAAATTTGACAAACCCCTAACATAGGGGTTTGTCAAATTTGTACAACATGTTGTAACCACCTTCTCAAATGGAAAAATGACCTATATAAAGTTTGTAGATCTTGATGAGTTATGAATCTTTGGTATTCATGACTTTTTCATTTGACATCATTTAGTGTTCCAAAAACTTAAATTTAGATACCATTTATGGTCAACAACACAAGGAAATAAATAGCTTATACATACCAATATATTTTTTATATACATTACATTACATATAAGTTATCTTGTAGAAGTTCCAATGATTTGTGAACTCATTTACTATTTTCAATAGTTTAAATGAATTTCGGTGGGTTTATTAAAAGTAATTCCAAGTTGAACTATGTGTAGCTCCAATATGAATCAAAAAAATATGTAAAAATTATATTTAAGCAACTATGTTCCATTCTAGCACATGTCCTAGAGATAGATGAAATTTCAAATGTTTGCTAGGGATAATTCAAATCTCTACTTGGAACCTTATTATAAAATAATGATAATAATACCTAAAACTTCTCCAAAAGTTGTATAAATTGGTATAGAATCATTTCATTGATATATAAGCTTGACATAAAAAATTTCATAAGATTCTGAGAAAATTAGAGTATATATCGTTCACAAAATGAATAGATCGCTCACATTGTTTCATACAACTCTAGTTAAACATTGAGATTTGAATACCTCGTAACATTTTCGAACTCATACGCACCTCAAATTTGGACACAATCTTATGTTGACCGTTTCATTAAAAAATGTGAATTTGCATTAGCAATTTTTATGTAAAAACATATTTTTCTATTCTCTACTTAGGTGGAAGAAAACAAGTCATATGAAAAAAATCAGAAAAATACAAATTAATGTACAAAAACAGACATTAAATGAAATACCATGATTTTAGAAAAAATCCAAAAAAAGAATCACCAAATTTGGAGTTCAGATGAGGGAGAAATACTAATTACAAATTTTAATTCTGGATTTTTTTTAAAAAAAAGATGAACTATACATGTCCTGTTCATCTCCCACCAACTATTCGAATAATAAGAGCAAACCGGCTGTGGCTGTGAAAATATGTTTTCACAGCCGGTTATTCTTGAAAACCGGCTGTGAAAAGTACCTGTAAATATCAGTGTTTGTCAGGCTGAAAACCGGCTGTGAAAGGGGACTTTCACAGCCGGTTTTTCAGCCGAACCGGCTGTGAAAAGGTCTCGATTTTCACAGCCGGTTTTACCTTTCCCAGCGGTAGGTGAAAGAAAACCGACTGTGATACCATTTTTTGCGCCATTTTTTTAAAACCGGCTGTGAAAATGGTGACTTGAAAAATGGTTTCTGTAGTAGTGTATTCTATCAGAAAAGTCAATAGAAATGTGTGTGATTGTGATTCTTTTTTTAGAGAGAACGTGCTTAGCACGTAATTCTTAAGAGAAGAAGGAGGATTACAAACAACAACACCACACAACAACGACAACAAACCACAACAACACTAACAAAGCAACAGCACGACGCCCACTACAACAAAACAACTGCTACAACAACCAAACAAGAGAAACTATGGCTCTAGAAGCACATCTTTGTTGGCGAAGACCGAAGAGCAAAAAACGCCAAAGACAGCAGACTAGAACACAGCAGAGGGGGGTGGGGACCTTGAAGAGCTCTCCTCCTAACTGGTCGAGACGACCAAAGAATCCACAACCGAAGTGACCAAACAACCATAGCAAAGATGACCACGCCGGTGATGGAGAAGACGACAGAAGAGGCTGAGGGCCAGAGGGCATAGTAGAAACTGCAGGGCGATGCCTTCAGGAAGGGTACGACACAGAAGTGACGCCATCGATCACTCATCAGAGGACGAAACCAGGTTTTCACCCCGACGGAACTAGAGAAGGGGAAGACAAACCTCGACAATGCCCCCAACAGGGAGAACTATGTAGGAGCGCAACATACCAGCATTGGCAGAAGCCATGCAGGGTTTTCACCCATGGTGTCTAAACCCATCCAACTGTGCACTCGACCTCAACAACCCCACATAGCCTAAGCCAATGAGGCAGGACAACTTCGCGCCAGCGAGCATAAGCAGAAAGGGGAGAGAGGGACACCAGCGACCAAAGAACGGAAGGGGCAACGACGACAGGCGGTGAAGAACAGATCCGGCGCAGGACCTGCCAGAGCGGTCCTCGCCTGCGACCAAAGAGCAGAACGGGCGGCAACGACTGGTGGAGGAGAACAGATCCGATGCAGCACCAGTCAGAGCGGTCCGTGACGTCGACACTTGGGGAGAGCTGATCGACGTAGGACCAGCCGAGGCGGACATCACCGGTGACCTTGGGGATGGAGAGAACCAGAGAAGAGGATGGACGACCGGGCTGGAACGGGCCAGCTTGCGCCTTGCCGGCAAGGCCACCTGGGACCGACGCAACCGTGGCCGCGCAGGCCTGGGGTCACGCCGCACCGAACAGGCCATAGCCATCCAGGCCCCTGCCGGCCACCCGAGCCCCTGTCAGCCACCGGGGCCATGNACTTGCAGCTAGGGTCTGCGCTGGCCGGGACGCGCTGGCCGCTCGAGCCTCCACCGGCCGCAAGGGTCCGCACCGCAAGCCAAGGCCGCACCGGCCACCAGGATCTAGGCCGGCCGTCGGGGACACGCCGCGCAGTGCCATGTGGGGCGGGGCTGAGCGCGCCCGTCGAGGCCAACCTCTATGCCGCAGATCCAGATCTCCGGAGGAGGGAGATTGTGACGGAACAGCCCTACTTAAACTGACTCAGGTGTGATCTGTAGTGTAAAACACTAACACGTCACACACCTGGGTCAGCATAAGTCCAGGTTTCCATCGAGTGTCTCCGAGACAACCCGAATCATTCACAATCAGCTGTCTCATCACAAATACTCAGGATCCCAACACTAGAGGATATATCACAGACATTGCATAGGCAAATATATACAACACAGACGGATAAGAGTTATACAAACCAGAGTAGTTCAAATTTAAACGATGCACACAGGTTCTAAGTTCAGTAACAGATTTACAAGTAATTAAGCAGGCTAACATCAGATCATGTCGTGCCCTGACATGTCTGAGTCCTCGGACCACCACGGCGCCAGCGACAAAGGCTACTCCTCGGGCTCAACTGCAACAAGGGGTCAAAAAACCCTGAGTACAAAAGTACTCAGCGAGACTTACCCGACAACTAAACTAAAGGAGAAACAAGGGTATGCAAGGCTTGCAGTTTAAGGAGAAACAACCGGACTCTAGTAAGGCATAGCTTACTAAGTTATTACTCTAATTGCCAACTTTTAGACTAACCTGTATTACCCTAAGCAGCTAGATGAGTCAACCAATAATGCCAAACAATAGGATTTGCGAAAGTAAATCAAGTATGAGAGCTTAACATTACTTAAACATACAACAAGTATCTGTCAGGATCAAGCATGTATCAAAACCGTGACACTCGGCGATTCGAATCGATTTCAAACCCTGCAGGGGAAAACCTGGGACACACGCCACGTGCGCGCCCCCGGAAGGCCACACGAAGCTACTTTTCCCGCTGCGGCCACCATTGCCTGAACTGTGCCCACATAGCCCGGGGTCGCATCCCCAATCCCTACACAGTGCCCGGGCAAAGGCATGTGGGTTACTGACTACGACCCCGCCCACATTCCTCGCCAGACATGGTGAGTCACAGTTCAACCGTTAGTACCACAGAAGTACATCAGTTTCCCGGCTCCCTATACTGGTATGTGCCCAGTACGTTCAAAGCTTGACCACAGGCAGACCACAACAACGCCTACACTTACCAAGTGGGCAGGACCAGCTCATACTGACCAAAGCGTCCAACATATTCCACTATCATCATTCATATGTCCTGCCCAACACTTTCAAAGACTTACTAAACAAGTTTTAGCTCTCTAAAGCCAGCACTACCTAATGCGCAGGTGATCGGGATAACACCTGACTTTTACTAATGTGAGCAGGTCTAAGCAACTCTACTCTATCTTTTTGAAAAGGTGGCAGAGATGCTCTAAACAAGGATAGATCATGCATTAAACTAGGATTCACTCAACTTTTATTCTAATGCACAAACATAGGCTCAAACATAGCCATAGTAGTCAAGTTAGTACTGGGATGGGTATGCTCCGGGGCTTGCCTGGCTCACTGATCTCTGGCTCGGCAGCTACTGAGGCTTCTGGAGCTTGCGGTACAACTTCGGCATCTGCCTCGAACACCACTTCGTCTCCCTCCTGGACGTTGACAGGGACCTCCACCAGCTCCGGCTGCAGCGAATCCTGGTCTACACGATATGTTGCAAAAACATGGAAACTTTAAATTAGAGACCCTTAACCACCCTAAACCTTTGTAAAACACCTAATTAGCATAAGGGAATTAATTAACTTATTCAAGGATTATAAATAAAAGAATAACTAATAATAACCTATTTTGCTAATTAAACAAACCCTTAAACCCATTCTATTAATCAAGGGTAAAAATATAAAACATCTAATATACTATACAATAATCTAGATGCATAAAGAAAAATGCAACTATTGCAACAAAATTTATTTCATTAATTTTAGAACTTCCTACAAAAAGATATGCATTTCTAAATATTAATCCTATTGAAATGCATTTCTAAAAACACTAAAAACCTAATAAAACCTAAAACTTCCTGTTTTTCAAGAAACCCCCTGGCTTTTCCTTTATTCAATCCCGTAGTCCAAAATGCTCTTGGGCCGACCTGTGGGCCCGACCCATTTCCTTTTTCTTCTTTTCTTTCTTTTTCTCTCCTTTTCCAATTGACCGGCCCGGCTAAGTGGCCCGGCCCACTCTTTCTCCCCTGCCGGCCGGCAAACAGGGCCTGGCCCAGCTTTGCTCCTCCTTTAGGCTGACTCTCGGCCCAGCTGCCCTCTCCCTTCTCGCTCGCTTCCTCCTTCCTCTCGCGGTCGCCCGTGCGTTCGCGCCCGCACTGCCGGTCCCGGCGCCCTGGCCGGTGACGGGAAATGGCGACGGCGCGGCAACGACCCCAGCAAGCACCACGAGCCCATGTTCTAGACCACCGCGGACTCGCCCCCGGCCAAACCCCCAAGCGAGGATGACCAGAACCACGGGGAACACAACCGCGGCGGCGACAGCCCTCGGCCACGGCGGCGGCGCTCCGTACACACCTCAAGGATATCCTCCCCGGGACAACAAATGGCACTTCAAGCTTCTACCCCACCTAGGACACCCCCTGCTCTCGCTATCACACTACCTAAAGGACAGGCCCCTTGATTCTCTAGCGGCGGCGGTAAACCGCCCGGCGACCATGGCGGCACAGCCGCACTCCGGCCAAACTAGCCCATAAACGACCACATGTCCCATGGTGAGCATCACGGGGACCTCAGGAACACGATTACAGGGTTGATAGGTGACAAAGGTGGTCGGAAGATGGAGCTCACCGTGGGCTTGGTCAGCGGCGACAGCAATGTTGGAAAAGAATGGCGAAACGCCGGTGCTCAGCGTGTCGCGGACGAGCACAGATGGTCAGGGAGGTGGCTAGGGTGGTTCTTGGACGATGGTGAAGAGGAATCGAGCGATGGCGCTGCGACGACGGCGAAAAATGGTGGCGACGGCGGTGAGGCTACGGTGACGAGAAAGAACGAGGGAGAGCGGGTGGCTCGACCGGTCCCTTTTCCCAGCAGCGAAATTTGGCGCGCGGCCAAGAGCAGTGGGGCGGTGGCGAACCGGAGCTCTGCGAGCTCGAGCCGATGACCGGCCAAAACCGCCTCCAAACGCAGTCTCGATCTCCCATTCCATTTGCCGGCTCGGGAATCAACCAATGCAAGACTTGTAGAGGATACATCCAGCTACAAATCTCCTTATGTAACCTTGCTCCAAAATTCAACCAATTTGGAGATCAATAGCTCTGAACATCAGCTTGTCATCGGATTATAACTGAACTTATTCTTCCTGAAACCCACTCAAACCAGCAATTTGACTCAGCTCTTTCTCCAAAGTTTGTATGTAAACTCTTTGAGCCCAAATAACGAAAGTTGTAGCCCAAACATTGAACTTCATTTGCCTTAGCATAAACTTGGTCTATTTCTCAACAGATTTGGAGATATTGGCCACTGAACATTCTGTCCCCCAACTCGGCATTTCTGAATCCCGTGCAAACCAGCAGATTCAGATCAACTTTACTCCATATTATGAAGGTAAACTCTCCAAACTCCAAATACAAAAGTTGTAGCCTGTATATAGAGCTAAATTTCCTTCAATTTGACCTTGAGCTGAGTCTGCCCAGATCGTTAGATATGCTGCTCTGAACTTCGATCTCTGCAGTCATCTACTCCCTGAAAACAAATTCAATTAACCCCCTTTGTAAACCTGCCATCTTTAGGCCCCTTTTTCTCCATATTTCACATGCAAACTATCAAAACCCCAAATGTAACTTTTGTTGCTGATACTTTAAACTTCAATTTCTCTTATACACTTGTTTGCTGATTGGGCTTGGATTGGAAACTACAAGACCCTGAACTTGACCGAAAATCCAACACAAACACTTCTTCCTGTAATTCTGTTTCCATCTTTCACTTATCTTTAGTAATCCATGATTACTTCCTAATGACCATGAAAGGTTTCCAAAACAACGTTTAGAAGTTTTATTAACAGAGGAGTGTTACAGAGATGAAGGAAGAGGAGGAGAAAGAAGGGGAGGGAGGGCACTAGGGGAGGAAGTAGAAGGGAGCGGGGAGAGGGCACTGGGGTTTTGTGGTGGTACTACATGTGATTGTGATTCTTGAGTAGCGAGAGCTTTTGGAAGCTGGAGATAGAGCAATGCAACATGCTATTTTTAAAGAGAGAATCTTCTATCTAACACCGAATAAAAATCTAGTTCCTTCTATGACACTAGAAAGTTTTGTCTTCCTTATCTAAGACCAGAATTTTTCTTTCGGTCATCTGTTAACACTTCCGTCAGATCCGTTGGAAACTTCCGTTAAAATTGGCATTCGCACATGTCAAACAATTGGTTTGTGACCAAAATACCCCCGAGGTCTTCTGCCCGACTGCCTGGCCCTCGTCTCTCGTTCTCGTATCGCGGCGGTGAAAGCTCGAGAATGGACGGTGCGGCCTGTTCGGCAACCCGCGGGTAGTCCTCGCGGCGCGTGTCCGTGGCTCTGCACTCGAGCCCGCGAGCTCGTCCGCCTCGTCGAGCACCTGCAGGAGCAGGAATCGCGTCTAGTGCCCGAGCAGAGCGGCAACGGCGACGGCACCCACGACCACGGACCAGGCCCAGGCGCCGCCAATCACAGGGACAGCTCGGGCGGCTGGCCGGCGGGCCGCGTCGGTCTCTGGCGAATGGCTGCTGGATGGTGGCGTGTGTGGTGTGGATGCCCATGTGCAGGTCCACGTCGTCCAGAAAGGGCGGCCTCAATGATAAAATCAAATCAGTTCCAATCCAACTAGCATTGAGTTGATCTCGACGGAGCGAATGAAGAAGCCAGCGACGTGGAGCTCAGCAGCGTAGGAAAAAAACACCTGGGAGAGGGTGTAGGGTAACTTGTGTATGAAATTCACCATATATTTACTTAGATGAGGGGGCAAAATGTCTTATGTGCAACTTAACAACCAAACTAACAGAAGTGTCGAGAAAGGAACAAAACAAAAGTTCTGATGTCAAAGTTGGGAGGCAAAACTTTCTAGTGTCCTATGGGGAACTAAATTTTTATCCAGTGTTATATAGGGATTTTTCTCTTTAAAATTATCATTGGTTCCGGGTGGTTTACCAAAGGTTCTCTTTAGTCCCGGATACCCAACTCGGACTAAAGATAGAAACATTTAGTCTCGAAATCGTAGTCCTGGTTGGGGCACCAGGACTAAAGTCCTATTTTACTCGGGACCGAAGCCATTTTTTCCGGTAGTGATAAAATTTATCTAACCTCAAGTCATTTTTCTGTAACCCGATTGTGGCATATATCATGTTACCTGATACTATGTGAATTTTCTTTAAAATTATTTTCGAATGATTATGTCTTCATGTATGTGCAGGTGTCTCAAAGCGAAAGCGGTTGTGACAACTTTAATGATGTGAACGAGGAGTTTTGGAATCTTGCGTTAGGTGGTGCTCAACTTGCAAAAATATTATATGATCTATACCTTGTTATGAAATTTAGTTATGCCAAAGGTTTAATGGAATAAAATTAATCACTCACATATCATCGATATTTAAAAGCATCAACCATACATCATTTTATGGGCATTAAGGACCATTTCTAACAAAACCTCTGTTGACGCAAAATACGGTCAACACACGAGAGCGCTAGATCGCGCGGGTCGCAAACGGACCGAACGGCAGGGATGCTGCTTGACCGGTCAGACCGGTCAGGGACAAAGGTCAGACCGGTCGGGGGCAAAGGTCAGACCAGTCGGGGGCAAAGGTCAGACCGGTGCCCTAGGGTTTCGCCGAATCGATCGTTTCGAGAAGGTAACTATCACGCTTACGTGGTGAAGGACGGCGAGGTTTACGAGCAAACCAGCAAAGGGATAACCAACGCACTTACGTAGCGAAGAACGACTAGTTTACGAGCAAACTAGTAAATGCCGTCGAAGATCTCGCCCGGGAGGGACCCCGTCAGGGCGTGAGCGTCGCCGGACGTGGCCTAGGTTGACCAGGATGCCATCTTGATCGTGGAGATCAGTAGATGAACAGCATGGAGAGGTTGGAAAAGGGATTTAGGGTTTAGAGGATAAAAAGTAGATGCATTGTTGTTTGATTCGATTGGGATACCCTCAATCGGCCGAATCCCCTTATATTTATAGGGAGGGTAGGTCTTGCCCCTGGTGGAGTCGAAACTCATATAAATCTCGTGTCAAAATACAACTCCTACTCGGATTCTACAGACCACACCGGTCTGACCTATCAAGGGCACCGGTCTGACCGGTCAGCCCAGGGTGCAGGAATTCCTGAAGCCATATCTCGCTCATCCGAACTCCAAATTGGACGTTCTATATATGAATCTTGATCTTCTCGACGAGAGCTATCCAATGGTGAAGTCCAATCTGCATTTGAAGAACTTTAATCTGACCGATCTGACCGCTGAAGGCAACCGGTCTGACCGGTGTTCCCTGCGTGCCACTTTTGGGTGTCAACATATGCCCCCCTGTTTGTTGGTAAAGCTTGCGTACCAAGAAACATTCATCTGATCCAAAATTATACAGGGGCGATGGCTAACACCAGCATATTTGGTTTTGCTGATATCTTGCCCCCCGAACGTTGAAGTCAATAAATGATCTCTCATCGGGAGACTATTGCTTTAGGACGATAGCCAAAGACATTTATCGGCCATATGTGTTGCCAAGGACGATAATGAAATATCACCGATAGTGAATTCGTCTATAATAGTATGCTCAACCGAAATAAAGTATAGAGAGATTTATAAATGTAGAAACTAAAACCATCTCTAGGAACTAAATATTTCGGCTTTATAATGATCAAGAGCAATACCTATTTAATTAATATGCATAGATATTTGGTGAGAAC
>CM014277.1:64421340-64442749 GCA_004135705.1 Alloteropsis semialata
AATGGCGAATCAAGATAGTAGATCAATTAAGTATATGGCTAGGTCAGAAAAATTCGGTTGTTTGAATAACCAGAATATTCTTCCCCAGCGGAGTCGCCAAAAGTATGTTGACGCAAAATTCGGTCAACACACGAGAGCGCTAGATCGCGCGGGTCGCAAACGAACCGAACGGCAGGGATGCTGCCTTGACCGGTCAGACCGGTCGGGGGCAAAGGTCAGACCGGTCGGGGGCAAAGGTCAGACCGGTGCCCTAGGGTTTCACTGAATCGATCATTTTGAGAAGGTAACTATCACGCTTACGTGGTGAAGGACGGTGAGGTTTACGAGCAAACCAGCAAAGGGATAACCAATGCACTTACATAGCGAAGAACGACTAGTTTACGAGCAAACTAGTAAAAGCCGTCGAAGATCTCACCCGGGAGGGACCCCGTCAGGGCGTGAGCGTCGCCGGACGTGCCCTAGGTTGACCAGGACGCCATCTTGATCGTGGAGATCAGTAGACGAACAGCATGGAGAGGTTGGAAAAGGGATTTAGTGTTTAGAGGATAAAAAGTAGATGTATTGTTGTTTGATTCGATTGGGATACCCTCAATCGGCCGAATCCTCTTATATTTATAGGGAGGGTAGGTCTTGCCCCTGGTGGAGTCGAAACTCATACAAATCTCGTGTCAAAATACAACTCCTACTCAGATTCTACAGACCACACCGGTCTGACCTATCAAGGGCACCGGTCTGACTGGTCAGCCCAGGGTGCAGGAATTCCCGAAGCCATATCTCGCTCATCCGAACTCCAAATTGGACGTTCTATATATGAATCTTGATCTTCTCGACGAGAGCTATCCAATGGTGAAGTCCAATCTGCATTTGAAGAACTTTAACCTGACCGGTCTGACCGTTGATGGCAACCGGTCTGACCGGTATTCCCTGCGTGCCACTTTTGGGTGTCAACAACCTCCCAATCCTAGAATGCCCAATCCTAGAATGCTAGAACTAGAGCTAGCCTACAAGTCTAAAAAAAAAGTCCATTATGGACGCCAACTCTACAGTGGAACTACTCCACGGTGGATTTGATAGAATGAAGTAGATTTTTCTAGAGTGAAGTGTGCTCGAATAGACTCTAAGCAAGAAGCACACTACGTGGATATAGTTTGCAAGGGCAGATACAGAAATATGCATGGCATCTTATGAGCCTTAGTGGATATGCTCAAAACAAGCTTACGAGCTTTTCTAGCTAGTGGATGCAATGCATCCCGCGCTAGCTCATGTGTCAGCCTCAAGTGAAAAGTTTCTCCATCCACTAGTATAGACAGCTAAACATTTTATGAGGTTATTGCCTACACAGAGGAAGAGTTAATGCATCCGCTCTTCAAAATTAACAGACCACCGCGCGCTCTTCTTTCCTACTACACTCTTCATGCTTCCACTCATTTACATTATTTGGTTTCGCTTTACAAAATCCTGTTTGAAGAGCCAATCGTACTAGCAATAATGTACCAGCTAACTCCAATAATTGCAGGTGCCTAAGTTGCCATTGCCGCAGATCATCCTCCGCGTGGCTGGAGCGGTAGGAGCCAAGAACTTGAGTAGCTAATTGACGCCCAAGTAGCTGAAGGAGCCAATCAGCACCTTCAACGCGATATGAAAGTGAAAGCGACTGAGACTAGAGCGAAGAGCTTTGGAATCCTGTGTTAAGTGGTTTACAATTTTGTAACCCATGTGGTGTTCTCTATCATAAAAATCAATAGCGATTTCGTTTCCGTTATCTGCCTCATTTCATCCGTGCTATATATATCTACTACGGGAGAAAGTGGCTTCGGTCCGACCCTCAATTTGGCATTGGTACCAGATATTTTTTGATCCGTACCAATGCCCACCATTAGTACCAGACCAAACATCTGGTGCCCCGGGTGGCCCGGAGAGGGCTTTATTACCGGACCGTTAGCACCCTTTAGTATCAGATGGAGCCACGGCCCGGTACTAAAGGCCACGACCACCTTTAGTACCGGGCGATGGCTACGGCTGAACTTGTGGGCATTTACAAAAATTTCAACTAGCTATTGTTTGGATCCACGTATACTAAAATTTAGTACTGCTGTTTATAACTTTGACCACTAATTAGGGGTGGCGGTTTACAAAACCAGCTCCACAACCCCTGCGCTACTTCGCGAGACGAATCTAATGAGGCGTTTGACCGCATGACGAGAGGATGGTTACTGTAGCATCACTGTAGCTAATCATGGATTAATTAGGGTCATTAGATTCGTCTCGAAAAGTTACATCTATCTGTGAATAGGTTTTGCAAATAGACTTTATTTAGTACTCCATACATGCAAGATTTCCTTTAGCGTTTTTTAGACTCTTGGGAACCAAACATGGCCATTGTAGAAGTAGCTGTAGGACATCATCGCCGGGTTTTGTTCTTCCCCATTTCGACTCTCCAGAATTCCTCACACATGCCTTGGCACTTTTCAACTGTAGAATTGCAGATCAAGTAGGTCCGAGTGGCAAAATTAAACCTGATCGAACAATGAGGGATTTTTTGCTAGCTCTTTTACGGTGCCCTATACCATAATAAAAATGGACCGGTATGAAAGGATCGGACGGTTCAGAATTTTTGTATACTGGTGAAAACTTGACCTGTGGTATAGATGGTATAGGTGGGTAGTATAGCCTAGTATGTGTATTATAGGAAAAAATTATAATGACACAAATGTAATATTATGAAATTTTATTAGCACAAATATAATATTATTAAAAATATTATAATGGCACAATTGTAAATATTTCTATTAATATAGTCATGGCATTCACATTTGCCAGCCTCACCCATGACGGAAATAAGGAAAAAAAATTGTCAACAAGATGAGATTACCCAATTACCCTTCCTCTATATTCTATACCACTGAGTAGTAGTATATGGCACCATAAAAGATAAATCAATAAATGGATGGGGTGGTTTACCATCTGTACATGCAGAATGCCTAGCTACAAGAGCCCATTTTCGTCGGTTCAGCTGGCTGCGGCGGCTCAGCGTGTGAGTTTCTACTGACTGTTCTCATGTGCCCTGTTACATTCTTGATACATTTTTATATAAATTTGACCAAAAATAAGATCATTTGACTTAGGACAAAACTAAAATGACACTCTTTGTGAGACGGAGGAGGGAGTACTTTGCAAATTAGGCTGCTTAGGTGAATATGGTCCCCTGAAATATAAGTGGTTGGACAACGTGGTCCCTGCTATTTATATACTAGATCTTGATGTAGGATTGCGTTGTATGTTCACCAAATTCAGGTCAAAAATCAATGCAATTCAAATACTTTTAAGTGGTCCACCAGATTCAGGTAAAAAATCAATGCAATATACTGCTCAGTCCTAGAATAAAGGGAATTCTGAGTTTGTCCTAAGTCAAAATTTTCAAAATTTGACCAATTTTATAGACAAAAATATTAAGATTTAGCAAATCAAATATGTAAAATATCAAAACATATTTCATAATGGGTCTATTAGTGCTCATTAAACTTCATAATTAATATTTTTTTCTAGAAGGTTGGTCAAAATTTATCTAGTTTGACTTAGGACAAACTTAGAATGTCTTATATTTTAGGACGAAGGGAGTAGGATCTGGACCTTGGAACTAAGATATCCATCAATGCAATTTAATCATCGATGATATGGTACCTATTTGACCAGGCAGTAGTAACACCTGTAACTAGTAAACATCGTATAAATTTATAAACCGAGACAGTACTTTACAATTTGTGAGGACAATATCTCGCTATGGATGTAAGTAGTTGTGCCCCTCCAAAGATGAAGAATATTTCACTTCTTCTGTAGTTCTATGCGCTCAGATGGTAAACATGACTAAAATATCCATTAGAGTTAGAGACAACACAGAGTATTAACAGTACTATGGCTCCCCTACATTTAAATAGATCACGATCAGAAAAACCGATGCTGCATTCTTTGTTAGACATTTTCTCTCAATTGCTTTGTCCAAAGTTAAACTTCTGTATAATAACTTTGCCTAAATTTTCATAAAATGATAATAATATCGATAATACCAAATAAATATAATATCAAGACATATTTTAAGGTGGATTTAATGAAACTTATTTGATGTCGTAGATGGTAATTTTTTAAAACTTTATCAGAGTTTAACTTATGGCAAGTGGAACTGAACTATAATCTGGAATAGGATGGAGTATGTCAAATTAGCTGACCAAAACACAATCCAATTTTGACCAGAGGGAGTGTACTAGTACATAAAAGGGAAAACACTACTGGGATACTGCAACTATGCACATTTAAGTTTGGTAGTTGAAACAATTGCTGGTTGCTTCCTATATAACGGCTGAGATCTATGGGGGAGCCGAGCAAACCAAACAAAAGAAAACAAAGCAGGCTAAATACAGAGCACAAAGGACAGGACAACATGAAGGGTATAGTGGTGGTGGTGGTAATGCAGGTGATGGCGGTTCCAACAGCCATGGCCCGTGTACCATGGGGTATGGTACCCGATGGCTCCCTGGTAGCTGTGACGCCCAAGATAGCAATGGCGTCTGCCACCCGTGTTGGTCGGGGGAAACATGCCGATACTTTTGCTTTTCTTCTGCTTGCTATTGTGGTAAAGACAATGGCAAGTGCAATGCACGCACCTGAAAATGTTCTTGCGTCGATGCTTTCTCATTAGCTTTTGAACTGCTGTTCAAGGCTATATGCTGTATATTTGTTGACGCAGAATTAGGCCAACACACGAGAGCGCTAGATCGCGCAGCACGCAAACGAGCTGCTCGCAGCCTCCCTGCGCAGACCGGTCGGACCGGTCAGAGGCACCGGTCAGACCGGTTCCTCCAGGGAGATCGGGAGCGAACCCTAAATACGCCTCTCGGAAAGATCCATCAGGGAGAGCGTGCGCAGGGGTGTCCTAGGGTCGGCAGGCCACCTAGAACGCCTTCAAACGTCGCGGAGACGCAGGAAAAACAGCAAGTAGAGGTTAGAAAAGTTAGGGTTTGAAAGATACAAAAAAGTAAAGGAAAAAATAGTAAATTTGATTGAATCGATTGGGTGTGTCCTCAATCGGCCGAATCCCCTTATATTTATAGGGAGGGTAGGTCTTGTCCCGCAAGAAAACCAAGTTACAACTCGTTACAATCTCCGAATCCTAAATCTAGTCGGTTACAGGGTAAACCGGTCTGACTGGTTCCCCAAACCAGTCAGACCGGTCTGGGCGTGGCCTGCTCCTTGCGCCATCTTCTGTCCTACTCCATGCGCCGGTTCCTGCAATCCTTCTGATCAAAGTGCCAATTTTGGTTGTCAACATGCCCCCTGTTTTTTGGTAAAGCTTGCGTACCATAAAACACATCAGTACCAAAATTGTCACCTGAGGGCGATGTTTTAACAGAATTCATCGGCCATTATAATTTTCTAAGGGCGATATCCAAATATCGGCCATGTGCCACTTTACGGCTCTTGCCAAACACTTGGATAGTACTTTTTCAAGTACCTCCCGTTCAATGCCTTAGGCAAACGTCCTCCTTGCAGCGTCTTCACCATATAGGAATTCCCGCCATTGATCTTGAATACTCGATATGGACCTTCCCAACTTGGAGACCACTTGCCGAACTTATTATCCTTAGTACCAAGTGGCAGTATTATCTTCCATACTAGATCACCAACTTGAAAAATCTTCTCTTTAACCTTCTTGTTGTATGCTCTAGCAACTCGGACCTTGTCTTTCTCAATTTTCTTGAGAGCTTGTAAGCGCTTATCGGTCACTTCATCAATGTTGCCCATCATCCAGTCATAATATTCACCAACCGAAATCTTGTTCTGTTTAGCAAGTCTATAAGTGTCCAGATTTACCTCAACAGGCAAAACGGCCTCTTGACCATAAACAAGCTCAAAAGGAGTGACTTTAGTAGCACCATGTCTAGATATGCGATGAGCCCATAAAGCTTCAGACAAGACTTCATGCCATCTTCGGGGATTCTCCTCTATCTTCTTCTTGATCAACTTTATCAAAGTCTTGTTACTAGACTCGGCCTGACCATTGGCCTGAGCATAGTATAGAGATGAATTGAGCAATTTGATCTTATACATATCGGCAAAAACTCGCACTTCTTTAGACATAAAAGATGTGCCTTGATCTGTAGTTAAAGTTTGTGGAATACCGAATCTGTGAATAATATAATGCTCAGTAATAAACTCAATTACCTCCTTATGGGTCATATTCTTGAGAGGAACAGCTTCGGTCCATTTAGTGAAGTAATCCGTAGCAACCAACACGAAGCGATGACCCTTTGAAGAAGAAGGATGTATCTCTCTAATAAAATCCAATCCCCATCCACGAAAAGGCCATGGTTTAATAATAGGATGAAGTAATGCAGCAGGTACCATCTGAATATTACCAAACTTCTGACATTCTTCACATCCCTTGTAGTAACGAAAACAATCGGCCAACATAGTAGGCCAATAGAATGCAGCTCTCCTAGGCAACCACCTCATCTTAGGAGCCGATTGATGCGTTCCACAAATTTCTTCATGAACCTCACCCATAGCCACTCTAGCTTGATCAGCACCCAAGCATTTTAACAATAAATCATCGGCGGTGCGACGATGTAACTCATCGTCAACTAAAGTATATTTGAAAGCCAAACGCCGAATTTTTCTGTCTGTTCCAGAACTAGGATTCTTCATATATCTAATAATGGTCGCTCTCCAATGATCCACTTCGGCTTTTTTGTTTTGAAGATTTTTAGAAGCCGAAATCGGATCAGCAGACGGCGGACCGGTCTGACCGGTTCCCGGATCGGTCTGACCGGTCTCTGTACTGAACGCTGGACCGGTCTGACCGGTCTGGGAATCAGTCTGACCGATTCGGTTCTGTNGCTCTAGCAACTCGGACCTTGTCTTTCTCAATTTTCTTGAGAGCTTGTAAGCGCTTATCGGTCACTTCATCAATGTTGCCCATCATCCAGTCATAATATTCACCAACCGAAATCTTGTTCTGTTTAGCAAGTCTATAAGTGTCCAGATTTACCTCAACAGGCAAAACGGCCTCTTGACCATAAACAAGCTCAAAAGGAGTGACTTTGGTAGCACCATGTCTAGATATGCGATGCGCCCATAAAGCTTCAGACAAGACTTCATGCCATCTTCAGGGATTCTCCTCTATCTTCTTCTTGATCAACTTTATTAAAGTCTTATTATTAGACTCGGCTTGACCATTGGTCTGAGCATAGTATAGAGATGAATTGAGCATTTTGATCTTATACATATCGGCAAAAACTCGCACTTCTTTAGACATAAAATATGTGTCTTGATCTATAGTTAAAGTTTGTGGAATACCGAATCTATGAATAATATGCTCAGTAATAAACTCAATTACCTCCTTATGGGTCATATTCTTGAGAGGAACGACTTCGGTCCATTTAGTGAAGTAATCCGTAGCAACCAACACGAAGCGATGACCCTTTGAAGAAGAAGGGCGTATCTCTCTAATAAAATCTAATCCCCATCCACGAAAAGGCCATGGTTTAATAATAGGATGAAATAATGCAGCAGGTACCATCTGAATATTACCAAACTTCTGACATTCTTCACATCCCTTGTAGTAACGAAAACAATCGGCCAACATAGTAGGCCAATAGAATGCAGCTCTCCTAGGCAACCACCTCATCTTAGGAGCCGATTGATGCGTTCCACAAATTTCTTCATGAACCTCACCCATAGCCACTCTAGCTTGATCAGCACCCAAGCATTTTAACAATAAATCATCGGCGGTGCGACGATGTAACTCATCGTCAACTAAAGTATATTTGAAAGCCAAACGCCGAATTTTTCTGTCTGTTCCAGAACTAGGATTCTTCATATATCTAATAATGGTCGCTCTCCAATGATCCACTTCGGCTTTTTTGTTTTGAAGATTTTTAGAAGCCGAAATCGGATCAGCAGACGGCGGACCGGTCTGACCGGTTCCCGGATCGGTCTGACCGGTCTCTGTACTGAACGCTGGACCGGTCTGACCGGTCTGGGAATCAGTCTGACCGATTCGGTTCTGTTCTGCTGCAAGCATTAGAGCTTCATCATTGACAATAGCAATCAACGGCCTTTTCTTATGAAAATATCTCTTCTGGACATTACAGCTAGATGCTTGCTGTGCCAAAGTATTAGCTCTAGGATTTTCACATCTTGGTACATGATATATGGTGAACTCATCAAAATATGATATAACATCAAGGCACTTGTCAAGATAAAAATTCAATGACCCTTCTAAACATTGACACACCTTGGATACTTGCTGTACAACAAGCAATGAGTCACCAAAAGCTTCAACATATTTTACTCCCATGTCATGCAAAATTTCTAATCCGAATAATAAAGCTTCATATTTGGCCTGATTATTTGTGCACTCATTTTCTAATCGGCTAAGAGCTTCAAAAACAGCTCCATTAGGAGAAACAAGAATGATTCCAATGCCAATTCCGTTCTTGCAAACCGATCCATCAAAATGCAATTTCCATGGAGTAAAGGTCATGTAATCAATTTCCAAATTATGCTCATCATTAATCTGATGTTCAACAATAAAATCAACTACAATTTGGCCTTACATGGATTTCAAAGGTTCACAAGCCAAATCATATTCAATAAGTGCATATGCCCACTTACCGATCCTTCCGCTCAAAATCGGTCTATGCAACATATATTTAATAACATCGGCTTGATATGCTACAATGCAAGTACTAGACAACAAATAATGCCTCAATTTTGTGCAAGCATAATATAAAGACAAGCATAATTTCTCAATAGATTTGTACCTTGTTTCCGCATCCAAAGCCTTCGACTCAAGTAAGTAATAATATGCTCCTTGCCATTTGTTTCTTGAGTCAAAATAGCTCCAATAACATTATCTTCGGCTGCAATATAAAGCCTAAATGGCACCCTATTCTTAGGCGCTTTAAGCACAGGCGGCGAAGATAAGTATCTCTTGATTTCTTCAAAAGCCTCTTGCTGCTTTGCCCCCCAAGTGAAAGCATTCTTTAACCGAAGTATAGGAGTAAAAGCACTAGCTTTCCCAGACAAGTTAGAAATAAACCGCCTCAAGTAATTAACCTTGTCCAAGAATTTCTGCAAATCATGCTTGCAAGTAGGTGCTTTAATCTTTTCAATAACACCTATTTTCTTAGGATCTATCTCTATACCTCTTTCATGCACCATGAAGCCTAAAAATCTTCCAGCCGATACACCAAAAGCACATTTCAATGGGTTCATCTTCAAACCATACCGACGCATTCTCTCAAAAGCAAGACGCAAATCAGCCAAGTGAGAATTTAATCCAGCCAATTTGACAACAATATCATCAATATAGACTTCTAGGATAACACCAAGCAAGTCATGAAAAATCAAATTCATTGCTCTTTGATAAGTTGCGCCGGCATTTTTTAAACCAAAAGTTATCACAACCCATTCAAATAAACCAACAAAGCCGGGACATTTAAAGGCCATTTTGTATACATCTTCCTCGGCCATAAAGATTTGATTATATCCCGCATTGTCATCAAGAAACCTAATAACCTTATGTCCGGAGGCATCATTGATAAGCATATCGGCTATAGGCATAGGATATTCATCTTTGGGAGTTGCTCTATTAAGATCTCTAAAATCAATGCACACTCTAATTTTATTAGACCCTTTTTTCTCAACAGGCACAATATTAGAGATCCATTCAACATAACGACATGGCCGAATAAACTTAGCTTCAAGCAAACGATTAACCTCTTCTTTTATTCGATCATAAAATAAGGGATTAAATCATCTATTGCCTTTTTTATATGGTCTAAAACCAGGTTTAATTGGCAACCGATGTTCAACTAACTCACGGCTTAAACTAGGCATCTCATGATACTCCCAAGCAAAGCAATCAGAATACTCTTTCAATAACTCGATTAATCAGCTTTCAAACTTTGATTTACAAAAGTTGGCCTTGGCATAGAACCATCACCTATGTCTATCTTTTCTAAAGGATCAGCCGACATAAATCCTTGTCCTAACTTCTCTACTTCATCAAAAATCATTAATGGCTTCATATGCATCGTTCATATTTGACCGATAATGTTCTACCCTTTCCTTCAACCACTTCTCGCTTGCATCCATCTATTCTTCATTATCTGAATCAACCGATCTTTGAACCAGCCTTAGAGCAGCAGACACAAAGCCATCCTTAGTACAAGCAATGAACTCAAAGTCCGAAATATCAATTCCAATGAAGCACTTGACATTATCATTAGTCCCCAATATGGATGCATCGGCCATAGCAACACATGCCGAAGAATCCGCATAAACCACCTCAACTTCATCACCAACCCATTGAATTAAGGATTAATGCAAGGTAGAAGGCACACATTGATTCGCATGAATCCAATCGTGCCCCAAGATCACACTAAAGTTACTTTGTACCTCCGTGACGAAGAAAGCGATCACCAACGTCTTGCTCCCAACGGTGAGCTCCAATGATGCAACTCACTTGGCACTCATCGGTTCTCCTTCTCCAATGCCGCTGATCGTCATGCTTGTCTTGATGAGCTCACTGTCCAAACCTCCCAATTTCTTGAACAAGGTGTATGGCATGAGGTTCACAATAGCATCACCATCAACGAGCATCCGAGAAATCGGCTTCCCTTTAATCTGACCCTTCACATGAAGAACCTTTAGATAGTTATCCGATTCTGAGGGCCTCTAAAACATGGCATTCTTGGGAGCAAAATCAACTTGAGCCACCCTCTCTTCATCTCCGATAAAACAATAATCGGTGTTCCTATAGATAACATTAATCTCCATATCCGTTCTGCTGGGTGAAGGCTCAAAGTCAACAACTTCATCATCATAGCCCATCTGAACATCTGAAACAACAGCAGGCGGAATCGAAACTTTAGCTGAAGAAGAAAACGCATCGGCTACCGACTCCCCAGACGAGACCGGTCTGGCCGGTTCCTCCTGACCGGTCTGATCGGTTTCAGTTGCCAGAACTGGAACAGGAGGTAACCGGTCTGACCGATCAGGGACACTAGTCTGACCGGTTGCGGCCAGATCAGCCGAGTTTGCTGCAGATGGCTCGGCCTTTTCTAGTTCTTTAGCTTGAACGTCTTGAACACCAGAACCATTCATGGAACTCTGACCAGACGGCAGAATCATCAGCTTAACCTCATTGAGCCACTCCTCCCTCTTTTTAGCCGATTCTTCCTCCCTTTGCTTTTGAGTACGCAACCGCTGTAATCTCCTCTTCTGAGAATGAGTTAAACCAGGAGGATACCACTTTGGCTACGTGTACTGAGGTAACGGAACCTTTTTTACGGCCGAGGCACCAATAACATTAGGTCCATCGGCCATTGATGAATTAACTGCCATGGAGCCAATTTGAATCACACTCTTCATAATTGGCTTTGGAATAACAGGTGTAGGCTCTTCCTTCTTCTGAACAGGATGATATTCCTGTTTGGCCGGCTCTTTGCCCGGCCTCCTCTGGAAACCGGTCTGACCGGTCTGGGTGACCGGTCTGACCGGTCTGTGCTGCTGAGGCACGGACACCTGTCTTGGTTGAAAGTTTGCAGGCCTAGGCTGTGGTGGATTTATTCTTGCATGCACAGGAGCCCCAGGCCGTGGTTGATTTGGTGCAGGACAGTAAGGCACGTACATTATACCATCTCTCCAAATAGGTTGAGGAGAGGGAGGTTGATACGTCCTCCATGGCCTAGAAGGACCAGCACCGTTGGATGAACTTGGGCCTTGACCCCACTGTCTTTTTGGCGCCTCCTTCACACCAGAATCCCTTGGTGGCGATCTTGGTCCTTTTTTAGTGGCCAATCTTGTTGAACGGCCGTGTTGTGCATGTGCTTAGCCATAACTTGATCAAAGGTCGCCTTTGGCTTGAAAGTCTTCCCCTGATCTTTGTCCTTGTTGGTCTTCCAAGTGCCAACTTTAGGACGATTAGGCACAAAAGTTTGGACCGGCCTTTGGGTCGGACCGGTCTGACCGGTCTGGGCAACCGGTCTGACCGGTCTGGGCAACCGGTCTGACCGGTCTGGGCAATCGGTCTGACCGGTCTATCCTGGACAGCAGGAGCAACCGGCCTTTGATCCCGCGTTTGAGAGCTTAATTGCCCCCAACTTCAGAAGTCTTCACTGTAATAGTCAAGATTTTCTTTCCATCAGGAGCTCGTTTAAGCACAACTTCTCTCCCAAGCACTTTGTCATGTTCCATCACCCTCTTTGGTTCTCCAATCACAATATTCTTGCCTCCTGCTACATCGGCATTGTCTGGCCGATCCAACATCTTGGCATCCTGAAGATCCATGTTATTAACCACCATGTTGTTGACTGGAAATAGACGCTTATCAATTTGCATCTCGTTCAAACTCAATCGTCCATCATTTACAGCCGATTGAATCTGTCGACGAAAGAAATTGCAATCATTGGTCGCAAGAGAAAAAGAATTATGAAATTTGCAATAAGCACGCCGCTTTAACTCCTCGGGTGACGGAGTAGTAAAAGAACATTTGATATATCCATTCTTATGCAATTCATCAAAAATTTTATCGCACTTAGATACATCAAAAGTAAACTTTATCTCCTCTTGCCGATTCCTATGAGTCAGCTTAAGAGATGTGCAAGTAAAAGCTTTGTTAGATGTTGGCCATACAAATTCAGCACCCAACACATCATGAGACTCATCATCGGAGCTACTAGAATCACATTCTACATTATGCACATTAGCCTGATGAGTTCTATGGCCTTCTTTAAATCTTTGCTTCGGCTTTCAGCAACTAAAGCTCTTTGATGCACTTGGTTTACATTAAAAAAAATCAAAGCCCTCTAATTTCTCCTTAATGTGAGAACGTAAACCATTCAAAGCCAAATCAGCAAGATCCTTTTCGGCAATATTAACACCAAAGCAATGATTTTTAATATCACGGAAACGTTTAATATGATCATTAACGGTTTCATCACGTGATTGCCTAACTGATGTAAGATGTGATAATTTAAGCTCATTGTTGCTTGAAAAGAAGTGATCATGAAATTTTTGCTCTAACTGTTCCCATGAAGTAATAGAATGAGGAGCCAATGATGCAAACCATGAGAAAGCAGTACCAGTTAGAGACAAAGAAAACAAACGCACTTTCAAAGCCTCACTAGAGCTAGAATTGCCTAGTTGTGCCATGTATTGACTTATATGTTCAAAAGTGTTTTTAGAATCCCCCCATTAAACTTGATAAAACCAGGAAGTCTAAAACCAATAGGGAAAGGAACTAAATCAAATCTAGGAACATAAGGCTTTTGGTATAAACTAGCCTTATCCTTGACATCTACTCCCAAGTTCTCCTTAAGAGCTGAAGCCAAATCAAGTTTGTACTTCACAAATATCTTATCTAAATACTCTAATGGATTATCCTGTAAATTTGGCTGTTGAGTATTTTGAACAGGAGTAGGAAATAAATTCCCCGAGTTTGTTCCCCCATGACCGGTCTGACCGGTTACGGAGAACGGTCTGACCGGTTGATGCGGCCCAAGCTGGTTGACCGGATCTGACCTTCCAGAGCCGGTCTGACCGGTTATGGAAACCGGTCTGACCGGTTGGTGCTGGCCAGATTGATTGGCCGACACCTGTCCCTGTATTTGTTGGCCGAACCTTCCGAAGAGTTCGTAAGGTACTGGGCCTTGTGAAAATAAATTTTGCACTGGTGGGGCGCAGAATATCCATAGTTTGGATTTTGCGGGGTGAAATTTGCAACTTCATTGTTAATTCGACCATAACCAGCCGAATTAGGTAAAGTTGCGAATGACTGAGGCGCGGCAGGCCGAGGAGTCATTGGGTTGGATGGTGTAACAGATTGGCCTTCAAAATAATTCAACGGCATGCCAAACGCAGATTGTTCTATAGGTTTTGCTGCCGGTGTTTTAAGATTAGGCACAATAGGAATTTTAGGAATCAACATACTAGGATCGGCGACAGGTTGTTTAGCCATGGGCTGTTTGCCTTCCAATTCTAACCGCTTGTTCATCAAGCAATTAACCAATTTAACGTTGTTTTCAGCCATGAAGCAGTTTGCCTTCCAATTCTAACCGCTTGTTCATCATCCAATTAACCAATTTAACGTTGTTTTCAGCCATGAAGCAGATGGATCTACGTCCTTGATCTTGGTGACCACGCCCTTGCGGTCTTTTTTGAAGTGTGACAAGTAGTAGATGCGATCTTCTTCCGCCTTCTTCTTCATGTATTCCTTGAGCCCTCGATCTTCAGCAGATAATTCATCGTCCTTCATGACGATGATGTTCTTAAGATCAAACTCGGTGTTTGAACCCATCTGGCTAGAGTTTGTATAGATCGGCTGCAAAACCAGATCTCTATTCCCCAGCGGAGTCGCCAAAAGTATGTTGACGCAGAATTAGGCCAACACACGAGAGCGCTAGATCGCGCAGCACGCAAACGAGCTGCTCGCAGCCTCCTTGCACAAACCGGTCCGACCGGTTCCTCCAGGGAGATCGGGAGCGAACCCTAAACACGCCTCCCGGAAAGATCCGTCAGGGAGAGCGTGCGCAGGGGTGTCCTAGGATTGGCAGGCCATCTAGAACGCCTTCAAACGTCATGGAGACGCAGGAAGAACAGCAAGTAGAGGTTAGAAAAGCTAGGGTTTGAAAGGTACAAAAAAGTAAAGGCAAAAATAGTAGATTTGATTGAATCGATTGGGTGTGTCCTCAATCGGCCGACTCCCCTTATATTTATAGGGAGGGTAGGTCTTGTCCCGCAAGAAAACCAAGTTACAACTCGTTACAATCTCGGAATCCTAAATCTAGTCGGTTACAGGGTAAACCGGTCAGACCGGTCTGGGCATGGCCTACTCCTTGCGCCATCTTCTGTCCTGCTCCATTCGCCGGTTCCCGCAATTCTTCTGATCAAAGTGCCAATTTTAGTTGTCAACAATACTGTTTGTGTTGGGAGACCAGAATAAGGGGGTGCTGTTTTATATGTACGTCTGGTGATTAAATAAATGGGATATGTAGGATGTGTGCCACTTGCAGGTTGCAGCTTTTTAATATTTTGCCTATGATATTATGCTACATTTCATCCTATCTTTCATTTGCATGTACAGAAACCACGGGAGAAATCCCAATGCTGAATTCTGCATCCTCTCTAACCAATACCTTTACGTATTCACCATTTGCAACGTGAATACATTTACTTTATTGGAGTATTTCTTGTTAGGATTGATTATAGGTTGCAAAACTTTTTGTAGATAGGTGCAAACACTAGCTAGGTGAACCATATAAAGATATACATCTTACATCTAGATATCATGATCTAGTTTATACTCCCTCCGTCCCAAAAAAATGCAACTACGTGTTACGTGCCACTTAAAGTAGTTCACGTTTGACCAAGTTTCTAGCGAGTTATATTCATATATATGGTTCTAAATAAATTTATTATGAAAATACATTTTGTAACTAATCTAATGATATTTATTTCATCTCATGAATATTTATATTTTTAATCTATAATTGGTCAAACTCGAGATATTAAAACGTGCCACTGTGCTAGAATTGCATTCTTTTTGGGACGGAGGGAGTACTAGTCTATCAACCCATGCTCCACACGGGCTAATAATTAATATGGGAGATATAAGTATTAAAAATCATGAAGAAATCAGAACTCATAGTTAATGATCAAAATTATTTATCTTCTACTATCTTATTTGTTAAATATTTTTTCACTTTACATCAGCCTCTATAACGTGTTTAATTCAACCATAAATTTAAGTTATGGTATTAACATATAAATCCGTATTCTCATTATTTTATCCATACATGTACATATAGTCTACATGGTGATATACATCATGCATATATACCTTAATATAAGTTAGTATTTTCTATATTAATAATGACATAAATAGATAATTTACAATTATATACCATTGGTAAGTTATATGTATGCAAGTTTAGAGTTTGAGCTACGTGCTTAATTAACATGGAAAATCTATGCTTTCATTGCTTTTTCCATACATATGTACATATGATCTACATGGTGACACATGTCATACATACATACTTTGAGTTATTTTCTAAAGATGGAAACATTTAGTTCTGGAATCGTAGTCCCGGTTGGGGCACCGGGACTAAAGTCCTATTTTACCCAGGACTAAAGCCACTTTTCCGGTAGTGATAAATCAATCTATCCTAAGTCATTTTTCTATAACCCAATTGTGGCAAATAGTATTACAATACCTGATGCTATGTGAATTTTCTTCAAAATTATTTTTGAATGATTATGTCTTCATGTGTGTGCAGGTGTCTCAAAGCGAAAGCGGTAGTGACAACTTTAGTGATGTGATCGAGGAGTTTTGGAATCTTGCGTTAGGTGGTGCTCAACTTGCAAAAAATATTTTTTCTTCTATACCTTGTTATGAAATTTAGTTATGTCAAAGGTTTAACGGAATAAAATTATTCACTTTCATATTCTAGATTTTTAAAAATGTCAACCGTACATTATTCTATGGGCATTAAGGACCATTTCTACCGAAACCTCCCAATCCTAGAAGGCTAGAACTGGAGCTAGCCTACAAGCCAAAAAAATATTGTCCGCTGTGGAAGGCCAAGTCTACATTGGAACTACTCCACGGTGGATTTGATAGAGTGGAGTAGATTTCTCTAGAGTGGAGTGCTCCCAAACAGACTCTAAGGTGCTGTTTGGTTCAGAGAACGAAACGCAAACGTTAATGGAATCAGATTGCGGAGGGAATTATTGCAGAATAAGCGATCCCCCATTTTGTTTGGTTCGAGTAGACTGATAAGGGCTCCGTAACGAAAGTTAGGAAAGCTCATCACCGTCGTGCTCGTGCATCGCCAGTGATCGGTAGCCTGTTCGCCCTCGCGCAGCGGCCTTGCCTCCTGCTCTCATATGAGTTCCCACATGCTATCACTGATTTGACTCTTCTTTCTTTGCGATCTCTCTCCATTCCATTGATGATGCTCACGCTGGAGGCGGCATGGACAAGGCGGCCCCCAAATCCCAAGTCCCAACACTACGGCGAGACCACGCCGCTCCATGTTGCCTCCGCACTCCACACCGCGTGTTGCGTCTGGTTTGCGCTCGCCGTCGATGATAGTTGCTAGCCCTAGCTCAGGCCAGCAGTGGTATCGCCATTTGTGGGAACCATGTCCTCTGCCGCAAGCCCGAGCTCTATTCCCTTCGTGCTCGACAAGCTGCCAGCTGCGGCTGCGGCCATGGCGCATGAGGCTCCAGAGCGTGCCCAGGAACACGTTGCGTCTGGCCCGAGGTGGCGCAGCGGCCGCTCCGCGCTGTGAAGATTGACCTGGAGCTTCGTTCCCTTGCCAGCCATGTCACACCGGATAAATGGAAATCGAATCGTTACGACGCTGCGTTACGGAGAATTTCGAGCGGTATCAATTTTGTATAGCGCGGTTATCAGATCCCGCAGCATCGGTTTACATAGCAATGGGACCAAACACCAACTAACGTAATCCCTTTGCACTGTAATCGGATCACACCCTAAAATGACTCAACCAAACGCCATCTAAGCAAGAAGCACACTAAACGGATACAGTTTGCTTCTTTAGCTAGTGGATGCAATGCATCCCGTGCTAGTTCATGTGTTAGCCTCAAGTAAAAAGTTTCTCCGTCTGCTCGTATAGACGGCTAAACATTTTATGAGGTTATTTGCCTCCACAGAAAAACAGCTAATCGCTAATGCATCTTCTCTTCAACTAACCGACCGCTCTTCTTTCCAAGATCACTACTGTTGACGATCAAAATTGCCACGACAGAGGTTTTCCTGCAAATCTGGGCAAACAGGTTAAACCGGTTTTAGAAACCGGTAGGACCGATTTTGTATCATTGTCAAATTGGCATTTTGATTGCACCATTGCGTAGCTTGCGTCGAGACGATCGAAATGCATATATAGAAAGTCCGATTTGGAGTTCGGACGAGAAAGTTATGGCATTGGGAAGATCTTCACCTGGACAAAATCGGTAAAACCAGTTTGGAAATAGGTAAAACCGGTTCTGGTTACTATGTCTGATACGGCAACACAAACCGGTGGAACCGGTTTGTCAAACCGGTATAACCGGTTTTAGGCAGAGTCCTAGTAGATTTAAAGATCCATGTGGATTACGACTTGTAAAAGGATTTCCTTGCGGGTACAGACCTCCCCACCCTATATTTATGAAGGGCCACGGCTGATTGAGGTGAATCCCAATCGAATCCAAACATTATGCATTTACCTTTTTACCTCTAAACCCTAATTCTCTTCCAACCTCTCCATGCTGTTCGTCTACTGATCTCTACGACCATAGATGGCGTCCTAAGGCTTGCTGGTCAACCTAGGGCACGTCCGGCGACGTTCACGCCCTGACGGGGTCCCTCCCGGGCGAGAGCTTCGACGGCCTTTGCTAGTTTGCTCGTAAACTAGTCGTTCTTCGCTACGTAAGTGCGTTGGTTATCTCTTTGCTGGTTTGCTCGTAAACCTCGCCGTCCTTCACCACGTAAGCGTGATAGTTATCTCCACGAACGACTGATTCCGGCGAAACCCTAGAAATCCGGTATAACCGGTTTACCAAACCGGTAGAACCGGTTTGCGCCGCTTTGCTGCCGCCTGGTCTGTTCGCGACCCGCACGCTCTAGTGCACTCGGTGTGTTGGCCAAATTCAGCGTCAACACATTTTTGGCGACTCCGCTGGGGAAGAATATTCTGGTTATTCCAACAACCGAATTTTTCTAACCCTAGCCATATACCTAATTGATTTACTATCTTGATTCGCCACTATAGTTGGATCTGGTCTTTTTGGACCGATTGCATCTATACTTGTGACTTTGCATCAGGCTACTCAAGCCGATTGCATTGTGTTTTGCTTACTCTTGCATATTGAAGATTAAAAGAGGAGCAAATTAGTGGTCATTGATTGCTTGGATTATCAAATTTATATATCCCAAGATCAGAAGCATCAAGACCCATTATGGCGGGCTATCAATACACTTCAAATGAGCCCAAGGTACAATTTGCAAATACATTACCTATGTCTAATAATTATTTTGCAAGTACCACAAATCCTCATGTTGATGTTGCTAGATATGATACTAGTAGGCATATTGCATCGGCTAGTAATTATTCAGATGGTTATGCAAATTATAATTCTGAATGTTATATGCAAAAGCCATTGCCAAATAATATGCGTGCTTTAAATTTTGATGCCACTAGCAACATACAATATTATTCTCACACATCGGCTGTACAACAAGTTCAAGAGCCGGTAAACAATTATCAAGGCCAAACTAACATGGTGAGTTCGGCCAATTTTTATGAAACACCACATGCTACTAATTCTAATAATATTCAGCAAGGTGTTTCCTCTTTTTATTCATCGGCTGCAAATTCACAATATGTGGTTTCACCACAAAACATGCCGGTGAATGAGAAAGTTGGCCATGCTAATTCTAGTTATCCGGCCAGCTATTCTCAACCATCATATGCTGCACAACATATTAATAGAGTGGAGGTTACATCTATGAATTCAGCATCATTTGCAAATGCTAAAAATCATAATTCGGCTCTAAATATTCCTAGCAACTATAGCCGGATTAATGAAAATTCAGCTAGCACACATACACCTCCACATGTTAATTCAGCATATATTTTGTCTCAAAAATCATGTGCTACCAATCTCTATAACATTCAGCAAGGTAGAGATGAATCAGTTTCTGATTATATAAAACGATTCAAAGAAACTAAGAACCGTTGTGTTAATTTGTCAATTTCTGATATAAACCTTGCTGGTATATGTTTGAAGGGCTTAAGGTCATCTATTAGAGATAGAATAGGTGGTTCTTACATTTTTTCGGTTGCGTCAGTGCAAGTAAGAGCTTTAGGTGTGGAGCTTCTAATGATGAAAGAGAAGAAGAACGATTCAGATTTGAGCAATAGTTCGGTTATTACAACAACCGAACGATATGAATCTGTTCATACAAAAGAAACAAGCTTGGCTGTACAAAATCAGGTGAATCACGAGAAAATAGCTAAGCTTGATTTTTCAAATGAGTTGTGCATTTGTATGGAGATCATAGTGTTAAGCAAAAATTTATGACTGAACAAGGTTCGGTCAGTGAAGAACATCGAAAGAATAAAGATCACAACTCTAGAAGCAAGGAGAAGGCGTCGTCGTGCCAGAATCCGGTGATTTCCAGCAGCCCTGGAAAAACCGGTATTACCGGTTTGGTAAACCGGTATTACCGGTTTCTGCAGAATGCTGATGCAGGTTGCCGTCAAGAGAAGAAACACGACATCATTCATATCAAAGTTCCACGCCTCTCCAACATATTTGATAAGGTATGCTTTACAAGTAATTTACCTAATTCCCAATCAGATCATATGTTTTCAATTGATTCATCTACTGGTGACAATTCTATGAATAATCTTAAAAGATCGATTGAGGAGGGTGATTTATTTGTTAGCAACAAAATAAATTCAGATATTGTCAGCAAGTGCATTGTGAAAATTAGAAAGGCTGATAATAGTAATGTTTTGGCATTTAAATTTTCTACATCATCATTGCCAAAGTTTTTGTCTTCATGGTTTGCTTGTGGTCATTCTGGATTTAAAAGCAAGAAACCTAAGTTGATAAACATTGTAAAGCCCGATGATAATTTAGTAATCAATTCCAAAACATCGGGTAAAGGAAGCACAAGTAAAGGTATAGCCGAATGGATCGATGATAAATCTGAACCGTTCGTTTGCTTAGCTTTGAAACCTTCTCCACAAAGGAATCAACTAAAGAAGACAAAGTACACTTTTGATTTGACTTTGTGTGATGACTTATTTGATATCTTGCTTGAGCATAATTTTATTAAGTTATTTGATCACAAAGTCATGCCATCACTTCTGGAACCAAAAGAGCAAGAATATTGTAAGTGGCATAATTCATTTGGTCATAGCACTAGCCATTGCTATGTTTTTCGTCAAATTATCCAATCGGCCATTAATGTAGGACGATTGAGATTTGCTGAAATTTCAGAGGATGACCAGTTGACTTCGATTGGTCTTGATGGTAAGGGATCGTCAGATCGGTCAGCATCAGCCGGTTCGTGCAAAGATCCAAGAGAAATTGATAAAGAGGAAAATTCAATACACTCAAGTGATAACGAGGACATCGTTCATGATTTACATACTCCTAAGAACGATGAGCCTAAGAAAATACCAGAAGGCACTGGGGGGCATGCGAATTCTTCCGAATCAAAGCGAGAGCCAGTTACTCCTGCTGTGCTGGAAAAAGAGGTTAAACCGGTTTGGCAAAGAGGTTTAACCGGTTTTCCAAAAGCGGTAGAACCGGTTCGTGAAACCGGTGA
>CM014277.1:64445124-64457753 GCA_004135705.1 Alloteropsis semialata
GGGGCGGGACCAGGCGGAGAGCCATGGGTATGGGGTGGAGGCGGAGGTGGAGAGGGGGCTGGAGGAGAGGAGGAGGCGGCGGAGGCGAGGGGGGTGGCGGAGGTGGAGGGCCGCCGGGGAGGACGCCATGGCCGCAGCGGCCATGGATGGCGCTGGAGGTGGATGACGGAGTGGTGGGGACGACGGGGTTTAGGGGATTGGGGATATTTTGGTCCGAACGATGAATGCTTCGGCCAATCTCGACGGTCGGATCGGACATCGACGGCTCAGGTTGCAGTTCAGCTGCTTAATTTTGATGGCCTGAGATATTTTCTTTCTGAGATGAGAAACGATTTCGCATACCGTTGAATATAGGCTCCCTATAACAAAATTCTTAGGATCAAAATTAGTTACAAAAATTTGTGCGACGGCGCGCGCCAGGAAGCGGCGGCGGCCCGGCTATAGTGCTGCGGCTGGCGCGCCGGTCGCTTCCTTGCAGCGGACGGCCTGACAAGGTACGCGCGCCATCGTCCCCGTCACTCTCCTTCCCTTTTGTGCGACGCCGGCCGGGCACCTGAAACCCTAGATCGGCCCAATGCTTCGATCGAAAATTTGATACATCTAATTTTTGGGTGGCAACTTCTTTCAACAGGATGACTTGATTGGGTGGTATAATGTGTTAAGAGTACTTTGTCTCGTTACAAATCTGATCAGAAAAATATACAAATCTGCTCATATACTATGCTGAACCTCCCATTAATGTTTTCGCGCAAAAAGATTGTTTGTGTGGCCCTTTGTTGTCTTTTGTATGGACAAGAGCAAACGGAATAGTAGAAAGTTGTTGCTCAGTGGTGCTGAATGCTGATTCATATGTGGCTGCTTCTGTTGGTTTTTTGTATGTGTGGTTTAGACTAAGCAGTAGGAGAAAGCGCATTTCATATTATCTGGTTCAGGAATATAGAATTGACTAGGTAGATAATAAATTTATTGTAAGAGAGAGATGCACCCTGCACCAAAACTATAAGGTTTAAGTGAGTTCATTTATTTCAGTTGTGCTATGTTTGAGGGAGCATTTTTTTCCCCCTCCATAGCAGATAGCACAGATGTAACATTTGAGGTTCTTGGATACAGTTGGACGCAACCTGAGGAATAAATAAATAAATAAATAAATATACTAATAGATCAGTTAAAACAACCAGCTAGTATTTATCGATGCCATTGTTGAACTAAAATGATTTTATGCGACCACCTCCTATGCAGACCTCTACCAAAAATCCAAACTTGTCAAAATGCCTGAATTACGTCTTCCTGTATACAGGGGCGGACCCAAGTACAAGCCAGTGAGGGCACAAGCCCTCACTCAAAATTTTGAAATCAATGTAATCAACATATCTTCACCACATTTAGGGCTTCTAATTTTAGTTGATCTTTAGGTGTGCCCCCTCTCAAAATTTGGCTTGGGTCCGCCCCTGCCTGTATACCTGATAGATAGCCCTTGTAAATTGGAGACATGAAAAGGATATTAAAAGGAAGCAACTGCTAAGCTTTGATGACACTACTGATTTTCAAGCTTGTATACTTTTTTGTAGCTGTTTCAAGTCCTTAAGGAATTGTTTTGAGTGAATAATGTACCTTTTACATGCTTCTTTGTTTATCTTTACGAAAGTTGATTTTGGAATTTGGGCCTTACTGGAAAACTTATATGAGGTCATGAGCCATCAACATTGACTATATTTGTAGGCTAGTGTGCCCTTGATGGGTTTATGATGTGTCATTTTATTGGTTCTGACCCACATCTTACAATTTTTTTAGAATATCTGCTTTGAAGATGCAGACAGGTAGGAGGGTTGATGATGTTCTGACAAGAAGCGGGAAGAGGAAAAAGAGAGCTGATGAACTCACAAGAAACTCTAAGAACAACAGAATAGTTTCGAATAGTGGAGGATAGACAACTAAGTTATCGATTTCAGGTATGCTGACCCTTCCTCTTTTATGCACATATTTCCTACAGCTCAATCTGAGCACTAATAGCTGTATTGTATCATGATTATTTAACAAGGTGACTTGCTTCGGGGCTCAAATCAATGTATCTGGAGTGAGCTCAGTAAAGAAGTTGCATCAAATTTGTCTAAAAGTGTTGTCTCACTTGCTCTATCCAATGGTGAGTAATACGTCCTGCTATACTTCTTATCTTTTTCTGAATATATACAAACATTGTTAACTGCTGTTGATTACATCATGATCTTGTGTAGGACTAGAATTTGCATGCTCAGGTATAGCCGTTGAACGTGTGGGGAATGTTACGAGGTTTCTGACTTCAGCAACTTTGGCTAGACTTTTAGTTGATAACAGATTAGACCGTGATAACTTGAAGGTTGGTGCTGCTAATCATCCTTTACCACTTCTCCATTTTACATAACTGTGATTCACTGTGTACTCTTGCTTTATTGTTATAGGTTGAAGTGCGTCTTGGACATGATGTTTTCACAGGGTTTTTGGGCGAATATGATTTGGATCACAATATTGCTGTTGTCAATGTCATGTCATTCCTTGATGTTCATGTCATCCGTTTAGGTGCTCTGGTGAAATTATTACCTGATTGTAAGGTAGTAGCTTTAGGGTATGACATCTCTGGTGAGTTAATGTCTTAATGACCACCGGTGGGATACTGACTGGCCATTCAAGCGGAGAGCTTAAGTTGTCCACTTGTAAAATTTCTAAGGTACGTTTACTAGATTTGATTGCTTTAATCTGTTTTTATCAGTAAAGTTTATATCAGAGGCAATAAAATGATGTTTCTCCTATGCAACTCTTGTTTGATTTCACTTTATTTTTTTCGATATAACCTGTGTTGGTTTGTATTTCATTTTTGATAGGTTTACGAGGGCAGGGCCCTTTTTGATTTTGGTGGGAATTTTCTTGGCATGAACTTTTTTGGGGACACTGGAGGAACCTCTTTCCTGCTAGCAAGGATGGTTCTTCATTGGTTGACGTAGTTTACATCCCTGCAAATGATAAAATTTCCTGTAAATTCAAAATTTTTCAAGGCAGTCAGGTATGTATTGTGTGTTTCCAGTTTACTTATCTATTACCCTTCTCGTATTCACCTACTCTCGTCTCATTTCCCCCTCCCTTTTCACAAGGTTACCTGTTTTGTGTGCCAAACAGCTTATGTGGCTTTATGGATTCTGTAATAATTTGGATTGTTGGGAGCTGTCCTTTTGTAGCTTTTTTGGCATTTGCAATTGCTCTGCAGTTTTCAATGTTTATAAAAGCTTGATTAGTTGCTGTCATCTTGGCATGTGCTACTGCTGCCCTGTACTAGATTTGTTTCAACATTGATGCCAGTGTATCTGTCTGATTTTTTCTAATTAAAGAAAAGAAATTTCGTCCAGATTAAATGTGCACCCTTTAATGGATTATGTCTCCTGACTAGAATAGATTATGATGTGTCCTTACCCTGGGGATTTTGTATAGTGTTTGCTTAATCTTCTCTTGTTTTTTCGTGCTGTATATATTTATATAATACTCCAGTTCACTTTTTTCTTTCTTAAGGTCTGATCGATTTTACTTTTGGATGTTCTCCTGTAGGGTTGGACAAAGACTAAAAATTGGGGTACATAAGTCCAATTCCAATCAAGAAGGTGAGCACATTGATGCCTTAAGGCCACTAAATATTTTGGTAAAGTTGTCACAAATGGTGCAATACCTTTTAGATTTGTAATTTATGCTAACTATCAACTAGTTTAGTTTTCACAGTACAAGTGCTAATAAGTTAATTTTATTATGCTATTTTTATCGGTAGCATGTCAGTTCCAATCACTTGACCTCCTGACCTTGTTGCACCAGTACAAAGAGATGTTCTCGACAAGGATCGATTTGAGCATCTAGGCTCTTTGGGTTATCCCAAGCCATCAATATCCATGTTAAATGGTGAGTCAAACTCTGTAAATACTCTGATTTTCCATGTACTCCCTCCATCCCACAAAGACTGTCCATCTAGAACCTGGGTACAGAAATTAAGGAACGAAGAAAAAGTAGAGAGCGCACAGAAAATGAGGAAGGATGGAGGAGGAGAGAGATAGAGAGAAAGTTGTATTGGAAAGTGAGATAGACATTTATTTTAGGACAAATTTTGAATCTTATATGAACACTTATTTTGGGACGGAGGGAGTATAGTGCTTTTTTACATTTCAGCTGTGTTCCTAACTACTATCGTGCCTTGTGTCTTCAACCAGATGGCATGATTTTGATTAATACTTTTGAAGAACCTTTTGGTGATGAATGTGATGAAGGTGTCTGGAGGGAACTATCTGAAGCAGCTTCTTCTAACATACATGGAAATACTGTCGCACTTGCTTCATTCAATGGTAATTTTGTAGTATGGTGCTCTTATTTTATATTTGTATTGTTATCCCTTTGTTTGGTCATAACTAGCTAATGATAAGAATCATGGTGTGCAGGAGAAATAAGGTTTTGTGCATGCACTGGTTTTTTCTTTGAATGGAATGGATGTTCGACTGTTCTGACTTCAGCGAGCTTGGTTCGAAAGTCTGGTTATAACATGATCCAGGAAAACTTGAGGGTTGGTTATTGAATTCTTCTGTTATCCCTTTTTGTTTTATGTACTGTACTGCTTGAGTCTCATCGTTTCATTTGCAGATTGAAGTGTTACTTCCAACCAGACAGCGTGTGGAAGGGACATTACAACATTATAATTTGCATTACAACATTGCTTTAGTCAGTGTCAAGGGTTTCCATGCTAGTCTTCCAGCAAAGATTCAACATTTGTGGCATGATCATTCTTGTGACGTAGTAGCTGTAGGGTGTTGCTTTGAATCAGGCAAATTAATGGCTTCAAGAGGAGAACAGTTTGGCAGGCCAGTCACACATGATTGCAAATATCTCTGTTATTCGACATGTAAAATGACCAAGGTATGGCTGTTATTTTTCTTACATACTTTTGTTTAGAATTTACACTAGCTGCCCTAAACTTGTTTCAGGGTGTTACCTAGGCCCTCAAACTATTAATTTGCAGCTTCATGTCTCTAAACTTGCTGAGTGTATCACCTGAGGTACAAAGCTACTTAATCAACATATAAATCGCTTATGTGGCACACTTACTATGTGACATCTTACACCATTTTAAACTAATTGTTGGACCTATAAGTTAGTGAATCATCTCTCTCCACTCTTATTCTTCTCCCCTTCTGTCATCTTTAAGCAGTGGTCTCGTCGGTCTTTTATTTGCTTATATAGTTTCATATATATGGGTGTAGTGATATGAATGATGAGTTGGCAAAATCATGTTGCATACCATTGAGATGTGAAGTAGGTGGATCAACACTAATTAGTGAGGTTTGAACCACTGGTGAACCACTTAGCAAGTCTAGGGACATGAAGCTAGTACTTAATAATTAGTGACCGCCGATATACTGTACTCGTTTGAAGTAAGTTGCATCAGAATATGAACTAGCTACCAATATCTGTTTGGCATTACCAATGACAACTTCTCCATGTCACTTGCTTAGGCTGGCATTGGAGGGCCCCTTCTTGATTTTGATGGGAGATTTATTGGAGTCTGATTTTTCGTGTCTTGGAGTCTGATTCATGTTGAAGCAGGCTCAGTAGCATGTTATTCAATTAAATATATTTGTTGGTGTGTTTGATAGGTCTGTTGCTAAAGTTGACCATGCTGGTAATCCATCTTGTTTGCTTGGCTGGACTATGGCTGATGATCGCAGCGTTTGGCCAAATAGGTATTCTGATATTCATAATATTCTGGTAAATGTTTCATGTAAACTTCTGGATTGCTTTTCATTGTGAGCAAATTTTTGAATGACAGCTGGCCTGTGCCCGAGCCACGTTGGTAACATGTTGACTGAATCTGTTTGACTTGCAACATTGAGAGGTAACATGTTGGTTGCAACATGTACAAAAGTTGCCCTGTTTAAGTTATCACAAAGGTCTACTGTCTATCCTGTGGCAATACGTGACTGACTTTTTATTCTGTGCTTGGGCTGTATCATGTAATCATAATCTCGAACCATTCAGACCACTCTTGTTTTATGAGGCCGGAGCAGATTTTCTAACGCCAGACAATCTAACATTTCAATTGTTTTCTTCTTTGGCAGGCTGGATCTTGGACCCTGTATTGCTCGGGTGCTTGATGGTGGTATACCCATAGCGTCTACCTGCTGTCTATGGAGCCGGCCGACTTTTTGAAGGCCCGGCCTGACACTAATAGCGTGAGGAACAAGACGGAGCAAGACTCTAGTGTGTGCCATACAAGATAAATTACAGGTAGATGTCTCCGGACGTGTTTGTACTCGACTCGGACATTTCCTTGTACAAGAGACTAGTCAGATAGATCTATAAACCAACTTGTAGCCCAAGGCACCGGAGTGTATATATGATAGCTGAGGGATGACCCCTGGAGTAATCATCTCCAATCCCTAGATTTGTAACCCGCGAGAGCTTACTTGGTTCTCACGATCTATCAATACAATCCAGCACCAAGAACACATGCATGACATTGGTTGTTACGCTATACGGCGGCCTGAATTTAGATCCGACAGGTATGGTATATGACTTTCAAGTTAAAATTTCGTTTTGGGGGTGTCTCAGCAAAGATGTGTATGGTTTTCCTAGATGTAGTGTCAACGGGATTTGTAATTTTTCGTGACCTTTTCTGAACACATGAATCTCTAAGACGGTGCGTTTCAAATTCCAAAACGCGGGAGTTTGCAATATTTGAAGGTAGGCGAGGATGGCACGCGCTCTCGCCCCTCGCGAGGCGCCTGCCGGCGAACCACCACCGCCTACCAGCCTAGCGCCGCTGCCGCCTCCACCGCCCTCGCCGCCGCCACCAAACACGCCGCCCACCACCACCCACTGCCCCGCCCATCCACCAGCCGCCCCTGACACCCGCCGCCCGGCTGGCGCAGCCGCTCGGCATCGTCTTGGTGCCAACAAGTCGCCGGCGCGGGACGTGAAGCAAGTCGCCAATGCCAGGCCGGGGGACGCTCTCCACGCCGCCCTCCTCCGCGACTTCTACACCTCCGCTGCCCCTGGAGATCTCACGCCGCCGGCCCCTGCCTCCCTTTGGGTAACCCCAGCCTCTCTCTCCACGCGTTACAACCTTTGGTTCGTCCGCAACATGCTTAATTTCCTTCTTACCGCTTATCCGAATCGCCTTCCCGTCGTTCGCGTCCATCGCCGAGTGTTCCGAGTCACGGTCTCTTGCCAGAACATCGCCAACGTCCTGATCGTTCGGGGCTCGCTTCGCCTCGCCGCCTCCGAACTACGTCTCCACTCCTCGCTACCCCTGGCTGAGCACGCTGCCTCCATCCTTGAGCGCGACGACGCGGTGCACCGCGTCCATGGCGAACCTGCTCGCGCTCCACCCTCACCTGCGCGCATGGACCGCGCCCAGGCGGGGCGCGTCGCCGCGGACGCTGCGTTTACTCGCCCACCTGCTGCGACTACGGGCGGATGTCAGCGGCCCAGGGCTCAAGACACGGCTTCAATGCACAATCCTACCGGGGATTCGCCGCTCGCGGCTCCCCATCCTCACGTCTTGTCCCCCACGCCGGGAGCTGCTACGTGCCCCTCCCCCGTAGGCGCGTCACCTGAGCCTCGTACGTCAATCGTTAATGCCGACCCACCCGCCACGCCCTACCTCCGGGCGCTCCTCACGCCTTCACAACCGCCCCGAACCCTAGCCAAACCTCGCCTGCCACCACTCACCTCGCCCCACACCTGCTTCCGCTGCCTCGGCGGTGACCACCAAGTCCGCGATTGCCGCGATCCCATCCGCTGCCGCAACTGCCGCGGCAGCGGCCACCGCGTTCCTCGGTGCAAGATGCCCATCGCGCGCGTTCTCACCCCTTGGCGCCGCCGTCGCTCCGCGGCTCGCCCGTCGCCCACGGTGCAGAATCCCACGGTGCCGAACCCCAGAGCCACCGTTCACGCTGTCCCCTACGATCCCAACGCGCGCCGGCAGCTGCCTCCACCCCCGAGCTCCACCCCGCCACCGCCAACACCGCTGCGCCCAGCCCCGCTGCCATCGGGCGCTTTTGCTCCGATTTGTATGATCCCCTCCTCTAGCTCGTCGGCCCTCGACTTCGAGCTACCCCAGAACGCGCGTACCGCCATCTCTGCCCTCCACCTGGGCACCTTCCACCCAAAACCCACCGCCCCACCCACCGCTGCCCAGCTAAACCCTGCTACGCCCGCCGATCGCCCCCGGCTTCCCTACCCCAGATCCGTGGACCTCCACGTGGTCAGCCGTCATGGCAAAGGTCCAGCGGCCCCCACGCCCACCCCGGACTCCCCCCCTGTCGACCCCAGCCGCCGCTCCCCCCCGCAGCCGGCGAGCCCACCCCGCCCTTTTCCCCACCCACGGAGCACAAGCACCGCCTGCCCCGCAGCCACCCCCCCTGCAACCCGCTAGCCCCCTGGCCAGTGATGAAGAAGAAGTGGAGAGTGATGCTTTCACTTCGGCTGGCGGCGCTGCGGACTTCCACGACGACTCCGACAGCGACCCGGGCTGGGAGGGCCGGGTCCATTTCCTCGAGGTGCTCCTCCCTCGGGGGCGTCGGGATGTTGCGGACCGGCTCGCCTTCGCCTACATCGACCAGCCCGAGGTTAGCTCCAACGCCGCTGCCTACATTCGCTCCGCCCTCGCTTCGGCCGTCCCGCAGGTGCAGGCTGAACTGCTCCCGTCGTCCCGTGGGGCGATGCTGCTCCGCTTCAACAACCCTGCGGACCGGGAGCTCGTCCGCGCAATGAGCCCGATCCGGCACAACGGGGCGGAGCTGACCTTGGAGCGCCCTCAGGAAACTTCCAACCGGTTCTTCCGTACTCCGGAGTGGTTGGCTTACGTCACGGTAGCCGATTACCCCCCGGAGCACTGGGAGGACGAGGACCACATCAGGAACAGTTTCCGGGGGTTCGCCAACGTCGTCGAGATCGACCCGGCCTCAACCTCCGGCTTCGACTACTCCCCCCTACGCCTCCTTCTCGAGGTACACAACAGGCTCGACATCCCCAGCGACCTCTGGGTCGATGCGGAGGATGATGTTCTCGGGGGGAGCGTGGCGCGCATCATGCCGATCAGGGTCTGGCCGCGCGCCGACCAGCTCGACGAGGAGGGGAACCTTCTCCCGTTTTTTGGGCCGCTCGGACCCCTGCTTGGGCCCAACAACCCCCCACCACCTGCCGGCCCAGCCCCACCACAGAACCCCCCGCCTTTCAACCCCCTGCCGCCGCAACCGGGCCAGGGCCCAGCACCACCTCCACCTGCCGCTCCCGCCGACCGCGCTTTTGAACCACCTCCCGCTCCCGCCAACTCCGTTTTTGAACCGCAGCAAGCCCTCCTCCACCTCTCCGCGCTGCTCGCCTGCCTCAAGCTTGCTCATGCACCGCCCCCCGCCATCCCTCCACCACCCAGCTCACCAAACCCACCCGCGACCGTCACGCGCACCCAGGGCCCGCAATCCCCCGCCCCACATCCACCAGCAAACCCGCCTCCACCCCGGGTGCCGCTCTGCGGCCATGTCGCTGTGGCTGAGCCGACACGCCAGAGCGCGCGCATTGCGGCACAGACCAGGGGCAAGCACATCGTCGTCGCGGACAAGGCCTCCCAGCGGAAGGCGCTTCAGAACGCCCTTGCGCCGTGCTCCACCAAGTTCAAAACCGCTATCCGGGGCACCAATGCAATCAACAAAGGTGACGTCCCCCTCTCCGCCTTGGAGCTTCGGAAGATCGTGAGTGCGGCCGATCTGCCGGCTGTGCGGGCACCAGCGTCTCCCAAATGAAGCCTCATGCGCTCCCGCCTTGCGACCTCGATCGAACGCCGCCATATCTCGCGCGTTGCAAAGGCATCTCCCTTGGTGGCATGTATCCTGTTTTTCTTCCTGTCTTCATCGTTGTTGTCCCTGTCCGTGCCTGTTGTGTGTGTCTTAGTGTCCAGCGTCGAGCGCGTGGTGTGATGTACCTTGTTCCCAATGGCTGACCGAACTCGTGACATTTCTGTGCTGTCTTGGAACGTACGTGGTCTAGGCGATTCGGATAAATGTTGTATCATTAAGGATGTGCTTGTTGCTGCTCTCCCCTCCATCATTTGCCTACAGGAAAGTAAACTCAACAACTTCACCAAAACCAAAGCAGCCACTTTCCTACCTCCTGCCCACTTACAAAACTACCAAACCATCGATGCTACCGGCACTCGCGGTGGCATCATCACCGCCTGGAACACGAACACTGTCTCCCTGACCGCTTACGTTCACCGACACCATACCCTTACCACCTTCTTCACCTCCACCCTCTCTGACCTCTCACTCGCCGTTACAAACGTTTATGCCCCCTCAGATCACAGAGACTCTCTAGCTTTCCTTGATGGGCTCCGAGAGCTTGAGCAGCACATCCACGGCCCTTGGCTACTCATCGGTGACTTCAACCTCATTAGGGGCGGTGAGGACAAGAATAACTCCAACATCTGCACCGCCCTTTGCTCCGCCTTCAACGACGCCATCAACGATCTCGCTGTTGCGGAGCTCCCGCTCCTTGACAGATGCTACACTTGGACCAACAAACGAGAAAACCCCACCCTTGCACGCCTCGACCGCGCCTTCGCCAACTCGGCGCAATGCTCCCTCTTCCCTAACACCACCTTAACCTCCCTGGTCCGTGCTACTTCGGATCATACGCCGATCCTTGCCACCCTATCCACCAACATCCCCAAAGCCAACCTTTTCCGTTTCGAGAACGCTTGGCTCCGCAACCCTTCCTTCCTCCCCACTGTTCTCCCGGCCTGGTATGAAGCTCCTGCACACTCCGACGCTGCCGCGCAACTTGTCAGCTGCATCAAGCACACTCCGACGCTGCCGCGCAACTTGTCAGCTGCATCAAGACGACTCGAGCAGCCGCTAAGGTTTGGTCGCGGCGGAACAGGGCGCCCCCCTCTCTCATCCCCAACTGCAAGTTCCTCATCATGCTGTTCGATTTCCTTGAAGAACTACGCCCCCTCTCTATGACTGAACTGCAGGTCCGCTCCCACTGTCACGATCGTTTGGCCGTGGCACTACGGGAACGTGCTGCTTACTGGAAACAACGGGGGAAGCAGCGCCGAGTACGAGAGGGAGACGCCAACACTGGCTTCTTCCACGGGCATGCCACTCAGCGTTGGAGGCACAACCAAATCAAAGCGCTCGACGTCGAGGGGACTGTCGTCACTGGGCACCATGCAAAGACGGCGGCACTCACGGCCTACTTCAAAGGGATCATGGGGACGGCGTGTCCCGTGACGTGGCGCTTCGACCTGGATGCCCTCTACGCTGGGCGGCCACCACCGACATCGGAACTGACGGCGAGCTTCACGGCCACTGAGGCGCTGCTCGCTGTTCGCTCCATGAACACTTGCAGTGCCCCAGGCCCGGACGGCTTTGGCCCCGGCTTCTACCGAGCCTCCTGGACCACAGCGGCACCGCAGGTGATGGCGCTCCTCGACGCCTTCCATGCCGTGACAGCTGACGTTGCGCGTCTCAACCGTGCGCACATGGTGCTCATCCCAAAGAAGCCGGGCGCGGAGACCGCGAGCGCGTTCCGCCCCATCTGCCTCCAAAATTGCAGCATCAAGATCCTTGCCAAAGTGATGACCACCCGACTTCAGAGCCAGATCGCCGCCCTCATCCACCCAGATCAAACCGGATTTCTCAAGGGCCGAACCATAGCAGAGAATTTCGTCTATGCGGCCGAGCTCGTCCAGACGTGTCACAAGAGGAAAGCCCCGGCAATGCTGCTGAAGCTCGATTTCGCTAAAGCCTTCGACACTGTGTGCTGGGACAGCCTACAGACCATCCTCCGTGCACGGGGATTCAACGATCAGTGGTGTGGATGGGTGCAGCAGCTGCTCGACACGTCCCTCACTGCGGTCATGGTGAACGGCTGTCCCGGACCGTGGTTCCCTTGCCGCCGAGGGCTCCGGCAGGGCGACCCCCTCTCGCCGTACCTGTTCCTGCTGGTCGCTGACGTGCTCCAGGAGTTGATCCGACAGGACGGCGGTGTTTGTCATCCCCTGCTGCACACAGCACCCTGCACCGTGCTCCAGTATGCCGACGACACGCTTATCCTGCTGCGTGGCGAGCTCGCGGACATCACCCGTCTGAAGGATCTCCTGGACAAGTTCTCTGACGCGACTGGCCTGCGAATCAACTTTGAGAAAAGCACTGCCGTGCCGATGCACATGGATGCGGCGCTCCTCCCCCAATGCCTTGTTGTCCTGGGCTGCCAACGACAGGGTTTCCCCCAGACATATCTCGGCTTGCCGCTGTCCTGCAACAAGCTGCGGCTGCCGGCCTTCGACCCGTACATCGCCAGAGCTGATCGACACCTCGCGGGATGGCAATCGTCGCTCCTGAATCACATGGGGCGCGCGGTGCTGGTGAACGCAGTGCTGGACGGTCAGCTGGCGTACCTGATGAGCGCGATCACCCTGCCGCCGGGAGTGATCAAACTGCTCGACAAACGCCGGCGCAGCTTCTTGTGCACCGGCGACGGAGACGCCAGCGGGGCCAGCTGCTTGGTCGCCTGGGACAAGGTGCGCCAGCTCAAGTCACAAGGTGGTCTGGGGGTGCGAGATTTGGAGC
>CM014277.1:64482474-64496217 GCA_004135705.1 Alloteropsis semialata
ACGAGTACAACCTCGACACTTACATTCCAAATCGACATGAGATGGTTATCGATCCTGGTAAGCCTTCGTAACGTGCTGAGTTTATTGAGAGTGCACAATTAAAGTCGCTGTGACAATGTGTTGGATGCGTGGAGTGTAGCGCGAAGGTTGAAGTTGGCCATGATAATTCTATTTATTCAGCCAATTATTCTCAACCATCATATGCTGTACAACATGCTACTAGAGTGGGTTATGCATTTACAAATTCAGCACCATATGCAAATGCTAATTACCATAATTCGGTTCCATATGTCACTTTTAATTCTAGCCGGATTAATAAAAATTCAGCAAGCATACCAGCACCTTTAGATGTTGTTGGAGCCTATAATTTTCCCTCTACTCAGTCACAGAGCTTCGGCACTATTAACCTCTCATTGTCGAAAGTTCATGCGAGTAAGTTTCAGCACAATACATGTTATGTGCAGCCCATAATGCAAGCCGAACATGCAGCAAATTCGGCTAAGGGGCAGTCCAGTTTGAAAGGAGTTGTTGCTGAAACCGATTTTGCACATGGGGTACCTAAAGAGCTTTTTGAAGAAATCTCGCGAGTACATAAAAAATTAATCTCGTCATGCATTAAGGTGACAAAGCAAGGGATTGTTGAAGTAAAAGAACTGCCATCGCCGATTGATGTGTTAAAAGAATTACAGTCTTTAGGTACTTTATCTTCTTATCATTTCGGTATCATTAAGAAATTGCTTGATTCAGAAACACCGAATGATGAGCAAGGTATAAACTCTTGTGTGAAAAAGAAGCCGACTATTGCTAAATTGTCGGTTAGTGCTACTGAAAGAAATAAGGAGAAGGCATTGGCATGTCAACGCAAGGTGGTTTCCAGCATCCCTAGAAGCACCGGTCTGACCAGTCCTATTAACCGGTCTGACCGGTCCATGGAGAATATGGTTGTGGGCTGCCATCTAGAGGAGAAGCATGATATCATCCACATCAAGGTTCCTCGCTTCTCCAACATATTTGATAAGGTATGCTTTGCAAGTAATTCCCAATCAGATTCTGTATCTTCAGTTAATAATTCTAAAAGATCGATTGAGGATGGTAATTTACTTGCTAGCAATAGTATGCCTTTAGATTCTATCGGCCAATGCATTGTGAAGATTAGAAAGGCTGATCATAAAAATACTTTGGCGTTTAAATTTTCCACATCATCACTGCCAAAGTTTTTGTCTTCATGGTTTGCTTGTGGTCATTCTGGATTGAAAAACAAGAGACCAAAGTTGATAAACATTGTGAAGACCGATGATAATATAGTGATCAATTCCAAAACATCGGGTAAGGGAAGCACAAGTAAAGGTATAGCCGAATGGATCGATGATAAATCTGAACCGTTCGTTTGCTTAGCCTTGAAACCTTCTCCACAAAAGAATCAACTAAAGAAGACAAAGTACACCTTTGATTTGACTTTGTGTGATGACTTATTTGATATCTTACTTGAGCATAATTTTATTAAGTGATTTGATCACAAAGTCATACCATCACTTCTGGAACTAAAAGAGCAAGAATATTGTAAGTGGCATAATTCATTTGGTCATAACACTAGCCATTGCAATATTTTTCGCCAAGTCATCCAATCGGCCATTAATGCAGGACGATTGAGATTTGCTGAAATTTCAGAAGATGACCAGTTGCCTCCAATTGGTTTTGATGGCAAGGGATTATTAAATCGGTTAGAATCAGTCAGTTTATCTAAAGATTCAGATTTAATTGCCAGAGAGGAAGATCCGAAGCTCTCAAGTGATGAAAAGGACATCGTCTATGACTTACAAGGTCAAACAATTATTGAGGACGATGAGCCAATCAAAATCCCAGAAGTTACTAGGGGGGCAAACGGATTTTTCTCCATCGAACCAAGATCCTGTCACTCCTGTTGTGCTTTGTGCATAGGTTAGACCGGTTGGGCACACAGGTCAGACCGGTGTAGACCAACCGGTCAGACCGGTCTCCCGCACAGGTCAGACCGGTCCGGGTCTGAAAGATTCAGCAATGCCAAAATCTGAACCTTCTGCAGCTAATGGAGGTAAAGACCGTGTCAAGCACAATGGTAAAAAGCCGAAGCTCACTTTTGATGAACTTCTGGTTAAATATCAAAAAGAAAATGAGGCCAAGCGTGCTAATCAGTCAAATAATGTTAAATCATCAAGATCACCTCCCAAATGTAATTCTGGGAATTGGAATTGGCAAAGGAAAAACTTTCATTCAGCAGCATCATATTCTCCTTTTGAATCATCAATGCCAGTTCCATATACTCCATATCCCACTTATTTTAATCCTTACTCATCGTGGGGATGGAATGATCCATGGGCGCATACTCCTTCATATTTTAGACCATATCATGTAGAGTATGTAGCTCCAAGAGAACCTTCATATGTGAGACAACCATACGTTGAAAATGACCATTTTGAGCGAAAAACTCGGTCTAGAGTTCAAGACAAGAAAAAGGTTGTCAAGCAAGTGTATCGAGTTAAAAGGGATGGTCGCAAAGATAAAAGTTCAGATCTGAATATAGTTGATGAAAAGCCGACTGAGGTGTTGAAAACTTCGGCTATTGATGGCAAAGAAAATAAAAAATCGGCTATTGATCCTTCAAGTGCCAAATCTGAACTAGATGAGTTGAGAGCACCAAAAATCAAGAAGAAAGCATTGCTGTCCAAAACTGAAGCAAAGCCAAGTCATCCACTTGATTTATCTCATTGGCGGAAGAAGAAGTTACAAAAACTTGGTGCTCAAGAACTAAGAAAGATGGGCATGGCATGGGTTCCTAAAGTAAGCATTCAAACTCAAGACAAGGGTGATGTTCAAGCAAAAGGTGCAACAAAGTTAACGAAGAAGAAAAGGCATGAGAGAAGATTTTCAAAACTGAGGTTTGCACCAAATCATCAAGATTATTGGGATTCACATCATCCATTTGCTTTGCAAATGCCACATATGCCTATATCTTGGAATTCGTCCTTAGATATGTTTGGTTATCCCTCATATTCTTATTTTTATCCTTGGATGCTATATAGGTCTTTATATCATGGAGGGTTCTCACCAAATAGCTATGCATATTAATCATTATAAAGCCGAAATATTTAGTTCCTAGAGATAGTTTTAGTTTTTACATTTATAAATCTCTCTATACTTTTATTTCGGTTGTGCATACTATTATGGATGAATTCATTATGGGTGATATTTCATTATCGTCCTTGGCAACACATATGACCGATAAATGTCTTTGGCTATCGTCCTAAAGCAATAGTCTCCCGATGAAAGATCATTTATTGACTTCAACGTTCGGAGGGCAAGATATCAGCAAAACCAAATATGCTGGTGTTAGCCATTGTCCCTGTATAATTTTGGATCAGATGAATGTTTCTTGGTACGCAAGCTTTACCAAGAAACAGGGGGGCATATGTTGACACCCAAAAGTGGCACGCAGGAAACACCAGTCAGACCGGTGGTATTCAACGGTCAGACCGGTCAGGTTAAAGCTCTTCAAATGCAGATTGGACTTCACCATTGGATAGCTCTCGTCGAGAAGATCAAGATTCATATATAGAACGTCCAATTTGGAGTTCGGATGAGCGAGATATGGCTTCGGGAATTCCTGCACCCTGGGTTGACCGGTCAGACCGGTGCCCTTGATAGGTCAGACCGGTGTGGTATGTAGAATCCGAGTAGGAGTTGTATTTTGACACGAGATTTGTATGAGTTTCGACTCCACCAGGGGCAAGACCTACCCTCCCTATAAATATAAGGGGATTCGGCCGATTGAGGGTATCCCAATCGAATCCAAACAAAACATGTCTTTACTTTTTACTTCCAAACCCTAAATCCTTTTTCCAACCTCTCCATGCTGTTCGTCTACTGATCTCTGCGATCAAGATGGCGTCCTAAGCTTGCTGGTCAACCTAGGGCACGTCCGGCGACGTTCACGCCCTGACGGGTCCCTCCCGGGCGAGAGCTTCGATGGCCTTTGCTAGTTTGCTCGTAAACTAGTCGTTCTTCGCTACGTAAGTGCGTTGGTTATCTCTTTGCTGGTTTGCTCGTAAACCTCGCCGTTCTTCACCACGTAAGCGTGATAGTTATCCTCTCAAAATGATCGATCCGGCAAAACCCTAGGCACCGGTCTGACCTTTGTCCCTGACTGGTCTGACCTTTGTCTCTGACCGGTCTGACCGGTCAAGACAGCAGCCCTGCCGTTCGGTCCGTTTGCGACCCGCGCGATCTAGCGCTCTCGTGTGTTGACCGTATTTTGCGTCAACACCAACCAAGAAAAAATCAACTTCAACCTTCGCGCTACACTCCACGCATCCAACACATTGTCACAGCGACTTTAATTGTGCACTCTCAATAAACTCAGCACGTTACGAAGGCTTACCAGGATCGATAACCATCTCATGTCGATTTGGAATGTAAGTGTTTTCTCCAAACCCATGGAAGAATTTTAAACCCTCCTTACATAATTCCCTCCTCCCCAACCCGGCCGCAATCCGCAAGAAAATGATGGACAAACAACGAAACACAATAGAGAGAAATTCTTCTTCTTTTTTTTTTAAAGACCACCAAGAGAAGCCGTATTGATCAACTGCCAGAATGAAAGATGACCCAATCCTATCTCTTCACCCAAAAGAAAAAAAAAGGAAAAAGAAACTGCCAGCAGGAGGATGGATGGAGCAACCAACGAACAGGAAGCTGGGAGGAAGACGATGATCTCGAGCTGCTGAGCTGCTGACGACGAGGTGGCGCCCGAAACGTTCGAACCAACCGTGGTCCGTACCACGCACCGCCACAAAAGGCAGGCGGCAGGGGGGCCCACAGGGCCAGGGGACGAGTGGGGCCCACGCAAAGGAAAGCGAGCCCCGGCCGGGTGGGGCCCACACCGCGGGAGGAGGAAGAAAGCTACCGCCGAGCGAACCCCGTTCAAATCAACGAACCCCACCTCCGCCTCCGCCACCTTCTCCTCCTCCTCCCGCCTCTGCTCCGATTACAAATACCACCACCGTGACGCCGCCGCCCTGTGCACTCCGCCGTTCGAGCCGGCCAGCAGCAAGGTTGCGCCGCGTAGCAGCGAGAGAGATCAGAGGGACGGCGCCTAGCCAGCAGTCAAGCCAGCGCCCGGAGAAGCAAGGTAACTGTCCAATTGAGAATTGTCCATGTGTGTTTTTTTGTCACATCTTCCTGTTCCTGCTCTGAATTCTGATGATTGATACGTAGTTTGGTTCATGAATCCTGAGCCCTGAAAGCGTTTCAATTCGCTAGCTTGGGGGTTGCCGATGTTCAGCTGCGACTGTGTCTGCAACTCTGCATTCCCGGCCGGTTAGGATTCAGAAGGAACCATTTTTTTTTTCCCTGGGCTCGTGTAGGAATTGCAGGATGGTGTGGGTGTCATCCTTTTTGCCCCTGCATCTCACGCAAAACAGAGGGCTAAAAGAAACACTTTATCAGATTATTAATTCACTCTGTCATCTTTTAGTGCCTTCACTAATCCTGATCCTGTTTTGGGGAATCAACAAAGACGAACAGCAATTGACACCTTCCACTAAAAAAATACTACACTCATCAAAGATGCATCCTCTGCTTTCATCTTCTTCCCACATGCTGTTATGTGATCTGCAGACACGATCCTAGTTGCTTTGGTGCCACGGCCTCACAGAGACAGAGTTTTATTCTGTCCTAGTTTCACTGTCACAAAGGATCTGCAGCTTGCACTAGTTTGGAAAGTTGTCAGGAGATAGAAGGGGGGTTATACCTTTCTTTTAGAATGATTGCAGTGCTCTGCCTCTGATTAGTCATTGACTCGTTGTTATTAAACTCAGTAAATTATTGTCGACAACCCTGCATTAGTTTATCGTTAAGAATATATGTTCAGTTCAGGTATGGCTATCAGCAGGATGGCCCTGCGGTTGATGTTATCAATGATCAGGTGTCTAGATATGATAATGTTAAATATTAGGGACACGCAAAGCCATCTTCCTTTTGGGAAGCCAGGTTCTTTTGAGTTTTGAGAAGTGTTCTAAGGAAAAGCTTTTAAGCAAGTTGTTATCATGTCGCCTTTGCAAGCTTCGGATCGTATCAGATGCTAACAAATTGCAATATTTTTGTAACTGTAACTGGTTCATAGCAAATCCTAGAATAAGAAAAGTAGCACCACTCAGAACTGAGAACCATTCACTTTTGGAATCCCAAAGGACATTAACCAATTTAAAAATTGGTCTTGCCAAATAATCCTTTTGTCATGCTCAGCGTATAGTACTATGACATCTTCACATGTTTAATACTCAGATTCCTTCAATTATTCAGTTTGTAGTTGGCAGTTCATATGCATATTTTTTTGTCTCCTTTGTTCCCTTGCTTTCTATTTTGCCAGTACTTTTATCCACTTATGGAAATATGATGTAGCCAGAATTATAATACAATCAAATAAGTACATAACACAGATAACGCCATACGCCCATACCGACATACAGGATCGCAAGTAAAATAATGGTTGATCACTGCCAGCTCTGGTGGCAGATAGGTTGTCAAAGTACATGAGTCATTCTATCGACCACTGCAATGTCATTTTCCTGGTAGGTAGTGAAGAAATCATTGTCCACACGATGGATATAGGACTTTGACACAGTTGGCCTGTCGATGTCGATTGTTTGGAAGGTTAGAACTTCCTGTTTCCTCTGTGGTCATACTTTTGCCAGTTTGCACGTCCTTGTTGTTTGAAAAAAAGGGTTTGAGTTAGTTGTAACATTTAAGATTGCTCCTTACAAGGTTATCGACGAGTGCTTATTTCAGTAGTACCATTTTTGGAAACAGTATGAACTATGAATGTTGAATTTGTGCTTCAGTCTTCTATACAGGACCTGGATTCTGCTGTTAGTTCTCTCGCTAGTGATACCATGGACGTGTCTGATGAAAAGTGTGAGCATCCATCGGGCCTGCCTAGCGCTGTTAATGTTGTGCAATCTGACAATGGCAACCCTGAACATTTGGGATCTGTTGGTGTCAATGGCGCTATTGGAAATGAAGGTGATTCAGGGATGGATTGTACTGAGCAGACTGACGTTGGTAAGTTTGTTGTGGTTGATGATTGTATCAATTCAGTGAACATAAAGCTGTTGAATTTGATTGTTTCTTCAGTGTTAAGTTAGATGTGCAATGTACTGACAATGGTTCTACAAATTCAGAGCATACAGATGCGGACTCTGTTGTTAATGTTGAAAGCAGTGCTGATAAAGAGGAGAATCAGGAAAAGATTCCAATGGAAGAAGCAGCGATGAGTGATGGCACCTCGATCACATCGATGGAAGATATCCTGGAACCAAACAATGATCTCCCTTCAGAGCCTGAAGATATGAGCAACCACACTCCTGACCTGTCAAATGGCAAGCCTTCCAATGGAAGCAGTAACGTATTCCAGAGTGCAAAGAGTGTGTTGACTTCAACCAAGAAGGTGAAGACGATTCTCTTTCTTTAACCTGTTCTTTCATGCATGATTCATTCATCATCTAGCAGAATTTCATTATACACCCTTTTTTTACTTTTTCTTTTGCATACTTTAACCTCCTTCAAAGAAACCCGATTCTTTTTATGCATAATTCTTGCATATGACTTGCTGATACGAGTTTTGAACTTTGCTACATTTTTCTTTCAGAAAACTTCATCTGCAACTACACGGAAGCCGCTACAGTCTACTAACAGAGGCAATCAGGACGATGTCAAATCATTAATTGGAAAGGCCACAGTTCCATCAGGCCCAGTCTTCCGTTGTACTGAACGTGCCGAGAAGCGCAGAGAAGTATGTGTCACATAATTTTCCTTTTAAATGAGGAAATGTGAAATTTTGCTATGCGAAAATGTGCTCACAATTACTGTTTCCATGTTTCGCTTGCAGTTTTACATGAAGCTGGAGGAGAAGCACCAAGCCATGGAGGAAGAGAAGATTCAGTTGGAAGCCAAGCTGAAGGTATTGTCATTTCAGAAATGCATTTGATTCCATTTCCAGCCCGATGGAAAATGCATTTGGATACATAATGAACAATTTCCGAAAGCATGTCTTGACTGATGTCTTTTGGGTGCATCTCTGAATTTGCAGAAAGAACAGGAGGAGGCTCTGAAGCAGCTGAGGAAGAGCCTGACCTTCAAGGCCAACCCGATGCCGAGCTTCTACCACGAGGCGGCGCCGTCCCCCAGGGCCGAGTTCAAGAAGCTGCCCACGACACGCCCCAAGTCGCCGAAGCTGGGCCGGAGGAAGACGACGACCGCCATGGAGGCCTCGAACTCCTCGTCGGAGAGCGAGGGCACGAGGCCTTGCTGCCGCGCCAACCGCGACGGCCTCGACAGCAACTGCAAATGCAACGGCACCAACAGCAGAAACAGCAAGGCGCAGGCCACAGGCACCAAGCTGGCGGCCAAGAAGCACCAGCAGCAGCCGAAACACCGCGCCCACAAGATCGCCGGCGAGAGCGCCATCAACATCGCCGTGCACTAGCTGCTGCTTCTGAAACTTCTTGCCCCCGTTTCTTCTGGCAGCATGCAGGATGACGACAATGGCATGGAACTCCTTTTTCTAAGTTATGATCTGAGAGTGCTTGACGGCTTGTGGATTTGGTGTAGATAATAAGTTATGGTGAGGAAGAACAAGGGCTCTGCTACCATGGATGGTGAGTGAAGAGCCAGTCGGTCAGTCAGTCAGACAGAGGTGGTGTTTATCTATGTCATGCTAATTTCTATTTAATCTGCTGTGTTGAGGGTGTGAGGATGGCCTGTAGTACTCTGCCAATGTACAGGGCTGTCTGTTTTTTTTTTAATTTATGGGATGTGGTAAGGAAGATCGAGTGCTGGATGCAAGTTGTACAAACAAAAACTGAGGGTTTGTTGGAGTTGATGGCAAGGAAATATTTATCTGATTTATGCTCCCTCACTGCACCAGAGCTGACTTGCTTTTCTCTTCTCAATTTGTTTTGGATACATGGACTCTACTATGCAAATAACTACTAAACTGTTTATTGTGGCTTTGTGATTTTTTTTTCAAGAATACGCAAGTCAACTACTTATCTTTTTATTAAGAAGATAATTAAGTGGAGTTTTACAGCTTAGATCAGATTGACGCACACAAGACATGTTTATATGAATGGTTTTACTGGCCAAAGAAAATAGTCGGGGTGACAAATTAAATTGAGTTGTGAAGAAAAAATATGCCAAGAATGCTATGATTTCAAGGCGAGTGCTTCTTTTCCATACAAATTTTTACGGCTTTACTCACTTTTCAAGGCAAGTGCTTATTTTCCATACAAAGTTTTACGGCTTTATTCGCTTCCATCCTTTCAGACATAACCATCAACTAGTGCATTTCAGGCCATTATTTGGCGCATTTAGCCTTTGTCCGACAAGTATTTGGTTGGACAACCACTTTCTTTCCTCTTCTTGGAAATTTATCCTCTAGCTCATCCTTTTCTTTCTATAGTAAATTTCTCTTCACATTTTTCACACCCATGTCACCTGACTCCTCACCACCAATAGCAAGTGGTGGCTGCGTTCCCAACTCCAGCACTCCACCCCGCCCTCTTTGGACTCTCTGGTTGAATTCTTTATGTCACCGAAACTACTCAAACGACAGATCTTGATGGCTTGTCTTACATCTGCTTACTCCAACATCTCTCTTCGTCCTCTCACTTCCTTCTTTCCTCTTCTTCCGCTTCTTTGTTCTCCATCATCTTCATAGGCTCTAAGAAGTAGGGGAGCTTATGCCCCTTACCCATGCTAAGTCATCTCTGCTAGTCGTTATCTCTTCTCATTGCCAGCCGCCATGAGACACCTCCTTTGTGGACTTTGCACTAACCCCAACGTAGAACCCAAACTCTCATGTCCCATGACAAAGAGTAGCAAGACAATAAGCTCAAGGTAGGTACGTTCTCAGGGACGAATCTAGAGACTCATGGAAGGGGCTCATCTTCCTCTTCTTCCTATATCTCCTCTTTCTCTTCTTCCTCCTACTCCTTTTCTTCATCCTCTTTATCCACGGCTAGAATTTGTAGGGGCTTAGGGAGACTCCAAGGGCTGCATTGGGGCAGGGAGCTTCAGCCTCGAGCGCCCAAGTTGCATCAACCCCATGGATGTTCGATTAGAGGTTTGTTACATTCCTAATTGAAAATAATAAATTTATACTATTTTGATGTGTAATAACTAAAATGGCTCGAATCTTAGGTTCAACAAGTCCGCTAGGAGGAGGAATTGCAGAGCCGTGATATCGAAGGTAACATGAACACATGGATCTAGACAGGTTCGGGCCACCGATACAAGATTTAATACCCTACCACATGTGTTTTTTTTTTGGAAGGTTGAGTGTTGGATGCAAGTTGTACAATAAAAAAAGGTTTGTTGGAGTTGATGGCAAATAAATATTTATCTGGTTTATGCTCACTCACTGCACTAGAGCTGTCTTGCTTTTCTCTTATCTCAATTTGTTTTGGATACTTGGATTTGTGCTGTGCAAATACAATGGATGTGATGTGACACGACTGCTTAGTTGGGAATTTTTTTAATACGCAAAGGAGTTGTGATCTTTGTACTTGAGCTGATTTTTACAACTGAGGCAGATCGGTGGCGGTGCACACAATACATGTTACATAAGTAGATTATATGACCAAACAAAGCAAAAGGGCTAACAAAATGAGTTGTGAAGAAACGAAATGCTAAGAATGCTATAATATTTATGGAAAATTCCTTATTTGCCATTGAAAGTTCTATGGCTCTCTTGTTTGTCATCCATTGTCTCACTTATGCGTAGGGATGGATTCGGATGTCCAGACATCCGAATTATCCGTATTCGTATTCGACTAAAACATCAATATGGATATCCGTATTCGTATTCGATTTTAATATGGATGTTAAATGAAAATATCCGAATTCGCTTTTCATCAATTTTCTCTATCCGAATCCATATTCGTGTTCGAATAAAATGTGGAATATCCGATATTATCCGTATCCGTGAAGAATTAACACGTGATGAAGCCATCTATCCGAATGCGAATCCGTAATCGATGTATTCGTTTTGTATTCGTATCCGACAAGAATAGACAATATTCGCATCTGTATTCGTATCCGACAAGATTCGTATTCGATCCGTATTTGAATTAAAATATGGTAAAAGGTGATATCCGGATTCGATTCCATGCGTATCCGATCCGAATCCATCCCTACTTATGCGTACATCTGGAGCTAATATATCTTATTAAGTTGTGATGGAATTTTATGTCATTTTATTTTGAGCTCACTTACTTGCCTATCAACACACATGTGAACAACCAGATTTCTTTTTTTTTATTGTAATTTCTCGCTTTCTATTTTCTATCTTACATAGGAAAATTTATCTTCGTCTTCCCTCACACCCTTGTCATCAGGATTATGCCTTCACTAATGGAGGACATAGAAAGAAAACTTCTTGCCTCATCTCTCACTTCCTCCATACGCCTCTCTTTCTCCCTCATCTTTCCCTTTTTCTTTCTGCCTCCTTCTTCTTCTCTTGGTAAAACTATAAAACTCAAGCGTCAGGGGCATGAGCCCCTACCCTATGCTTATTTGTCCCTGATCGTCATTGTCTCATTTCATTACGCGTCCCCACGAGCCATCTCTATGCCCATTTCACTTTATCGAACTCCAATATTACACCCAACCTAGAACTCTAACTTGTCACTTTGCATAACAGAGTGCAATAGCATATATATCGTCTCACCCTAGCGCATGAGGAGTGGATTTAGAACTTTGCTACATTTATAGTTAAAACAATAAATTTATCTTACTTCTTATGTGTAACTAAACTTAAAACAATAAATTTATCTTACTTCTTATGTGTAACTAAACTAGCGATAAATTTTAAATTCTCCCTTTACTTTAAGCTAAAACATTGGTTCTTTTTATGACATTTTGAGAACAAAACTAAAATATATGAAGTTCGGTGACTAAAAATCCCGTGTCTTCTCCATCCCATGACCTCCATATATTTTAGTTTTGTTCATCACCTCCGTCACCTCAGCCCCGCACGGCGGCGAACCTCACGCCATAGCCCCTTCCTCCGCCACGCCCATGGTAGTCCCTGAGGTCACCTCCTCCCTCCCTTCACCACTACATGCCTTGCTTGATGCACCCCTGCTCACCGCGGTGACCGCCACCACCACAGCCATGCCTACTTGCATGCACCACCTCATCCCCTACCTGTCGCGCGCAGCTGTGCTCCTTGCCCACCGCGCGACGTCGCTGCCTCTCGTACCTAAAGCTGCTAATGGTTTGGTCTCAAACCGGTTTTTATGGTTTGGTTTTTGATTGGATTAGCTTGGTTTGGTGAATAACGGGTTACAACACATAATGGTTTGATTTGGTTTGGTTTAATAGTTATAACGGTCTAGAATGGTTTACAATTATAATGGTTATATGTGTAAGTAACATCTCGCGTCCACACATGAAAATTTTAACGAATTTGACTGAAATTTGTTAGAAATATCTCAGAATTACAATCCGCTACTTTGTGCAAATCGGTGTAGCCATATCTATATGTGGGGCCCACGTCCAAAGCCGGACCCTAAAATTAAAAGCTCGCGTTCACACCTTAAAATTTTAGCGGATTTTACCGAAATTTATTGGAGATGTCTTAGAATCACGGTCCGCTACCCCGTGCAAATCAATGTAGCCAAAATTGCATGTGGGCCCCACGTGTAAAGTCGGACCCTAGAATTAAAAGCTCGCGTTCACACTTTAAAATTTTAGCAGATTTGACCGAAATTTGTTGGAGATTTCTCAGAACCACGGTCCGCTACTTTGTGCAAATCGGTGTAGCCATATCAATACGTGGGCCCTACATCCAAAGCCACACCTAATAAAACTATAGAATTGAACTAATTTAGTTTGTTTTGGAAAATTAGTTTAAGTGGTTTGGATTGATTTGGAGAAAAAAGCAAATAGATAGGGTTGGATTGGTTTATGAAGTGTAGTATAGTTTAAATAGTTTGGTGTGAATTTGGTTTGGTTTTTGAACCATTACCAGCTTTACTCGTACCAGCTTAGACGTGAGAGGCACCAGAGGTCACTCTATCCACTCGGAAAGATTGGTTTTATCCATCACATGAACCAACCAAAATTTGTGTTCCACACGGTGCAGTTTTTGGACTTCCATTTGAATCCGGCCACGACACTCTTCACCCTACCAAACAAAGCATTCTGCACCAGTTTTTTTTTAAGCAGATCAGGAGCTTTCATTAAATCACAGCAGGATTACAATCGACCCGCGCCGCTTCCACGAGACACGACGGGTAGGGATCTAACCAAAGTAGTTCAGGATCCAGTAGTGAGGCCAAGCTTGCACACACATGTGCTGCCCCATTACCTTCCCTATTAACAAAGGAAAAAACTAAAGACAAAAAGGACCTGCCTAGCTCCTGGATCTCCTGCCATAAGCCAAAAACAGCACTCCGGTCACCACAATTGGCTTTCAGCATATTAACCATTGCAAGGTTATCACTCTCTAGCACCACTCTGTTGAACCAGTTGGGTTTGGTCAAAGCTATTGCGATCAGGCCCTCATGTTTCTGCCATTTGTGCCACGTCATCACCCGCCTCCTCCTCCTCCTCCCTCGCCTATCCACTCGGCCGTTGGCGCTCACCGAACCACCTAGAGAAGCCTCGCTTCACTCGCTCTCCGCCCGCCGCGCCATGAGCGCCGCC
>CM014277.1:64506580-64524198 GCA_004135705.1 Alloteropsis semialata
CATTAACTTTTTATTTAAGTGGAGTTTTACAACGTAGACAGGATCAACGCACACAAGACATGGTTACATGAGTGGTTTTTTGTGGCCAAAGAAAATAGTCTAGTGACAAATTGAGTTGTGAAGAAAAATTTTGCCAAAAAATGCTATAATTTCATCGTGAGTGCTTATTTCCATAGAAAGTTCCATGGCTCTACTTGCTTCTCATCCATCGTTTTAGTGCATAAAAATGTAACTATCTTGTCTTCTCCTTTTCTTTCTATATATGTAACTATCTTGTCTTCTCCTTTTCTTTCTATAGTAAATTTCTCTGTCTTTTTTTTCACCATGTCGCATGGCTTCTCACCACCAATAGCAAGTGGTGGCGCATTCCAAAGTCCATCTGTCGGGGTCCTTTACCGCCGGCAAGTAATAAAATCGTGGAGTGCGCGTCGGGCCTCGGATGGTTACGCAAAAGGGGGACACAAGGATTTATACTGGTTCGGGCCTCCGGGGAGTAACACCCTACGTCCAGTTCATGCTGCTCGTGTTATTTGCACTGGTTGGTAGTAGGGGGTACAAGCAGGGCGAGAGAGGGACTAGCTCCCAAGTCTCTGGTGAGTAAACGAGCTCAGTCCGGTGACTGGCTGGAGGAAGAAGAAGCACAGGAGAGGGAGCGCTCCTCCGGAGAGAAAAGAAACTCCCTGCCTCCCGTAGGAGGCCCAGGAGAGAAGAGGAAAAGAGTTCGTGCCCCTCGCAGGGGGCCTGGCCTTCCCTTTTATAGTTCAAGAGGAGCCAGTAAAGTCAAAGGTAAAAGAGAGAGAGTACACGGTAAAAAGGGGAAAAAAGAGGAGTGCTTGCCCATGCTGTGGGGCCCGTTGTCCTTCCGAGTACTGTAGCCATGCCCTGCTGGTGCCAGTGGTGTCAGGGAGTGGTTGGCACAGTGTAGCAGCTTGACTTCGGGTGTCACGGTCTTCTCGGAGGTTGCTTCGTTACGAAGGAGCGAACCAGTCGGAGACGGAGATCTTGTCGGGCGAATCGGAGTCCTGTCGGGCGATGGTGCAGCTCGTCGGGCGTAGCGGCTGCTTGCCGGGCGAGATGTGGTTCTTGTCGGGCGAAGGAGCAACTCCTCGGGCGGGACGGAGCAGCTCGTCGGGCGAAACGTCCAGCTCCTCGGGCGAAGGAGTAACCTGTCGGGCGCTGCCTGCAACTCGCCGGGCGAGCATGCAACTCGTCGGATGCTGCCAGCTTTGTTGTGCTGCGCTGAGAGAAAATAGAGAGAGAGAGGCCTTCACTTGAAAAGGCATGCATGCAATAATTAAAAAAGGCACCATGCATGCACATGCATACTCGCATGCATGCACCTGCCCAGGCACGTACGCGAGAGGGGACTTTAGAGAGAAAAATAATCGTGTCGTTGCTATGTTCGGGTGGAGATAAATCAGGGAGAAAGGGATAGCTGCCCTGTGCAAGGGTCGGGGCTTTTTATTTTTAATCCGCTGCCATTGGATACCCCTAATATTGGTATCCGACACCATCCCTCCAGCACAGCCACTTTGGAAACTCCTCAAACTTGGTTAGCATGTCTCCACAACATAGCAGCCTCATTTTGATGGCTTGTCTCACATCCTCTTACTCGAACATCTATCTTCGTCCTCTTATTTCCTTCTTTTCTCCTCTTCCGCTTCTTTGTTCTCTATCATCTTCATAGAGCTCTAATAAGTAGGGGAGCTTATGCCCCCTGCCCCATGCTAAGCCGTCTCTACTCTTTTTTATCTCGTCTCATTGCCAGCCGCCACAAGACCCCTCTTTCTCTTGGACCTTGCACTAACCTCTAGTTAGAACCTAACTCTCATGTTGCATGACAAAAAAGTAGCAAGATAAAGGGTGGATCACTGGTAAGTTCTTCGGGATGAATCTAGAGACTCGTGGAAGGGGCTCATCTTCCCCTTCTTCCTGCTACTCCTTTTCTTCCTCATCTTTATCCATGGCTACCTACTACTTTTCTTCCTCATATTCATCCATGGCTAGAATTTATAGAGGCTTAGGGAGACTCCATGGGCTGCGTGGGGGTAAGGGCTCCAGCCTCAAGCCCCCAAGTTGCATGCAGAAGGTGAAATTGTTGTGACCATGTGAAATTGGCATGGTGGGTATGTGGGTACAAAGAATTGTCGTGGTGTAAAAGAACAAATGTTTTGGTGAAGGAGGTTGACAGTGAATGGAGAGCGTCAGACAAAAAATGATCTTCACCCCCTTTGTCCAACTTTCCACCTGCCAAGTCGGACCACCTGGTAGAGGTAGTTAACTATGGGTTAAATTGTTTCAATTGTTTTCATTCATAGATTTGTAGAGTAGATTCTAAGAACAATTAAAACTACAATACATATGAGCTCACAGGCCATAACAGCTTTTTCCACATCCCACAACAGCTTTTTTCACAGTCACAGCCTAACCAAACACACCTTTAGCCTAAAGGCACTCTTCAACTTACCAAACAAAGCATTTGTACTAGTTGGGTTTGCGCAAAGCTAATGTGGTCAGCCCCCTCAATGTTTCTGCCAAGTGCCATTGACTTGCGTATGGAATAGAGTGAATTCCGTATTTGACGTCAAAAGATAATTTCATTCCTTATGTGATACTCAAAATTTTGGTCTTTCTTATTTGACATCGAATCCTATTTTTGGTAACTTTGATGCCTTTTATGACACTGCCATGACACTTAAATTTTAAACACTAAATCGTAACTCTAAAACCTAAACACTAAAAACCGTAATCAACATCACGTAACCCTAATCCCTAAACACTAAACCATAACCCTAATCCTAATATCAAACCCAACCCTAACCCTAAATCCTAAACACTAACCCTAAACCCTAAGCACTATACCCTAAACACTAACCCTAAATCCTAAACACTAAATAATAACTCTAAACCCTAAACCTAAAACCCTCAATGACATAAGAGAAACCATGGTAGTGTCAAAAAAAGTCACCAAAAGTTAGATACGGTATCAAATAAGAAATATCGAAGTTTTGAGTGTAACATAGGGAATTGGCTTATCTTAGTGTCAAATAGGGAATTTATTCTTGATAGGCTTGCCTGCATCAAGATTCGCTCGCCACGGGTCCCACATCGTCAACGGCGCTGACCAGGCCACGTCACCACCCGCCTCCTCCTCCTCCCTCGCCTATCCACTCGGCCGTTGGCGCTCACCGAACCACCTAGAGAAGCCTCGCTTCACTCGCTCTCCGCCCGCCGCGCCATGAGCGCCGCCGCGTGCCTCTTCGCCGCCGCCGTATCCCTGACCCTCCCCTCCACCTCCGCCCCCGCCTCCGCGGGCGCGTCGGGCACACGCTGCCGGCGGAGCCCCGCCCCCTTCCTCCGCTGCTCCCCAACTCGACGCCGTGGGCTCGTCCGGGCACTCGACGAGTGGCTGCTCGAGGCCGCGCCGGCGCGGGTTACGGAGGATGCCGAAGGGGAGGATCCAGGTGTGGACGTAGGAGATGGATTCGGGGACGCGGAGGGTGACGACGTGGGAGCGCAGGAGGTGGCGGAGGAGGAGCAGCGGCCGCCGGCGAAGGCTTTCGTGAAGAGCAGGCGGCAGCGGCAGGAGGAGGAGGAGGCCGCCGCGGGGCAAGACCGGTTCAAGCTCATCAACGGCAAAGAGGTAGCGGCTTGTGTAGCATCAGCTGCTTGGTTTGTGGTTTGGATTGCCTGATTGCTTGAGCTGTTTTCTCCTAACTGCTGCATGTTCAAAATTTGATATCTGCAGACATAATCAAATTCACCGGAGATAACTTGTGATTGTTGTTCCCGTTAGTCCTTGATGCTACAAAGTAGATATTTTGGGCCGTGCTCTGAACATTTGTGTTGCCTGGCAAGTTCAGTGTGTCTAATTTCTGAACCTGTGTACCTTTCTACCTGCAGATATTTCAAGAGAAGGCTTATCTGGTCGGTGTCGAGTGCAAACGGACAGGAGGGAACCTCTTCGGCATAGAGGAGTCTCTTAAGGAGCTGGAACAACTGGCTGATACTGCCGGGCTAGTGGTTGTCGGCTCGACCTATCAGAAGTAAGCTTCTCACTGTTAAGATCATCTCTTCTGAGCCTGCCTTGGGCTACACTGGGAACATTGTTATATGTCCTTACAATAGATATAATTGGGCCACTCTGGAAAAGCTGAGATGTCCTGCTCAATCTGATGTATGGTCCACATGCACATGAACTTTGTGGATCAATTTATTTCAAACTCTGAAATTGAAATGCTATTGATAATTCAAATTGTTTGTTGGTGGTACTGTCAAAGCTTTACATAACTCAAGCTCAAATTTCTCTCTTAAATTTCTGTAGACTCTATTGTTATGTACTTATGTAAGATTGTAAGGCTATGACATGACATACAAACTGAAAAAAAAAACAAATGCCTTGCTTTAAAAAAAAAAATTGTATGACATAGTTATGCTCATGTTTTCTATTTTCCATTAGGCTTTCTACCCCGAATCCAAGGACTTACATTGGTTCAGGCAAGGTTTCTGAGATCAGGACTGCAATTCAGGCCCTTGATGTTGAGACTGTAATATTTGATGATGAGTTATCCCCTGGGTAAGATAATCACTTGTTGATCTGCCATGAGGTTTGGTTGGTGTAACTTGTTTGTTATATCCCAGACTCAGAAAATGAACCCAACTGTATGATCTTTACCTTGTGACTTGTGTAATTATTCTTTTTTTTAAGATATTGGTTATTACTCATAATATTTGTTATCGTTAGTGCATAGAATACCTGAAACTGTTGTCGATGACTGGGTTATTTGTCTTGTGGGTAATGTACCCATTTGTGTCGTCTTTATGGACCTGCAAGTGCTACTTGGGATGCTGTAGGAAACCATGAATGTTAGTATAATTAATCTTCCAGTTTTTATCTATAATTAACCATGAAATATTTGAAGAAAGTCTATATGATTTTGATACCATGTAATTGTGTTGATCATACTATGTCTTCAGTTGCTCCTAGTCACATTTTGTTAAACTGGTAACCGCCTCAATTTGGCCTAGTGCCCTAGTAGTTAAATCTTTGATCTGATAGCACATATTCCCAATACTGATTTCAGACAACTACGTAACTTGGAAAAGTCATTTGGTGGGAGTGTCCGAGTCTGTGACCGAACTGCTCTGATTCTGGATATTTTTAATCAAAGGGCAGCAACACATGAAGCTGCTTTACAGGTAAAAATCACACACGCTGGCTTAACTAACAGTAGTATATTGTGGTTTCATTTCTTGATATAAGTTTACAGTTTTAAGTAGAAAAACCTTCGTTTGCATTCTATCTTCCTTTTTAGGTCACCTTGGCACAGATGGAATATCAACTTCCTAGGTTGACCAAGATGTGGAGCCATCTTGAACGGCAGGCTGGAGGTCAAGTTAAGGGTATGGGTGAGAAGCAAATTGAAGTTGACAAGCGCATCTTGAGAACTCAAGTAATATTCTGTTCTGGCAGTAAGACATTATTCATGCAAACATAAATGCATCCATGTTGTTTCCTGCCTACCTATTGGTCATTGACAGGGGCACTCTAATCCCATGTGATGAATAAGTAGATGTCTAGATGGCTTGTGGACATTTTCTAGCTATACGAAAAACTCCATTTAGTAATTCATTTAGAAGACTTACATTTTCCTTTTCATATTGTGCATTGCAAAGTTTGTAGTGATTATCTTTTCCAGAAATTATAAGTCTCAAAACTAAATGTTATTGACAGATAAGTGCATTGAGGAAAGATTGGAATCTGTTCGAAAACACCGAAAGCTGTACCGCAACCGTCGCCAATCAATTCCTATTCCTGTTGTTTCTCTGGTATAACCATGTAATTTCGTTGAAGTAATCAAAGGTTTCCTATTCTCTCTAAGCTAGGAATGTATTCAGTTCCATAAACTTTCAGGTAGGGTACACAAATGCTGGAAAAAGTACACTCTTGAACCGCTTAACTGGAGCTGATGTGCTTGCTGAGGACAAGCTATTTGCCACATTAGATCCAACAACAAGGAGGGTTTTGGTATGTTACAAGAAAACTCTTCTGTCCCATAAAAAAACAAGGATGAGTGAAAATCTGGACTTGAACGTGCTTTATCTTTGTTACCGTTTATATGCCTTTGAGAAGGCAAGACTGATCCATCTTTATATGTGCATTACCATGCAGATGAAGAATGGGACTGAGTTCCTACTAACTGATACGGTCGGATTTATTCAGAAGTTACCCACTATGCTGGTATATATATCCATGAAGCATATTCATCTTTTTTAGATGTTTACTCCTGACGATTAATTCTGCAATATAGTATAATTCCTTTATAATGTCAATGTTTAATATATTATTTATTGATACTTGTCCAGGTTGCAGCATTTAGAGCAACATTGGAGGAGATATCAGAATCATCAGTTATAGTTCATCTTGTGGATATTAGGTATGTAACTAAACTAGGGAATATCCCTTTGTTGTTAATTCAATCATTGTTTTTACATACACTGTCTTATAGTGTGTCCTATGTTCCAGCCATCCATTAGCTCAACAACAGGTAGACGCTGTTGATAGAGTATTGAAGGAGTTGGATGTAGAGTCGATCCCCAAATTGGTTGTGTGGAATAAGGTTTGTTTGTTCAAATATTTGACCTTGTTCCGATAATTTATTCAACTTTTCCAATTAATTTCATAGTTTGTAGAGAGTATGGACGAGATTCTGATGATTCAATGTTTTGATGCTTGCTTTGGTATTAACTATGCTTACGGTGAAATAGAATAATGTGGAAGCTCTTTAGGCAAAAGTTGGTGCTGCATGTAAATTTGTTTTCATTTTTGTTCTATCCTTATCTATCTGTAACTCTAAATAGGTTCTATTCTTGTCAAGAATTTTCTGAAGTAATAAATCCTAATATTTATACAAATGGTGATGAGGCCTCTGGAGCTTTGATTGGCATTGACTCAGTTTATTCTGTCTAATCCCGCATTCAATCATAATCATAGTTAGGAGTTTGGAATAATAGTGGAAGCAAGACACCATACACACTTTCATCCACAGATAATTCGATTTCTTGATTAAGATAATTTCTTCTTGGGGCTAAGTGCAAGTTGAATGTCATCCAGATTGACAATACCGAAGAATCGTACAGAGTAAAAGAGGAGGCTGAGAAACAAGGGATAATTTGCATATCAGCTATGAATGGTTATGGTCTGGAAGAATTCTGTAACACAATCCAAGCAAAGTTGAAAGTATATGTTTTCTCCCTTTTTAAGATAATGAGTTGTTTCTCGAACATGTCTTTTATGGTATCTGGTGCTCCCAGTTTATCTGAAGTAAATGATTTGTCTGTCTTCTATAGGACTCAATGGTGCCAATAGAAGCTTTTGTCCCGTATGACAAAGGTGATCTACTAAATGACATACATAAGGTTGGAATGGTTGAAAAAATGGTGAGTATTTTGTTTGAAACTTGAAAAAAGTTACTCGCTTGAGGTAAAATTTTATGGATTTATAGTTTTTGTTATGAACTAAATATCTGTGAATTGTGATTAATTCAGTGATTCTTGCCAAAATGGTAATTCAGTGATCTATTGCAAAAGCATAGCATTAGTTAATACTGGTTACACATTCCTTTTCACAATATCACAAACTTTACTTTATACAACTCCATCAATATATAATGACATCCGGATATATATATATTCAAGTACATGTTATAGTAATTTCGTAAATGCTCTTTTTTTTTGTTAAACATACATTTTACCCTCAATCTCTGCTGCAGGAGTACAAGGAAAATGGGACATTTGTAAAAGCTCATGTGCCTCTACCTCTTGCAAGGCTTCTAACACCTCTACGGCAGCAGGTGGTGGCTGCTCTATGATGTGCATGTCCTCCCCAGTCCTTGATGCCGATGGCACTCACATATTTGACCCTTCTTGTAGATTCGGAAAAAATGCCTTTGTTGTAGTTATAGATTACCTTCACTGTATGTTTTTTTTTAAAAAAATCTGTGTAGGGCATCAACGCCTGCGCAGTGAATTAGATAGCTGTATATATCAGCAACAGAATTGTAAATATTTTCGGTTCAAAATTTTGAGAATCATTCTCTCTACACAAGCCCATGTACCTGTGCTATCTGCTGTATGCATTCCTATAAGCATTAAACAGAAACTGCAAGCCCTCTGGTTGCAGATTTGCAGATATAGTCAATGTTGGTTATTATTTCCATGTTTATAAAAAGTTACAAATCTGAAGTGCACAGTAAGAAGCAAAAACTTTGTCAACATTTCTTAATCTTTACATGGCATCACAACCTTCAAAAAGAGTGGTAATTCGCAAGACTTGCAGGCTTTATGCTGAAAATTCTTGACTTCAGCCTCTAAAAGCACTGCACTATGCTGCATATCAAAACTAAACAACCAACAATTAACCATGCACATACTCAGTTGCTTTCCTATATCAAAATTGAAGTCATTTGAAATATCAGTATGCGTTCAGTCCAGAACTGCTACAAGTTTAACTACTACTTATGCAGCAACAGCGTGTGCTTCAGACACAGCGTTTTTGTGGAACACACTCAAGCTTGTGCGTGCAATTGGTTCCCCAAATAATGTTGCTGTTGATGACCTGAGAATTTTCACCTCAACAAAGTCACCAACCACTGGCTTACGTGCTTCATCACCTTCAAATGTGTGTGGTATGGGGACACTGGCAAATGATACCTTATGCCCCCTGTCGCTCTTCCCTATCAGCTCAGTTTTGGGAGCACGCTTGTTGGGTCCCTCAACAAGAACAAGCTGCACTGTACCAATTTGAGAGTCGTAGTTCTTCTTTGTGGTCTCACGGAAGGCATTGATCAGTTCCGTGAGTCTCCTCTGTTTGACATCTTCAGGGACATCATCCTCATAATTCCGGTGAGCATGAGTCTTTTCTCTCATACTATATGCAAACATGTAAGCCATATCATATCCAACAGCCCGTACAAGGCTGAGGGTCTCAGCATGGTCATCTTCTGTCTCTCCACAAAAGCCTGCAACACATCAGAGTATTCTAATTAAGTGCATCAAGGAAAAATCTGCAGGTTGGATCAAAGATGATGGAACTAACAAAATTGCATGCCACAGTGAATGATGCAAGAAATATAGGATATTAAATGTGACATAGATAACGCCGCATGCTAGTGCTGCTGATATAACTTATCAATCGAGCAATCTCAATCTCATTTAAACTGGCAATCAAAGCGGCAGAGACTACATGTTCTGCACTTGGACAGCTTTGTAGCATCATGATGTAAAGCATAGCACATCTCAAATTACTAGCTAATATAAGTAGCTATAAAATTGTTTCAATATCTCCAGCTTATCAATAGGCACAACTAAATAAATGTTAAAATAATTTTGTTTTAATATTTCAGAAAGGTATTCCACTCAAACTACGAAGTGAAAAAGTTACATGGAAAAGCAAGAGAAATAAACAGATGGTTTGCAATTACGGCAAACATGGGGCATGGTCTGTATGGTACTCTAAATTGTAAATCAAGCATAATATATATTGTTATAAACATCTGAAACTTCAATGAAAATGTAAACAAATTGGTCAAACAGTAGGGACTTAACATTCGATCAAACCACAGCCTCAATGCATAATACCAATTTTGTCTGGTTTGTCTTTCTGGTGATTAGTGACTATAATTTATTCCAAATTCAAAATGGTCTGTTTCTAACTCCTTATCACATCAGCTACTCTAGTTTATATAGTCTATTCTCACTCCTTTTGAGAGAGCTATACAACAAGAAAAATACCCATGATGGGAGTACTTTATTCAGAAGACCACGACTACAGAAAATCTGGAAATACATAATTTAATCTGCATAGTCATTATGGGGAGAAAAAGCTTACCAGTTATGAAATCACTACTTAGCCCAACATCAGGAATGACATTACGAATTTTGTGCACAAGCTCTAAGTATGCTTCTCGAGTATAACCCCTCCGCATTCGTTCCAGAACTGTTGTACTGCCTGATTGTGCTGGCATGTGAATAAGATTGCATATGTTATACCTATCCCGCATCAAATACAATAGCGCGTCTGGGAAATCCTTTGGGTGTGGTGAGGTAAACCTGAACCGCATCTCAGGGTATTCCACAGATAATCGATCCAGGAGATCAGCAAAACGCAATCCCATATTTTTCACCTTGCACATGCTGGAAAATCCTTCACTAAGTTGCCAGTTTTTCCCAGGCTCTAACTCTTCTACTTCAGAAGTGTCATTATAACTGTTTACATTCTGACCAAGAAGCATTACCTCTTTCACACCCGCTTTCCAAAGCTCACCAACCTCTCGAACAATAGAAGACACCGGACGGGACCTCTCCCTACCTCTAGTGAAGGGAACTATGCAGAACGAACACATATTATTGCAACCTCTCATGATTGACACAAATGCCGTAACTGAATTGTCAGAGATCCTAACTGGGGTGATATCAGCATAAGTCTCCTCAAGTGATAGAAGTGTGTTCATACCCTTATGCCCATAATCGACTTCCTGGAGCAACCTAGGCAAATCCCTATATGCATCAGGTCCACAAACAACATCAACCATCTTATCAGAATCAAGTATTTTCTCCTTCAGCCGCTCTGCCATGCACCCGAGGACAGCAACCTTGGGAGGACGCAGAGATTTTGATCTCCCTTCAGCGACATTAGCTTTCCATTCCCTTTTCAGAAACCAAAAGTAGTTGAGCCGCTGCCAGACTTTCTGCTCTGCATTGTCACGGATTGCACATGTGTTGATAAATATTATCTCTGCACTCTCAGGATCAGGGACAATTTCATCATAACCTTCTTTTTTCATGATAGAAAGCACAATCTCCATGTCATTTATATTCATTTGGCACCCATATGTCTCATGGTAGATCCTTCCCTTGCTTGACGTTGTTGAACCAGACACTAAACTAGACAAACCAGAAGCAAAAGGCACAGTTACACATCATGTTAGTACCAATTAGTGCCACGCAGAAATCAGACTGAAAAGCACCAATTGAGCACATATGTTGGAAAAACAGATCAGGATTTCATAAAAGAAACATAACAAAGTTTTCAACTAAATCCAATTCATTAGCACAAGAAACAGACCCATTTATAACTACAAAACGAAATAACTTGGAATTGACGCACAGATACAGCCAACTGCCAAGCACCAGTTAGTACCATTGCAACTTTTCTAAACATCAGGGGAAAAAAATTGAGTGCTGATTCCAGCAATACCAAGCTAAAGACTCGTACTATAGTGCCCTGCAGCACTCGCTAATGCACAAGTCAACATCTTGTTTTTGTTTTACGTGAAACACTGTTTCACAGTACTATTAGTGCTCCAGCACATGGTTTTCCCATTGATACGCATCTTTTACAGTTTTACTACAACATTTTTTTCCAAACAACAAAAGTATGGTCCTAGCTTCCATTACGAACAAAAGATATCCCAGTCTGAGACTGTTCAGTGTGACAGCCTATTAGCAAGCTTCATACTTAACAGAAGGCCTATTAGCAAGCTTGGCGATATGGATGTCACCAATCAATTTCTTGTACAGAACTCATAATAATTCCACACAGTAACTCACACTACCCACTAACACTCATGTCATCAAGGATCTACACTGTACCCAACCACTGATCCCAGCTCCGCCACCAGCCTACTCGAGAACTCGCCCCACTCCACAAGGAGACAATATCAGTTAGACACAGAATCAAACAACCTCCCTCTCTAGCCTCAAAGAAACAGCCCTGCATTTTATTTTCTACTTCCTTTTTCTTCCTTCAGTCTAAACCCATGTTGCATAAATTAGAGACACGAAATGGCAGCACGGCGGATCTACTTCCACTAACACACATCAGCGCAAGCACAAACAATAGTATAATTCGGAACCACATTGACATTGCAACCCATTGGTAGCAAAAAAAAAAAGATTTTTTCTGAGTACAGTTTCGAAGGGATAAGCAGGGAAGAAAGCGGAGAGGGCGGGGAATGGGAATAGAGCATAGACTTACTCCGTCTGTGGCTCGGAGACTGCCGTGGCCGCGGAGGCGGCGAGCGTGCGGACGAAGCGGCGAGGAGGCGGCGGGGACGTGGGGAGCCGGCGTGCAGCAGCCGGGACCGCGGAAGGAGAGGGAGGGGGAGCGGAGTAGGGGCGGAGCGATGCGAGGAGGATTCGGTGGCGGTGGCGGAGTCCTCGGCTGCCGAGGCGCAGCGCGGCGGCGGCGGTGAGGGGGGCGAGCGGCGCCGCCATCGCGTTTGGGTGGGGGCGGAGTGGTGGAGAGCCGAGAAAGGAGAGGAAAGGGTGACGAGAGCGGCGGCGTGTCAGCTGGCTGCGTGGATAACCGTCTGGGCTCACGGCGTCCGTCTGATCGATGATGAGCGGCTAGGAAAAATCGCTGCACATAGATACCATTCACTAGGGGCACACATTCTTCAAGTTTAACTTTCTTGTGCATCGCATCTCTCGTGGATTTCAAACTATAGAATTGTCATAAGTAGAAAATACATTTCGCACTTTATTTTACAAATCAGTCAAAATTAGAACTGAAAAGTATATTTTACATAAACTCCAAATCTCCAACACTAATCCAGCCTGTTCGCTTGGCTTATCAGCCACCAGCCAGCAGTACTTCAGTCTCACAACAAATCAGCACCAACCACCAGCCAGCCAACAGTACTTCAGTCTCACAACAAATCAGCACCAGCCACCAGCCAACCGAACAAATTCTCCGAGAAAATCTATAATGACAAAGAACTCATTCCTTCTGCTGATGAACAACCACAAATTCTCCGAGAAAATCTAGGGAGAAAAATGGGGAGGCTATTTTAAGGCTGGCAAAAAAAGGGAGAAAAAAGACCAGCTGCTTTTGCACCTAGAAAATACAATATTCATCGGCTAAAGAATTGAAGTATCAATGTTGCTCATTTCCACGCTTTCTAAACAAAAAATGCACATTATGAAACTTCTCTTTGCCATTACAGAACTTGTTCAAGCATTTGGCTTTATGTTCATGATGGAGGCGTGCTCTGGTTCCCTTCATGCCCAGATGCCTGCTCCATCTTCAGGAGGTGGTGGAGGCCAGCGATAACATGCTGCCGGCTGGTTGGTACCCCAGTCTTCGCTTGAGCTCTGCCATGCTTGTCCAGGAGCACAAAGCATGGGACGTATCTGATATCATAATGTAGAAGCTGCAAATGTAACAAAAATGTACGTTGCTGTTAGAATATTGAAATTCTGACAACATTGTGCAGTGATGGTTCAAATAAGATGATGCAGAAATGTGAAAAGATCCTGGAAGAAAATGGCGAGATAACCATAAGGTTTTCTTAGGACAGAGAACAAGCAAGTCCAACTGTGGACTAGCTAAACAAAATGAGGAAAAGGTTGAGGGAATAGAAAAGTTTATAAAAGAAAAATACAATTTCACAAGATGCAAAGGTAATAGGACCAACAAAATAATTTTACTCATTCAGGGATAGCAAGGCTTCAAATGTTATTATTGGTTTAGAACATTAAATTCAGCAGGAGTAGCAGGGACGAGTACACCAGCTTAAATTGTAATATAACTGAACATTTTGCAATCTTCACTACTTTCTCTTGTCCACAAGATCATTCTACAGTACGGCCCATATTTTTGAGGACTGTAAAAAAAAACACAACCATTATCCAAGGCAAAGTGACTGTCTGTATCCTTTGTATGGAAAATCTACAGGTCATTTCTCAACTCACATACGACCAAAACAAGATAACTTCAATTGTTGTGTAGCCAAACAAAATGAAGACAAGGTGGTTGGAAGGTAACAAAAATGGGTATCAGAAGATGCAACCCAAGTAGGAGAATAAAGAAACAAGTCTACTAGTTCAAGGATAGCAAGGCTTCCTAAAGTTATTGTTTAGGAATCCATCGTGCCGTGCGCCATTATGCATCATACTGATTAATCAGAAGCACCAAGTGGAAGCAGGAAGACGAATGAGTAACCGAGCGTTTTGCAATTTTCAGTTCTTTCAGTTATCCACAGGGTATGCTACAAAGCTTTCCAAGAGTATGTGAGCTTTGGCTCAAAGAATATAGGAACTATCCAAGTTCAAAAGATTGTTTGTACACTTTGTTTGGAAAGTCAGTCGCTTAGTTCTCAAATCAGATTCAACCAAACAAAACGTCGAGAATGAGACTCCAACATCACTTCCATAAAAGCCTATAACTACCATGTGTCACCTGGTTTACATGTGAAAGGGCATTTTTCAGAGAAATTTGGAACAGAGTGGTCATACAAAAGAGAAGAGTAAAGTTCATACACAATAATTTTTTAGGTAAATAACAACAATAATCCATGGCAACAGAACTAAGCAAAACTCACAACCGGACTATATTAAATCTTAGCGTTGATTCTTGTTAGCCAAGGAATGCAAAAAATACATGGAATAAAAAAAATACAGAACCTTTTGTTACTTTAGCAGATTACAAGATAGAATAACTAATCGTTCACTAATCACTATTTGAACCAAATGGGAAACTTAGAATCCCATTTTTGCCAATGTTTTGAAAAGAAACCAAAGCAGATTATGAGTTATTTCACAATCACTGCCCCCTGTTGGAAAAAGTTCATCTTTTAAGCAACTAGCAGGCCCGCCAAAATTACCACAAAACCCAAAAATCTCAAACAGCAGCCTTTGGCCTTCAAACAAGTAATATTGACTGAGTTCTCTGTTTGTTCTTCTGCAAACTAACCTCACATCTTCATCACTCAAGTTTATAATTTCAAACACTAGAATTATTTATTTTGTGTTCAAAGATGTTTGAGAACTTCTGCATATCTATCTACAAATGCATATCTTACCAAACTTGTTTTCTGGGTGTCTTGTGTCCACATCATAATTACAGAATAATTCGTACCATATGCAGAACACGGAGTGGTTGATGCTAAATTGGTGGAAAGCTATTGCAGTTGAGGTCTTGAGGAGAATGTGGATAGCATGCTCATATGAAACCTGATGCAGGTTCAAACATCAAGATCAACAAAAAATTGTTTTATTCAAGGCTCCATTTTCAACGCCAACAAACAGATTTTAATCAAAAGGCACACCACGTCTCGACTCTGGAACCAGTGCTGATCAGATGGTACCACCATAGTCCACAAATCAGTCACTACAGATTCTTGGTATTTTGTTTTTCTAAAAAGTGTTCATTACTAGTGCATCACATACATAAAGCTCGGGCAGGCAGGCACCAAAAGAGCAATATGAACTGACACCATTGTCACTATTGTTGTGACAGTGTTGACACTAAAGCAGAGATTTCCAAGATGCAGGTTACATAACTTGCAATCTTTTGCCCAACTGGGTGGCAACCTAGCCAATTCTGAAAACAGCCACAGAGAGCACTAAATCTCTACATGATTACACTTTTATTTTATCATAGAACTTACTACTAATATGTTTTAATTTGTACAATCACAACACAATCCATCAATTCAGTACGAAATTGAGAAGAACAAGACTAATGCAGCTAACCTGCAATTGCAGACGCACTCCCCTGCTGAGAATACATAGCCCCAATCCACACCACGAATTCTACAGGAGAAAATTGTAAAAATGGGACTGCAATCATGAGGGCTTCGCAGTTTTGCCACTCCCAGTGAATGACAAAATGGGACCATCTGTGTCTACGAATTGTGGACCGAGTGGCAAAACTGCGAAGCCCTCATGATTGCAGTCCCATGTTTGCAATTTTCTCAATTCTACAGAACTGCCAGAAAAAAGCAATCGGCACAAACGGTTGTCCTCACCTCGGGGAGCCACCGGTCGTCCTCGGCGTCGGCGAGCACGAACCCTGCCGACCCGCCGGCCTGTTCCTCCATCTCCCGCACGAGTCCCCTGCAGCGACGCGCAGAGGCGGCAGCGCGGCGAGTAGAACTCCAGCACCGTCGCGGGCCTCCTGCTGGCCAGCGCCGCCGCCAGGGCCCGCTGCTCCGCGTCCCCGCGGTCCGCCTCCGCCTGCACGGCCCCGGGTCGCCCCCAGCCTCTCCTCCTCCCGCCTCCCCCGGCGGCGGAGGCGGGGGACGGAGGGAGGTCGCCGGCGATGACGAGGCCCTGCGCGAGGGTGCGGATGGATTTGAAGAGCCAGGGGAGCTCGAGTTCGCCGCAGGGGCTGGGGCTCGACTGGGGGTTGGGGTTCCACGGCCACTTGAAGCAAACGAAGGGAGGGGGCTTCGCGGCGGCGCCCATATCCGGCGGGTTGGTAGTCTTGGTAGTCGCCGACGAGGCCACGGCGGGGTTTCCGGGGAGGGAGGCCGGAGGCGTGAGAGGCACGGGCGGAGGAAGTTTTGTTCCGGGTCTGTACCACTGAGTCACTGACACTGGGGCCGGCAAGCTGGATGCTGGGCCCACATGTCAGTGACTAAAACGGACGTCTGACTCTGAGTCAGCTAGGCTCTCCGGCTATCCAAGTCCCGAGGCCAGTTTGCATTGCACTATGCAACATGATTCCAATTAATTATATCCTACTACTATTAAAGAAAAGATGAGGTTCAATAAATATTATCAATATACATTATTACATTTTTAAAGCATCCAATGTATTTTTTAAAAACACAGTCGGACAGTCCCTATGAGCATCTTCGACAACGTGAGCACACGTCATCTACGGATCCACCACTGGAATAATAGCAATGTATTTTCCTCTTCTACAATCATCGTTATTAGACATTCGGTTTTAATCCACCGTCTCAATTTGGAACGAGATCCCCTCTACCATCACGCCCGCTGATGGCTCTCTGCAGTCGTCGAATCCCACCCGCCCGCTGCGAACCGACGGCCCAACTCAGCCCGCAACAGCGCCGCTCTTCCTTTCTTCTCGATGCAGACCGGCAGCCGGCATCAGTCGTCACCGCCGAAGCTAGTGGCGGCAGCGCCCTGGATCCTGACTCCGCGTGGCTAGGTGGCCGGAGAGCGTGCCCCACCTCGACATCGCCGGTTCACCTGCCGGTCTCGCGGCTGCTGCGCTAAGGGCGGCGTTGTGCCTGAGCTCCTCGACGATGAGATCCAGCCTCATTGCCGACGCGCCACTCCACCACGGACGAGGTGGAGACCACCGGCGTGTGAGCTCCAGCTGCAGAGCGTGGTCACAGAGTCACCAGACCACCCTGAGCGCGGCCGCAAAGCTCAAGCTCGAAAAGGCTCGAAACTCAACCTTGAAGAAGCTGGAAAGAAGTCGTGTTCTGTAAACCTTGAAGAAGCATTGTGTTTTGTAAATTGTGCAGGTGCTAGCAATTTGGGCAAGTCGTGATTGTATAGGAATGAGAAAAATTCTGCAAATGTATGGCTTGGAAATTATCACTAGAATGCACAGATGTTATTGCAAATTATATACATTGCAACTTGTCACTGGAGAGCACAGAATGTTGTATTGCAATGTTCATATGGCCTACTGAACTTTACACTTCAACTAGAAAACCAAAAACTATTCTTCAAAGCCAAGCATGATTACTAGAATTCAGCTCTCAAATTCAGCATCAAGATCATTGGTGAATGGTCCCTGGAAAAGAAAACAAAAGAAAAGTGAACTCTGTGTGTCATCAGTAGATTCATATCTA
>CM014277.1:64526322-64538394 GCA_004135705.1 Alloteropsis semialata
GGTCTTGTGCCGGTTGGGACACCAAGGACAATGTGGATTGCCTGTTTATTGATTGACAGGAAGGTGATGGGAGGCACCGAAAGAGTCATGGTGGCATCATTGACATTTTTGAGCAGACACATATAAAGCTCCTTGGATTTGGCAGCCTCAATGGTGACATCAAATATTTTTCCCCATCCAAGCTCAGTTATTTTGGCCTTTTGGTCGTCAAACAGGGATCTGCATGGTTCCCAAGCACTTCCTTTGGAATACAATGACAGCAAGTTTTACCAGCTTTTTGTGGTTCGTCCTGCGCAGTTCATCATGTGAGATCCCACAAATTCAACATGGCAAAAATACAAAAAATGTCTATTAATTTCCAGACCTCTTTATCAATGTCATCCCACAATTTGCGCCAAACTGGTGCTGGCTGTGAAGTTGAAGCATCCGTTCCCATTTCCATCCTGCAACCTTAACCCTTTGCCATGGCTGAACAGGCTCAAAGTCCTGCAGGACAAATTGAATTTAAATACAATGGTTGATAGTCAGTAGTAAATGAAGCAATGGCAGGGGAGGGGTTGTGATGATGCTCACGTCGTTGTCATTTCCCTGGTGTGGGCCCACTTGTGCATTTGAGTGACCCCATGGAGACCATCGCAGCTGGTTAAATATAGCTTCATTGGATCTTGTATTGGTGGCGCCATGACCGTTGGATGGTGGATATCCTACCTTTCTAAAGACAACTCTCCTTTTCCGCCTTCCACCCAAAGGAGGCGTGGGCACACTGGCAGCTACAGCATCGGTGTCAGGCGAAGCAGATGCGCGTTCGTCGCTTTCCTTGTTCTCACCAGTGTCCATATTGCGGTCCATCCTGCAGGACTACAACATCGTGATCGAGTGTGTGCGGTAGTAAAATTATGATTAATACAGTGTCACACGCGTAAAGCAACTTTGGCAATAGTAGAAACACAATACAAAAGAACACATAACATAACAGCAAAATGCTTCCCATGTTGTGCGCTGCCGATCATAAAAAAAAACTTGCAACGCAATAACTCCATAGTGCCTTTCGCAATCGATTTACTACTGCCCTCCTCCAACTGATTTTCTACCATAAAAAAACCCGTAGCTGGAGGGTCTGATCGGGTATAATGAATCTTTGCGACTAAATAAACAAGATAAATCATATCTCAGTTTCACCAAGAACGGTGTTACGTGGATCCATTGCGTAAACATAATAAAAAAGTAATTAATCTTATACATCTAACACAACAGTGAAAAACCCCGATGAAGTTTGTATTAGAAAACCACTGCTGTGGGTAATGCCAATTTAGGAATTCCCTCCCAAAGAAATCACATCTCAGTTTCACCAAAACATAGTCGCATGGATCATGGACGTAAGAGAACAAAGTCAATGCAATTATCCTGCAAATCTATCAACGGGAAATCCAGCCTAATGCGCTATGTTTGCGACTGGAATCCTGCTAGGAGGCGGTTGACCTGTCCCATCCGAGCTCCCTGACCGACCCGTCGCCGGTCGATACACCACCGGCGGTGGGTGGGTGGGGGGATCGCCAGGCCGCTCCTCTCGTCGTAGCAACAGAATGCAAATCGAGGACGGCAGCTTAATCAGGCATGGTGCGAGGTTGAAACAGACGAGGGTGGTTGCTGATGCAGCGGGCCTTGCCAGACTGCGGCAGGAATGGTGGGCATTCACTACAAGAAACTATTTAATCTGCGACAGAATCCTGGCGACGGTTTCAGAAAACGTTAGCATTTTATTCTTAGCCCAGATAAGCCCAGAATCTGTGACGGAATTTTCGCGATGAAGTCTGAGAACGTCGCAGATGTGCAAATAGCCCATTTGGGCTCACCGGGCCTGATTTCTGTAACGAACTTCCAGTAACCGTCGTAGATTGAAAATCAAAATCGTATTGATTTAATACCGTACCCAAGCACAATTTTGACTAATAAATATGTTTATTTTTTATTTACGATGACTCATATTTTTTATATATAGCTTATTAATAAATGGTAAATGGAAAAAATATAAAAAATTGCACCATGTGGTGTTTGAACCCTGGTCTTGAGTTCCAAAAATAAAGTGCCCTACCACTACACCATGCATTGGATTGTGCTAATTTTTAGTAACAAATATATTTATTGAAATAGTCACAGCCATCACCAAGTCAACCGACCCCCTCACCTGGCCATGCACCGTCACCCCGGAATTAAATCACAAAAAAGGGCGAACAGGGATTCGAACCGGCGACCTAAAGGTTTGGAGCCGGAAGTGTTACCACTACGCTACACATGCTGGTGACAAAATATGGTAATGCATTTTTATATACTCATATTCATGTTTTATTTCGAAAAATAAAAAGATGGGCCACGTCACCGGGTGCCGCGCGCCACGTCACCCGACCCCGCCGCGTGCTCACTGTAAATTTGAAAAAAAAATTGAAGCGCCAAAGGTGCTGCTGGGTTTTGAACCCACGACTTGAAGATCAAACCCGAGCGACCCACCACTGGGTTACGGCCTTCTATGTGATGCTGATAGGTTTTATTCTATATATATATTTAGTTTCTCGTGTTTTATTTCGAGAATTGATAAAAAAAGGTTTGGTGCGGGGTGAGAGAGATGGGATTCGAACCCACGACATGCAAGATGGGAGGCGGATGACTTACCACTGAGCCAGATCATTAGTTGTTAGGAAAATCGATATTATTTACTTTTATATATAGATTGATGGAGTTTCGCGACCACGTGGCAGCAGTGGGTTTGTCGAGTTGCTTCGCTGGGATCACGTGGCGCGCGCTGAGCTCGTTTCCCACCTGTTTTTTTCTTTTTAATCTACAATTAAAAATTGAAACTGGTGTTTCTCGGTCATAGTAACTTCAAATTCGTTGATTCTTTTTTCTGAATTTTTCTAAAATCACAATCTTTCATGTAATATCGTTCGTTTGCATGTTAATTGCTACGACTTTGCATAACAAATAGTAACATAACTTTTCTACCGAAAGAGAATAGATAAAAGATATTTTTACATAACAAATGGTAACATAACTTCATATTTTCTAATGTTATGGTAAACGTATGGTTCTAGCAAAATTTGAGATGCATACGACTTTGAAAATGTAAATCACCACTCAAATCTCAAAGTTTGAGTTGAGTTATTAGAAACTAGGTAAGAGATGTATCAATTTGTGAGCAATGTATGTTATCACCTTCTTGAAACTACTTAAATTTTTTATGGCAAGATTGTGGACCAAAAACATGCTGTTATGCTAATTTGTACAATTTTTTGACCAAATTCAAATATTATTGTAATTATTATGTGTTAATTTGGAAATAGAAGTATGAATTGTCCCTAAAAGACAATTGAGTTTTTCATCTATCTCCTAGATATGGAGTAGTATGGAACATATAAGCCTAAAAATAATTTTGTGTAATTTTTCGAATTTTTTTGGGAGTATATATAGTTCAACTTGGAATTACTTTCAATAAACATGTAGAAAATTATTAAATCATAGAAAATATCAAATGTCTTCAATTTTTTTTGAAACTCCTACACAAGAACTTATACATATTACTCTGAATTTAGAAAATATATTAGGGTATATAAGGTAATTATGTTTATGTGTTACTTCACAATGGTACAATAAAATGAAAATGAAAAAGAAAAATGTTAAGCAAATAAGAGGCCCCGTCGGCCCAAATGGCCCAATTTTTTTCAACCGTCCATCTCCGATTCGATGGTTGTGATCGCGTTAACACAGTATATAATCAACTCCCCCTCGCCCAAACCCTAACTCCCTCCCTCCTCCCGCACGCTTGTAGCCACCCCCCCTCTTGCCGGCGAGAGCCCCTTCCCCCAGATCCCGATCCGCCGCGGCCGCCCGCTCCTCCCCCCACCAACCCGCCGCCATGTCGCCGACCTGTAAAGCTTCTTCCATTGCTCCCCCGCCTCCGCCTCCTTCGACTTCCCAGCAGCACGCTCCCACGCCCGCAAACCCCCACCTCGCCACGAACCCTCTCGGGAGAAGCCCTAGCCGCGGAGGAGAGGACGCGCCCCGGCGATGGCGGTGGAGGGAGGCGAGGGTGGCGGTGGCGGGCCCGATGGTGGCGCCGAGGAGGGCGTCGGGGAGAGCTCGTCTCCGCCTCGCGACCCGGCGCCCGCGCCCGCGGCAGCTGCCTCAGGCGGGAGCGAGGGCGGTGGCCGCGGCGGCGGAGGGGCGGCGGCGGGCCGGGACATCTGCCGCGAGGTGTTCGAGCGCCTCGTCGCCGACGGCCACGTGGAGGCGGTGGGGGCGTCCGGCTCGGAGCTCCGCGCGCGGCTCGAGGCCCACTTGCCCGTCTCCCCACCGGGTGACTCGCTCGCTCCTGCTCATCCCCGCCTCTCCCTCCCTCTCTCTCCCTACTCGCTCCTACACCGCGTCGTTTGGGTGGGTCGGGAAGGTTTCCCAAATGGTTGGGGAATCGGAATCCCGCGAGTTCAGGGGGCGGGAATCGCGGAATTCGCGTCGGTTCGTGCGCGGATTCCGCCGGAAATCCCCTTTAGGTTTCGGTATGAACCCTCCTCATCGAAATCCCCTTGTTCAGATCTGCGAATGCTGTTGTGATTTTGATGTGGTTCCCGTGTGTATGGATGGATCGATGAATGCAGTAGAGTTGGGAGCCTTGTTCATTTATTTCTTGTAGCAGTGATTTCAACTAACATGCGTCTCTTTGTAATTTGCCTGCTTGTGCTAGGATGTTTACTGATACATGCATGTTGATTTGCCATGGTTAATACCTTTCTGAAGATCGTCAAAATTGCAATTTCTGGTGTAAAAGACATTGCTTTTAGATATTGTTGACTGGATTTCTTACTGCTTACAAAAGTGATGATCCAATCAAATTGTATGGATGTGTACAAACTCCTAAAAAATAGTAATGACATGTGGCTTCTGGCAGTATGGTTCCTTAACATGTTTTACCTTTCCTTTAATTTTAACTCTGGGCAAACCTCTGATTTCTGTTAGTTTGTACTTGAGTTATGTACTTAGGTGTAGGTTTGCTCGGTGCTTCCATGGTATTTTTTTAGGTTGTCTCGATTCATTTTTATATGTCATTGTGTTGTTATGCAAACATTTAACCTTCTATCCGGACTCATATGGTGTTCTTATATTTGATCCAGAAAAATGTTAATAGAGCTGTTGCATGGAGGTTATGTTTATGCATCTTTGGTGTGTCGACAAGCAGTGACCTTGGAGCTTGCAGTATACCATCAATTGAATGGCCAGCTAAGGTAATCCTTAAGTGGCAGATAGATAGGTCTGTGTCTATGTAGGTAAGCAAGAGAGAAGTGATCTGCTTTCCTTTGGTTTGTGTCTATGTAGGTGCTACTAGACTGCTCTTCTTGGGAAGTAAATATATGAGGTTTTCCAGAAGAGAAGTTCATCTACCAATGTCACTGTGAAAAGTAAATATATGAGGTTTTCCATAAGCTTATTGCTTGCTGATAATATTTTGTGACTTGCTTTTCAGATTGAGAACTAAATGCAGCAAAGAACAAGCAGTTAGAGAGATTGATTGGTTGAAATAAGACTAGCAGAAACAAGCAGAAGCAGAAGTTTTAATACTGCTCTTCTATATTATTTGAGATATTTGTACCTGTTTTGATGTTGTAATTATGATAAGTTTTGAGGCTACTGAATTTTTGGATCTCTGGCATCTAAATTTTTGGTGGGCTGAAATGATTTGGGCCCAGAATTTTTATGGGCTGACGCATATTTATGGGCTTAAATTTTTATTTGCTGAAATAATTTTGGGCTCAAATGTATACGTGCTGAATTTGGGCCTAAAATGGGCCCACTTTTAAAAATGGCCCATTAATAAATGGCCCAAAATTGAAAAGTCAACGTCCTTGTCATCAGCCCTGTGGTGCCACGTCATCATCCATGTGGCGCCACGTCATCATCCATGTGGCGCCACGTCATCTTCCACGTGGCGCCACATCATCATCCATGTGGCGCCACATCATCATCCACGTAGGCAGCCACGTAGGCCATGTCAGCAGCAATCCGCGACGGTTATTTTCGTCGCTAAAGTTGGGCTTTGGGCTGGGCTAAGAGGGCCTCGGTTGTTTTGTGACGAACTGAAACCGTCGCAGATCGTGGCAATCCGTGACGATTCTGAAGATCCGTCGGTCGATTTAATTTATGACGCTCAATCTACCACGAATTCTGAAACCGTCGCGAACATTTTTTTGCGACGGATTTTCTTTAATCTGCGACGTAATGATTCCGTCGCAGATTAAATAGTTTCTTGTAGTGAAATGTTATTGCTATTTTAAATTTAATAAAAATATTATTTTGATTTTTATTGAGATTGGAAACAAATTATCTTAGTAAAGTTATACGGAGCCCATATAAAATATAATTAGGTAATAGGAAAAATTAAAGATTAGATTAGAGATTCCCATGTTAGTCGAGGAAAAAATGATATGTGGTGTTGAGTTTTTTAATGATCTAATTGTCTTGATTAATTCATGCAGGGTATGATTAATAAGCCACTAATTTAGAATTAAAATAATATTAGTGGTAATATTTCTAAATAAATCACGTGAATAATAGCTAAATAAATATCCCGTTTCAAATATGATTAATTAATGGCAATTGCAGCAATTGCAGAGATATAAAAATTTACTTTGAGAGTTTAGGGAGCCAAATAACATACCAGGACAAGTCTGTGGATCTGTAGATGTACCTTAAGAGTTTAGGACCCAAATGACACCTTAGAAGTTAGAACAAGTTTGAGGACCTAAAAATACATCTTAAGAGTTCAAGAACCTTGATAACATGTCGAGACAAGTTTGAGAACCACTCGTATATTTTACTCCAGTATATACCATTTCTTTTGGTTTATTTTTTTTTTAAAAAGTGGCCTCACCCTACCTTCTTACCGACCAAACCATTGGTTGAGGCCTACATGACCCGATTGACACTTTAGAACAAGTTTGAGGCCTAAAAATGCATTTAAAAGTTCAAGAACTTAGATAACATATTGAGAAAGGTTCCAAGACCACTCGTTTATTTTACTCCATTATATACCATTTATTTTTGTTTATTTTAAGAAAAGATGGCTCCACCATACCTCCTTAGTGATCAAAGCATTGTTTGAGACCTACCTTAAATTTCTCCATTCATTTATTTTACCGTTTAAATCTTGGAATAAATCCATGAAAATACGACACTCGTGCTGAGTCGGAGTACTCGACCCGAGGTGGGCATTAGGCAGATACCATCACAAATTAACCAGGAGGTATATTTTGTTTCCAGTTTTAATATAGCTTATTATATAGCTCTAATTTTTGAAAAAGAGTTCTTCACATTATCGTAAGACATATGGGTACTTTATACATTTTATTAAAAGGAGACAATAAACATCTTTTAGTTTAATGTAACAATATGTAATGATGCTCCTTTCTATACGTTGCATTATACGATCATGTCAACAATTAAACAACATATTGCACAACCAAACTTTCCTTTATTCAACAAACATCAAACAAAAGAAATGATCAAGCAAAGCAATCAACCCATGCATGCATAAACATATACACACTTATCACAAGAAGAAACCCAACCCAACCAACCCATGCTCAACTTGTTCTCAATCCATCCGTAACAACAATGCACACGCAGGCATATATATCCCTACGCGCTGAAGCAGGGGAAGCAGCCGCACAGCTTGGACGCCGCCGTCGACGATGACGTGGTCGCCGTCTCCTGCCGCGGGAGCGTCGGGACGTGGCACCCGTCCATGCCGCAGTCGTGGCACCACTGGCACTCCTCCCTGAACCGCGTGAACGCGTCGTTGCAATAGTCGGCGGCCTTGGCGACGGTCATCTCCTTCATGAGCTCGTCGGTCTCCTTGGCTTGCGTGGCGTCGTCGCCTTTCAGGGCGGCGCCCAGCTGCACCAGCTCCGCCTGGAACTCCGAGATCTCCCGCTCCTCCTCCGCCTCCGCCGACCGCAGCCGCACCGGCTCCGGCAACTTCTCTGCAAATTCCGATCATCCGAGTCATCAAACACGGCTAAATTAGGCGTTGTTGCAGTTGCAGGTCATCAGTGCTTGCACACTGTGATGTACCTGGGCAGTCGGTTCTTGGCGTGGCGCGAGTGAGCACGGACTCGAAGGTGCCGGCCCAGGCGTCGCGCTTGGTGAGGAACTCGTTGAGGTTGAAGATCTTCTTCACCGTCGCCGGGATGGACGAGTGCTCATACTGGGACGTCGGCTCCGGCCCCGACGGCCGGTGGACCACCGTGCCGGGCTCGATCCAAGGCGAGATGAGCATGGCCGGGACGCGGACGCCGAGGCGGTCGAAGGCGAAGCTGATGGGCGCGTCGCTGACGATGCCGTCGGGGCTGGGGACGCCGGCGACGGGGGTGGGCACGTGGTCGAAGAACCCGCCGTGCTCGTCGTAGGTGATAACGAGGAGGGTCTCGTGCCACTGCGGGCTCGACCGGAGCGCCTCGTACACCTCCTTGACGAGGCCCTGGCCATGGGCGACGTCGTGCGAGGGGTGGTCGTCGTTGCCGGGGAAGAGCTTGAGGTCCAGGTAGCGCTGCTCGATCACCACGTAGTTGGGGAGCTTGCCCTCCTTGCAGTGCCGCTTGAAGTCGAGGTCGTACTCGTGGAAGTTGCCGATGTACTTGAGCTGCCGCATGTTCCTGCGTGGAAGATGTAGACCGTTATTACTATTCACACATGCATAATTCTTCTTTTTTTCTCTTCTCAAAGACTCAAGCTTATATGCACTAAATTTTTTAAAAAATATATCAATAGCTAACTATTGTAATTTTCAAAGATTCAGTAATAATGCTCCATCCATTCGAAATTATTATTAATTTAATTTTTCTAGATACATACTTTTTACTATATATTTAGACATATATCTAACTGCATAACAAAAAGCTACGTGTACGGAATAAAAAGCCAAAGTGAACAGTACTTTGTCGCAAATTACAATTCATTTAGGGTTTTTTTGTCCATAGCTTTCGTTATGTGTGTAGATATATGGTATGTTTATATACATATTTATAATTTGGTACTATATATTACACATATATGAGGTTTATTATCGGAATTTTCAAAAGTTGAGTACTTAACAAAACGTGCCTAACAGAATAAATCACAGCAAAAATATACAAATTGATGAACAGCTAGCTTTAGGTGATGGTAACTTTAAAAATCCAGCATGCAAGATGTGTTCTAAGTAGATTAAGTAGAACAATCATCTCGTGCTTCTACTTCTGCTGTCGTTTTTATTAACTTTCTTGCTTATGCAGATCACATAACATTAGTAAAATCTAATCCACATGTGCTACACTGTACATGCGTCCAATAATCATCAGAAAAATAGACAAAAAATTAAGCAAAAGTTACAAAAAAAAATCAGGCCAGCTGGTCAATGCACCTCCTGTTGATGTAAGCAATATCTAATGCAATAGAAATATAGAGCACACAGGTAATGTTTGTACTGATCATGACTTGGACATTGTTAGGATAGGATCGTTCATGCGAATATCCCTCCAAAATGTCCCATTTCAAGCCATAATCCATATAGTCAACGCGTTGTCATTACTCTACCAATATGTGTGAACCACATGTCACCAAACCACACATGCATATGGCTGTTGCTAGCGTATAGCTAACTACCGATTAAGCTATATATATAGTAGCAATACCTGCTTCGAATAATGTCACTATTCTGTGTGCTCTGAGCACAGCTTGACACTTGTATACTTCCTTTTTAGTGTGTATCTTGTGTAGTCTGTAACACTAGGTCAGATGATCAATTGAACGTATGAAAGCTTCCTAATTCAATAGCTATCCTCTTCCCATTGACATAAAGACAACATATACGTTAATGACACGACCAATGACAATGACATGCTTAATTTCCCCATTTTTTAGAAGTGTTAGATCAGTGACAATTCCCATCTGAGCATAGAGCACGTCGCCAAAATAAAATGTTAACCATTGTTAAAAGAATGTTACTGCTTCTCACCTAAAAAGGGAAAAAAATTTACTATTCCCTTGCGATAACGTTGCATGGGCAACGAGAATGACTGACTTGTGTTCTAAAAAAGGGGAAAAAAATCCAGCATGCAAGTGTGTTCTAATTAAATAAATTAGTGTTCTAATTAAATAAATTAAGTACTATCATCATCTCTAACTTCTACTTCAGTTGTTGTATTAATAGAAATATAGAACACAAGTCACCTAGACATTGGTAGGATAGGATCGTTGATGAGAATATCCCTCTAAAATGTCCTATTTGCAGCCGTTTATGGTCAACGCGTTGTCATTACTCTACCAATATGTTAATCAAGCACACATGACTTTTGTTACTCCCTTTCTGTAATTTTACATGTCATATTAGGTTTGTTCTAATGTTAACCAACAAGCACATGCAAAAAAAAACAGAGGAAGTTGCAACTACTGATTAAGCTACATCAACAACGCCTATCTCGAATCTCACTATTCTGTGTGCTCAGAGCACAACTTGACACTTGTATACTCTTTTCTCAGTGTATTGTGTATTCTGTAATACTTGGTTATATTAGATGAACAATTGAACATATCAACTCTTCTTCAACAACTATCCTCTTCCCACTGACACATGGACAATATTTACGTTAACGACATGATCAATGACAATGACATGCTCAATTTCACTAACTTTTTTGAGGAGGTATCAAATCAGTGACAATCCCATCTGAGTTGCAGAGATCAAGATTCCAAATTTTGCATAGGACATGTCGCAAATTAAGCTAAAATTTTGACAACTATATATTGAGAAAATTTTTGAAGTTACTGCATCATTAAGAAAGGAGAAGCTACTCATCAGACCAGCAACATAGTGGCGTGTTGTTGCGTTAACGTTTTGCATGGGCGAGGACGACGACGACGACGACTGACCTGTAGAGGAGGACGGCGGGAGGGAACTGGTAGTAGATGCCGAAGGAGTGGCCGGCGTCGTGGAGGGCGTCGAAGATGGTGCGCTGCGGCAAGCCGGCGCGGAGCATCTTCTTGTCGTTGCTGACGAGGCCGTGCGACGTGGCCGAGTGGACGAACATCCGGTTGGGCTGCGTCGACGTGGGCACGGACGCGAACCACCGGTCGCAGACGGCGAACTCGCGGACGAGCTCGCGGTACACCGGCACGGCGTCGGGGCGGAACCCGTTCATGACGGTGGCGGACATGCCGGGCTTCTCCTTCTCCGCCTCCTGCGCGAAGCCGCTCATGGGCGGCACCGCGACGCCGGGCTTGGTGGCCGGCGCCGTGCTGCCCCACGTGTAGGCGTCGCCGTAGACCTGCTCGTAGATGGCCATGAACGAGTGGCCCGGGTCCGGGTCCACGTACTGGGACTTGTCGCCGAAGTGGACGGCGGCGGAGGAGGCGTCGCCGGCGACCGCGTAGTTGAGCTCGGCCCCCGTGACGCCGTCGATCTCTGGGTTCAGCGACTTCATCCACCCCAGCATGTGGTCGAAGGAGCGGTTCTCCTGGATCAGCACCACCACCGTCTTGATCTTGCCCGCCATGGCCGGCCGTCCGGCGAGGTTTGTTTGCTCAACTTGATCGATGCTGGAAGAGGAGGCACTAACACAGGAGATGGAGATGGGCTTGAGCTTAATGCATGATCAGCTGGTTTGGTGATGAGTATATGTGTGGATTATGCATGTTTGGCGTGTGGAACATGGTAACATGTTAGGTGGAGTTCAAGGAATTGTTTTTGTTCTTGTCACGGCAAGACTCTTTCAAGTTGTTGTGTTGTTGTTGGAAGAACCGCCAGGACGCGGCCATATCGTGGGTTTCGATCCGATCCGACCCTGTCTTTTTCCTCAGTAACGCGCTTGCTTGGTCATTTTCGTTACTGATATTAATCATGTGTAAAACACCTAGTTATCCCGTTCTTAATGGAACATGCATCCATGTACTAAGTTTGTCGATGAACGTGCCTGTTATGAGGTTTGTTGGGTGCTTGCACACAATGCAGTGAAGTTAATTTCTTATACTCCCTCCGTATTGAAATATTTGTCG